>JAWWMP010000171.1:807168-818053 GCA_035047865.1 Dendrocincla tyrannina | reverse complement strand
GGTGGGCACTGCCCAGGCTCCCCAGGGCAGTGGGCACGGCCCCAAGGCTGCCAGAGCTGCAGGAGGGTTTGGACAACAGGACAGGGGGAATTGTTGGGGTGTCTGTGCAGGGCCAGGGCTTGGACTGGGTGATCCTTGGGGGTCCCTCCCAGCTCAGATCCTGTGATATCATAAGTGAGCTGTTCACAATTGTTCTCAGAACAATTTCCTCTTCCTTGCTCCATTTCCTCTCATATTTACCTCCTGTTCTGTGCTTTGCCAAGACTGTGCTCTTCCTTCTACTGAGATTTTTTTTTTAAAAAAACCAAAAACAATTAAAAAAAAATAAAAAAACAACCAAGAGACTCAAAGGCAACAGAAAGTGTTTTTATTCTGTGCAAAAGTTAAACTCTGCAGCATCGAGGAAACTCCCAAACCAGAGCTTTGGGCCCTGTTATTTAGAAAATAAAAAACTCTATACCTAGAGCAGGCTCTGAAGGAAAGGTATGAAAGACTGGTTAACTCAATTAATCCCCTTTTCCTCCCCCCCAGTAACAGTGCCCTGAGGCACAACCCGAACACAAAACTGTCTGTGCCACGTGCTTTGAAGCCAGCACAGAAAAAGAATCCCACTGGGACTTTGCTGCATTTGGTACAGCACTGGGACATGTTCATCTGTAAATACATTTATTTTGGCTTTGGGGATCTTGAGTGATCTTAAATGTGATGTTTGTAATCAGCCTGGGCTGTGCATCCCTGGAACACAGAGGCTGGAAGTGCTGGCAACACTTTCCTCTAAGTTTGTTGTAAAATAAAAACACATTCATTGCCCTCGGTTTCTGGTTTATTTCCCTATTACATATTTGGGAGTGCATGAGAAATCTGCACGGTTTTTCTGTTTGTTTTCCTCTAATTCTAAGGAAAACCCATGACTTGCAGTGATAATTTCACTGTGGATGTCACTGAGCACTGAGGGATTGCAGAGCAGGCCAGCCCTGACCCACCAGCCCCGGGACCACAGGGGTGCTGGGATGGCAAATGGAATAGAATGACTTGTTAAGGTTGGAAAATTCCTCCAGGACCATTTAGTCCAAATGTTTCCCCAGCATTGCCACGGCCACCACTGCCCCATGTCCCCAGGTGCCACATCCACGTGACTTTTAAATCCTTCCAGGGATGGAGACTCCACCACTGCCCTGGGCAGCCCTTTCAGGGAAGAAGTTTTCCCTGATAGCCAACATAAACCTTCCCAGCAAACACTGAGGCCATTTCCTCTTGTCCTATCACTTGTTACGTGGGAGAAGGGAATGAGCTACTTGTCCACAGAGGTTGGAAAAACATCAACTTTACACATTGCACTGCAACTCAGGAACTAAAGTCACAGAATTGTAAATCACACACAAAAAAATCAGCTGGTTTTTTCCTGGCCCCTCTTCCCTTAAGACTGTGCTGCTCACTATTCTTCAATAGTAAAAAAATCACACATCAAGGCTCCCAACCTTACCAGGTTTGTGGTGCAGGTGAGGTTCTGAACGTAAAACCTATCTAGGTTTTGTAGTGAAGACACAGAACCCACTCACAGAGTAGACAATGAGATCGTGTTCCCCCCACAGTTCAGCTCACCAGGAAACAGGCCAATACAGGGCAGGTCAGGGACTTGCTCTGGAAGCAAATATTTTATTCTACCCTAATAATCCAACCTGCTTTCTGAGTTTTACAGCCAGATCTTGGAAGACAAAAAGTAATGGACAGTCTGACCTTTTCCATGACTTCACAGCATCCAAGAGACTCAGAAATTCCCAGCCACCATCAGACTCAGGGACTGCACCCCAAGAGACAACCTGAGGGGGCCCAAAGGAGCATCCAATAAACAGAGCTGTAAAAAGCACCCAGAAACTGTGATGTTAAAAGGAAACATCAGTTCAGCTTGAAATTAGCAACAAAAAAACCAAAAAACACAAAACCCAAACCAACCAAACAAAACACGCAAGGTTTTCTGCAGCACATTTTGCCACAAGAGTTTGAGAGAATCTCAGGCTATACCAAAATAGTTCCAGAGCCCCTTCTCCTTGTCCCAGGATAATGTTTTACTAACCAACAGTAACAACTCTTAGAAAGCCAAGAAACTGAGCCACACCACAGAAATCCCAGGACAGCACAGTCCCCAGCCCAGCAGCTCCCTCTGTGCCTCAGTGGCTTTTGGCTGTTCCATGAGAAAGAACCAAACCAAAAGGACACAAAACAATTGCTGTTTTACTTCCCCTAGAGTCCCGTAAAACTCAAGCTATCACAGCCTCAGCAGCTCTCAAAATTACACCATAACACAAAAATTATCTTTCCAATACATCCCTTGATTGTTGCTTTTGAAGAAGCCACAGATAAATACAAAACAGCTTTTGTCCCCTTCCCCTCACCAAGGACTTACCTGAAAACTCTTGTCCCCAGGACTCCACTGGAACACTTACCACTCCCAAAAAATAGTTTGCCCCACCAGCTAATAAAAGAAATTACAGACCCCCTCCTCTTCCTGCTCCTCCTCCCACCCAGGTGGTCACAGTAAGACAGCGAGGAGGGTGGTGGCCTTTACCACCATCTGTGGGAGACCTTTCACCTCAGTGGGTTCAGCTGGAGAACCCCCAGGTGTCTCCAAGAGTAACGTGATGGGGCTGCCTGCAAACAAGCCCTGTAGGAATGAGACTCTGGAAAAATAAGAGGATGTAAAAGCCCTTAAAAGCCTCCCAAACTGTGACCCACCCCGGGAATCACAGAGAAATCAATACAGATTAATGCCTGGTTGTTGATCAGTGGATTTTACAAAAAAAAAAAAAAAAATTACAATCTTGCATCTCCTAAATTTTTTGAGCAAACATGATTTTACACACTTTAAATAATTTAATGTTTGAAATTCTGGTCTTTGCTTGTTTTGTTTTGTTTTCAATGGACAATCCCAAAAAAGTGCAAATTTTGAAATGTCCTTCCAATCCAGCATTGTGGATGGTGCCTCTTTAGACATACCCTGTACCCTCTCTCAAATGGGAATGCTGACTGTCAGTTCTCCAGGTGATTCCTACACTGAACTCCAAGAGTCAGAAAGAGGACTTGTCATCCACTCCACAGAATCCCAGAATCCCAGGATGGTTTGGGCTGGAAACCGTAAAGCCCATCCAGTGCCACCCCCTGCCCTGGGCAGGGACACCTCCCACCAGCACAGGTGGCTCCAACCTGGCCTTGGACACTCCCAGGGATCCAGGGGCAGCCACAGCTTCTCTGCCCAACCTGGGCCAGTCCCTGCCCACCCTCCCAGGGAGGGATTTCTTCATAATACCTATCCCATCCCTGGATTTGTTCAGAAAATATGTGGATGTGGCACCTGAGGCCGTGGGTTGGTGGTGAACATGGTGGTGGTGCTGGCTGATGGCTGGAATTGATGATCCTAAAGGGCTTCTCCAACCTTAATGACGCCCTGATCCTACAATTCCGTGATAATTTACCCCTTCCTTCTGTCCCCCTTGCCCTGTCACTCCAGGTTCTACTTCTTCTTCAGAGCCCATGTCTCTTCCATAATTCTCCCTGTTTCCCAGAAGCAATCCCGTGTTTTAGGAGGCACTGATGCTCTGAGACAAGAGCCCAGCCTGACCCCTTGGGGTGCAACCCCCACTCCCCAGCTGAGCTTCACCCTTTTACCTCATGAAGGTGAGAAAACGACTTCAGTTTGCCAGTAAATATTGCAATATTCCTGGGAAGTTGAGCTCCTTGCAGGTGGAGTTCACTGGGATTTCACGGCAGAGCCAAGGACAGTTAATCCATCCTGTCTGTGAGTTTTCCTCAGGAATCAGGCACTGGGTTTGCCTTCCCACTGGCTCAGGTTAGTTAATGCCTCATTACAAGAATCAAGTGTCTCCCTGTATTTCTGCCAGCAGAGCTTCTCCTTTTCCCCCTGTATTATAGATTTGGCTGCTGGGCATTAAAAGAATGCACTTCACTGGTAGGTACTGGCTGGATTTTAGGATTCCAGCAGTACCATTCCCATCATTTCTATGGATAACATCACAATTAAGAAGGTTTGAATCCCTTAGCAATGAGCAGCAGCTCTGGCTTTTACCCTCTGCCTGCTGAGGAGGCTTTAAAACACCAGCTCTGTGTTTTATTGCAAACACTGGCTTTGCTCGGGGAAAGGGATGAAAAGTTACTAATTTCAGGCTTTAGTTCAACCCCTTTAATCTTGCAAATAAGTGCCTTCAGTGAGTACCTTGTTATCTCCTAAAGCCTCCACAGGGCTGTTCGCAGCCTTTGTCTCCTTCCAAGATCCCCACCTTATCCCAGGTGAGCCAAGTGAGACAAAGGGGACGTCACCCGAGGAAACCACGACTTAATGGAGCTTTTCCTCTGAAATCCCAACTTGTGCTCTTGGCAAATATTGTGGGACGTGCTTGTTTGGTCGCAATAAATAATGGGCTATAATTAAAATTCCATTCCGTGGTTGAGAACAGTGTGATAAACTGTTTGTGAATTGGTAATTCTATTTATTAAAAACAGGGGCATTAATTTTGACACGTTGAATTATAACGCAGACAAACAGATCTTGTGTTTTAATTAAATGCTTCTATTTGATGAGGGGGTTTTATATTAAGATTTAATACCAGATTTGGCAATTCTTGCGTTAGGTGGTGGCGTAGGATCCCTGCAGGGTGCCTGGGATGCTGAGAGCATTCCCCCCCTTGGGATTTCAGGGACACTGAGCAGAGCCCCCAGTTCCTGTGTAGGTGGGGGGGTAGGAGTCTCCCAGGGTGCCCAGGGAGCTGGGAGCATCCCTACCCTCAGGATTTTGGGGGCTCTGAGCAGAGCCCCCAGTTCCTGTGTAGGTGGGGGGGTAGGATTCCTGCACGCTCCCTGAGGAGCTGGGAGCATCTCCACCCTTGGAATTTGGACAGGTGCCCCTCCAGGGCAAACAAGCCAGGCCTGACCTCCCTTTGCCAGTGCCTTTCCTGCTTTTCCTCCTTTTCCCAAGCTTTCAGGATGTTTCCAGGCTGCCACCACGTTTCCTGTTTCCTTACGCCGAAGCAGAGCTGAATATTTAAAAAAAAATTATAAAAAAAACCCCCCAACCATACTGCTTTGAGGTTTCGTTCACATTAAGCTACATTTAATATTCATTTCACATTTTTTTTCTATTAATTAAAAGTAAACCGTGTATTGTATGGTACATTATCCCTCTAACAGCCCCATGTGGAGATCATGAAGTGGAAGACTAATGGTGTAGACTTTAGCATTTAGTTTTAACCAGAATAATTTACATATCTGTGAGAAGAGTCCGAGGCATGTGTAAATAAGCAGAACTCTGAGATATCAAGACCCTGGCTTAGTTTGCTCTGGACTGGAGAGCCATGGGCTGTGTATTTATTCCATCAGTCAGCTAATTTAATGAGACTTTATCCAGCATCTATTTCTGCAGAAGACACAAAACTTATTATTAAGGAGAGGCATGTGGCAGTAAGAAAAATGTGTTTGTTTGCTTTTTTATTCTATTACCCCCAAGTAGCAAAGGTGATTCCATTCACTGTTCATTAAAGTTTACCTTTATAATTTATCAAAGGAGACCGATATCAACAGCTTTATGCTGAGATTTCAAAATTCGAGACTGATTAAAATTTAATGGAAAAGGCCACAGATTTGGGGTGGGTTTTCAAGAAAAATCGCTTCCCAACTCACAAGGAGAGATTTCATTAACGTGCTTCTCTATTAGAAGGGGCCATAAAAGACATTAGAGGCATGAAAATGGCATTTTCACTTCCCAGGTCCGCGTGGGGTTTTGAGCAGAAGTTCCAAGCAAAAGGAAGTTGTGTTGGAGTGCAGGGAATGGGGGGAGCAGCCCTGGCTGGGCTGGGCCTTTTCCAGTTGGAAGTTGGACTCAAGGATCCTGAAGGTCCTTTCCAACCTTAATGATTCCTGACTCCAGGACGGGGCACAGAGTCACCCCAGCCACCCCCACGGGGCACGCTGAGGTGGCTCTCACAGCCAGGGGAATAGCCAGCTCCTCCTAATCACACCAAGAAACATTGGAAAAGTAGGATTTGCCAAGAATAAATGTTATAAAATCGTGTGTTATGGTTGATCTAATCATATTTTTGGGGAAAACAAAGTAACCACCAAAATCACAGTGTTGGCTAAATCTGAAGGACAACTTCTAATGCAGGAAAAGAAAATCAACTATTTTATCTGGGTATTTATCAGCCAGATAAAGCCAGATAAAGTTTTTCATCATGAAACAGTTGTCCTTTCCAATCTGCTTATTGATGTAGTCTCAAAAATCATGGAAAAATGGAAGAAAAGTTTCCACTAAAATGACGTGATTGAAATTATTCAGTTTCTCTTTTTAAGAAGCTTGCTCAGTGAATTGAGAAGTCACTCCCCTGCTTCTCCCAGCAGCTGGATTCATCCCTACCACATTTGGGGGACAAACTGCTCCACAGATTTCAGGTGGAAAAGCTCTAACAAATCCTACTCCACGTTTTGCAGAAAAAGGTTTGGGGATTTTCTTCCCTCCAGGTTAAACCAACAGAACATTCACAGCTGGGGACAAGGGTTGGAATGACGCAAATACATTTCCCATGTTGATCTGCTTTCACTTTTTCCTTCTTACTGGTAAAATATCTTTGGAGAATTCATAAAAACCAGTTTCAAGAGAGGAAATTGAGAGGACAAAGAGCTGCCTTTTAGTGGGAGTGGTGGAGTCCCCATTCCTGGGGGGATTTAAAAGCCGTGTGGATGTGGCACTTGGGGACATGGGTTGGTGGTGGCCTTGGCAGTGCTGGGGGATGGTTGGACTCAGTGGTCTTGTAGGACTTTCCCAATCCAGATGATTCTGTGGTTCTCTGATTTGCCAAAAAGTGCCTTTTCTAAAGCTCTGAGCCCCATTTCTCTGTCGTTGTTCTCATGTTGCTGCTGTGCAAAAGGAGAAGGAGCAGAGGTCCCAGCTCTGTCTCTGTGCCATAATTAGCCCCATGAATATCATTGGAATCACACAAATATGGCCACTCATGGCTTCAGCCAAATGTTTCCTAAGTGAGAAATAAGGAAGGAATGCAGAACGTGGTCTCTGACTAAAGTGAAATAGCAAATCCTGGTCTCCTTGTTGAACCTGATCATCCTGTAGATGAGGATAGGATTGGTGAGCATCTCCACACTGCTCTCCTGCACAGGTACTCCAGGATGCCAAATTCCTCAGATTAAGCATCAGACATTTTTTCACAGGTACTGTAAAGACAGGCTTTAAAATTACTGCGGTAAATTCTAAAAAAGTGCATGTCCAAAATATTGACAACAGCTTTATTACAGACACACTTGGCTGATTTGTAGCTTTGTACAGTGAATTCCTTGTAATCTGAGTTTATGATCTAAATAAGGTGGACAAATTAGAATAAAAAATGTTAGACTAGGTAAGTTAATATTTTAGGGAAAGGAAGGGGTATTTAAATGAGAAAAGAAAGCAAGTAACAGAAAAATATTAATTATTAAGTAGTTTTAACTACCAGTGCCTTGAATTTAAAGAGTAAGTCTCTGTTTGAGTAAGAATTGTGGTTGGTTTCTAGTCTTTTTTCCAGGGATTTGGCTGTTTTTTGCAGGATGCTGGACCAGGTTTTCCCGTGTATTTGTGAGCTCCCTCTTCCCCTTTCAGGTTTTTGAGCTCTTAGTTTGCAGATGTCACTAAAGAAGAGGCATTCATTGCTGGAGCAGGACCCATACCTGTTACCCATCCCCGCCTAGCCGGGCTCTAAAGCCGAGCTTGATGTGCACAGCATGTGCCAAAACCGTCCTCCCAGTTCAAATGAGCTGGATTACAGACCATGACCACTGAGCCCCGCACATGACAAAGCCTTTGTGTAATTAATATGCAGGGTAAAATGCTCCCTGGACGGCTGCTAAAGCGATTTAAATCATGCACATAAAAAATGTAATCACAAATTTAGCATGGTGGACATTGTAGTCACACTGTGCTTGATTGCATAGAAGGTTCCAAGTGTGTTTTAAATGTCCTTTAAGATTGAGATTAGGACTTGTACTTACAAGATGCATATTAATCTAAAACTCAACATTTTTCAGTGTGGGATCACAGTAGGAGAACATTATGGGCAATAGAGGTTCATTCTAATCCCAGTAGGTAATTACACTTTGAAATAATATTCTTTAATTAAATCTTGTTTGCAGTTGATTGATTTAAACACTAAATCTAAAAACCTAAATTTGAGTTTTTATCAATTTTTGATGCTTATTGCACAGAACTTGGGCTTTAATTGATGTTTCTGAAGTTTTTAAAGCTCTTGTCCACCGTATCCTGGATGAATTTATTGTAATTACCAGCATCATTCTTTGGCACTGCAGACAACTTTCCCCAGAAGCTTGATAATTTAAACTCCTTTAAAGCGTAAAATGCACGATGAGTATTTGCCGTGTCAGGAGCTGCTGTTGTAGCCACATCCTCTCCCAAAGCAGCCTGTTTACACCAGGGGCTGATTGCAGAGCTCTGCACAGGGGACTCTGCTGTCTGAGCATCCCTCCTTGGCTGAGGAGCGATGCTGGTGGCTCAGGGAGCACCACAAGGCTCAAGGGTTCAGCATTAGGGGCAATATCAGAGAATCCCAGAATGGCCCGAATTGGAAGGGACCTCAAAGCCCAATCAGTGCCACCCCTGCCATGGGGAGGGACAGCTTCCACTAACCAAGGCTGCTCCAAACCCTGTCCAACCTGGCCTTGGACACTTCCAGGGATGGGGCAGCCACAAATATTGATGCCCATTATTCACTGTGTCTCACAATCACTGCCACAAACATCTTCATTCCCTTCTCTGAGCCCTTTTGAGCGCTCTAATGTGTCTCTTGCTGAAGATGTGGGCTTTTGGAGAGGGCAGTGGTTCCTGCCACTGCACTGGAACCTGGGACAGCACAAAGACCATTTACCTATTCAGACTTTGCCTCAGGTGATGAGGCTCTCAGAAAGGGTGCAGATCCCCTGGTCAGGTGGGAGGTTATGTCATTGAGTGTTTATAACACACAGCAGACACATTTCCCTGGTTTTGTGCATGGTGATGACCATCAGGCAAACTTGGAACACTGATGGGCTCCAGTGATACATCTTGTGAACATAAGGATTTCAAAGAGGAACAGGAGCACCAGGCCAGCCCTCCCTGTGCTGCTGCAGTCACAGAAAATACATCTAAAGCCTATTTAAACTACACCCAAATGGGCACAATTCAGCACACTTAGGTGGGGAGGCCCTGGCACTGCCCCATCCCTGGAAGTGTCCAAGGCCACATAGGACCCATGAAGAATGAGCTCATTTAAGAACCATCCATTAAGGCCACGAAGGCTTTGACAGCAGTTAAAAAGTCCTGTGATTCAATGATTTAACCAGGGAGCAGTGTGACCCACTCCAAGAGGAGGTGTGTGGCAGTGCTGGACTTCACAGCACTGCTGGGACAGGCGTCCCCACCTCTCTTGGGAGAGGCACTGGGCAAAACACGCCCTTGGCCACCCCTCAGCCCACGCCAAGGACCCAAATTTCATTTGGGATGTTCTAGCCCCAAGAGCATCCCCAGCCAGCGGGGCAGGGCTCTGTGGAGAAAGGAGCACAGCACGGAGCAGGAGGCTCAGCCTTCATCTGCTTCCCCCCGTGGGCTCCACGGCTTCCCGTGGGCTGTGGCAGCAGCAGGACGGGCACCCCAGCACGGAGGGACCGGGGGTGGGAGCAGAGAGCAGGAGATGCAGCGCTGGGGCCGTGGTGATGGGAGGGGGGGGCAGAGCTCGTGACGTATCGTGGCAAATTACACCCATGAAACTTTAAATACTCCTCCACAGGGCTGACCTTTTTCAGCATGTGAAGTTCCACATCCAAAACTTCAGGAAAAAGTCAGTTGTGCTGAGAAGTGAACTTTAAAAATAGACCATTTCACTGTAGTCTTCCTTCCAGTGCTACCCGGGCTGGGAGAAATGGGCTGGAACTCAAATTCCACCCTGCTACATAAGGATATCATGTACATGTCTTACAGTAAATTAAATTCATGATACTATATATTTAATAACAGAAAATTCACGTCTTGCTGCAGCTGCATTTGTCATATCTGAGGAAAAACAAACTACTGTATGGAATGTTTTATTAAGATGACTTCGCTGTGGTGAGAAATGATTAAGTCACTCTAAGAGCAAAGAAAGACCACAGGACCCCATTCATTGTAACACTAATATTAATCACACAAATAATATAAGTGTCTTACTGTAATCCACAGTCCCTTAAAATATACATTATATATCCTGAGGGCAAACAGGAACACGGGTAACTTGGAATAAATCCCTCAAGCCATAGTGGCCAGCAGAAAACCATTTATATTCTGACAGATTAATGTATATTTTGTTATGCGTAACAAATGAAAATATTTACAACACTATCAGAGAGAGCTCAAGAAAAATTAAGTCCCGCTAATCAATACATTTCAAGCATGAATTTAAATTCTTTCCAAAACTTACAATGTCCTCCAAAAATTAGCATCAAATAAACAAGGGCGTTTCTCTCAGTTTAACTGTGGCTGCTCATTATCATTGTCTTTAATCTTGTAATGTTTGCATAGTTTAAACACTTCTGATGGCATAAGGTAAAGAAACTTCAGCTGCTTGATGGATTTGCTAAGAGCAAAACCTTTCAAGATACTTTCTCTAAATAATATTCAATTAATCAGTAATAGTCGTCACAATTATAAAATTTAGAAAGCCTGGAATTAAAATTAAAAAAAAAAGAAAAAGAAAAAAAGAAAAGGACAAAGAAATGAAGAAGAGGAGGCTCAGGGTGGTCAGGCCTTGGCAGGGGCTGCCCAGGGAGGGTTGGAGTGCCCAGCCCTGGAGGTGCCCAAGGCAGGACT
>JAWWMP010000171.1:783555-807089 GCA_035047865.1 Dendrocincla tyrannina | reverse complement strand
CTCAGAGCTCTGGGCTGGGGACAAGGTGGGCATCGGGCACAGGGTGGGCTCTGTGGGCTGGGAGGGCTTTTCCAACCCCAGGGATCCTGGGATTTATTGAGTGTCAGTTCTTTCTACCTAGTTCTTCACCTTTTGTGCACACAGAATTAGATTCCCATGCTCGAGGAGCGTGAGCTGTCCCTGGGGTTGGCTGTCCCACCCTGACCCACCCAGAACATGCTGTTGCCAGAGCGCCCCTCACACTGGCACCTAAACATGCAGACAAAGTACAACCTCTTTCCTTCAAGCTCTCTGGCGTCTCCAAGGCAAGCCCTGAGCACCAGGGTTCTGTAAGAGCTTCTGACATCTGATTTTTTAAGTGCTAGTGTGACCTGGCCGTGTCCCCCCTGAGCAGGTCCCTCCCAGGCTGCCGTGACACTCTGCTCCTCTGGCCTCTCACACTCTGGGCTGTTCATCTCTCACGTAGCCTCGCCATAAACCCTTCTCCTTACAAGAGGAGTACTACTCCTTGTATCAAAGGGAGGAGAAAACATTAGCACTTCTAACACCACTAAAAATTGACTCTCCTTCTACTTAACCTATTCATCCCTATCTCCTCCTCCTATTATTCCCAGGCAATTTTGTAAGATGACTATTATGCAAATGCTACAATAAAAATCTTATTTTCTGCTTCCTTTTCAGAGCCTTGGTCTGTTTACCTCCATTCCCTCTCTCTGATGGAGTTCTCTGGCAAAAAGGAGAGAATAAATGTGCTCATTATTGACCCAAGTCTGAGGAAACTCAGCACGAGGTCAGCTCCTTCAAGAGAGATTTACAAATCCCTTCCCACCCATTCCCCATTGCAGGGCCAGCAGGACTTTCCCTGCTCCAGCATTTTGGGCATTCTTGTCTTTCTGAGCAACTTCTACCACTCTCCTTGGGTTTTCTCACTGTCCTCAGCCACACGAGCTCTCCTAAGCCTTGCCCAAATTAAACTGGCATCAAACACAGCCTTTATCTTTTTAAACTGGAGCTGCTGCCTCAGACCAGTTCACCATCTGAAGAATATTGCTCCTGTAATGCTGCAAACCAGTTTAAATTGGTTCCCATGAAATTTCTGAGAATCTTTTCATTGATATGCAATATGCAAATCTCTACAGAAGTATCTGCTGTTCAACGGTGCCTTCACATGTTGCAGGCATCAGTTTGCCCATGGAAAATGCAGAAATACCAGAGTAAACAGTCACACTGAGTTAGTTCTACCTGTACACCAGCCAAATGGTAATTACAACTAATTGCTATAGCTTAGGATGCATTAATTAATGTAAATGAATGCATTAGCTGGTTTTAAAATGAAGTTTGTTTAAACTTCTACCCAGCATAAAGAACATTTTCCTAGAGCTGATCACTTTGAGATGTGCAGCATGGACTTGGGTCTGGCTTCTCTACAGCAGGAGCAGGACTGGCCCCTTCCCCACCTGTCACTGTGAACACAAAGGGACTCGTTCCATTTTCACTGCTGCTCTTCTCTCTTGCTTTGGCTGTTGCATCACAATGACAAGCCAAGGCACAAGTGCTGGAAGGGACCCCTGCAAGGGTTTGTGTTGTTGTGCTATAAAGAGCACAGGTAGCAGCAAGGCAGGATAAATTTGTGTGAGAAACAGGGATCTATGAACATGAGACACACAAAGGATCAGCAGAAATTTGAGGACAAAGACTGTAGAGATTTTTTTTTTCTCCTATAAACACTGTCTGACCATGTTCCTTTAAAAAAAAGAGATTTTTAAATTGTCCGAACTTGCAGCTGCCCTGACCCCTCTGTTTCAGAAAAAATTAAACACAGCAGCAGATCACAACCTGGGCAGAACTATTTAAAATATGCACATAATTTATAATATCCAAAATGCCCCAGCACTGAAATGGGCCACAGGCTGGGGAGGTGACCCATCACCAGCAAAAACCCCGTGGACAAGCTGGACCTCCAGCCAGTGCCAGACCCCAAAAGCACAGTTTACAGAAGATAATCCTCCCAGCTTCAGGCTGCAGCTCTGCTCACTTCATGTACCCAGGGTGAGGAAAACCCACCCCCAGCACCACTATCAGGGTTCGTGGGCACGGAGGTGTTTGGCCACAGGTTGGACCCTGTCTTTGAGCAGAGGGAAGGGGCAGGCACAGCACGAAGCACTGGCACTGCTGCAGGTCTCAGACACACCACGAGGTACAACACCGTGCTCTGAGGGGTTTAGAGGGCAGAGGGGTGGCTGAGCTGGACTTGCAGTGTGACCCAGAACAGTGATGCTCAAGCTGGCTGTTCCCTGGTCCCCAAGGAACACAGCAAAGCCAGTTCCTTACCAGGGCTCTGAACACTGCTCAGCCCACAACGGGGAAAAGGGAGTGTGGGGTCAGAAACAGCTGAGTGAGGGCAGAAGTGGGAGCCAGGACTCAGACCTAGAGCAGCCTTTGCAGAGTCAGTCCTGGCCTGTTCTGCTCTGCTCTCCTCCCAGTCTCCCAGTTACAGAAGCAGACTGGTGGCTGGTCACTGTGCCTGCACCTTCAGCAATACCTCGTGTTTTCCTATCTCATTCCTGGGCAGCAGAATCTTGAGGAGTGGCTCTCCTTCAAAATGTCTTTTTTTTCCTAAGGTTTGGGGGTTTATCTTGAGGGAGTGTGGAGGGGGTGTGTGTTTTCTGTTTGTTTGCTTTGTTTTATTTGCAACTCGGAGCTGGTGGTTCCCATGTAAAGAATTTAAGACCCCTGATAAACTTGCTGTTTCCTTTACATTTGCAGCTCTCCATCTTCCTTCCTCCCCCTTGGGAGCAGCTCCCAGCCTTCCCTCAGAGCCATGAATATGGATGTCGAACACCTCCGAAGCAGAGGCAGCAGAAAAGGAGAGGAAATCCTGATTCCCCTTGCCCGGGCTTGCGGTTCTTTGAGCCTTCCATGCTGCTGCCTCCAGCTGTGAAGTGGGGCTGATGGTGCCTCCCCATCCCGAGCAAGCAGCCCATGTGGAGCTCCCCATCATCCCCTGCCCAAATCCTGCAGCTCCCAGCACCCAAGAGGTTAAAGTGGAAGCCAAGATTTCTGGTCCCCTTGGATGGCATCAAACCAGGGTCTCAAAAGCAGAGTCTGGGGCAGGCACGGGAGGCGAACCACTGAGTTTTCAATTAGGCCATGTTTTAGGGACACAAAATTGCATATTCCTTCCCTGCGCCTTCCCGGCGCTTACAGAGCAGCCCATTATTAAGCTATTAATCACCTCTCTCAATTAATTGTTCTAAAATGACCCAGGCTTTAGTAGTTGTGTTGCAATTGAAAGGCTCACTTATTTTTGGAAAGGTAAAGTTCCAGGCAGTAGCAATTTGAGAGCGCCGAGCTATTAAGCCACTGTTTGGAATCTCAATTACCCTAAAGCAGGATAATTACAAATAAAACAAACTTGTGATCCCACATCAGTAGGAACACTTCTTTCCTGCTTTATGGAATATACAAGCAGTTTTTCATCCACTGGATTTAATTTCCACATGAAAAATTGACCTTAACAGTATGAAGTATGGCTACAAGTAAAAACTGTGTTTTCATTGAAGAGAATAAATGCATTTCCTGAACACTGGCTGTTAAAGCTAATTGATTTATTGGCTCTCTATATAGTGGACTATTGTCTTTGCACTCATGGGACAAGGAAGCTCTTGAGAACAGAACTAAATTCTGCCACAGCAGCCTGACAGCTGAAGAGGGTTGGCTTTTATTTCTTTAATATAATGTACAACTGGCTCGGAGCTGGAAGAAATCTTCCCAGGATTGGCAGAACCTACCTGGACTGGGGGCCTCCTGGATAATTTTTTTTAATGCCATAATATTATTGGGAAGCTGACAGCGCTGGAAGCAGCTCATTTTCTTTTAATAAGACTGTTTTCCCTGTAAAATGTTTACGTCCAAGCAAATGCAAAATACTACTAAAAAAAGGAAATAGGAAATCCCCTTTTCTTATTTTTCCTTTAAGGCCAGTAGTCAAAAATCCAGTAGGAAATAAAGGCTATGCAAAAATATTTCTCCCTGATAATGAAAACAATTTTAAAATTCATGAAATAGCCAAATATTTGTTATTATCCCTTGCTTTTAGGTTTTATGTAAATTAGTGCCCATAAGATGAAAGCCAGGGCTTGGTAGCAGGTGGAGGCAAACTCACATAATCATACCAATAAAAAAGCCCTGAGGAAAAACAAACTAAAATGAAAAATCAATACAGGATGTTGTTCTCCAGATATACTATTAAAATATAGTATTCCAGGCTGCTCTACTGTCCTCAGTAACGGATGAGCCTTTTACTCTGAGGGAAGCTGAGGGACAAAACCTCCCCTCTCGATGCACAGAAATCCTCCCGAGCCCGAAGGAGCCGGGTGTGGACAGGTAGGAGGGCACAGCCCGAGGATGGGGATGTGCTTTGCAAGGGGAGATTCCTAAGTGGGCACCATCCAAAGCTGAAATGCCTCAGGAAAAGCTTCCCTGTATCGCTGGATTTTACAGGGACAGCAAAGCACACCCCAAAGTCCCCTGAGATCCCCCAAGTGCTGCAAAAAGTGAAAACCCAGAACACAAATCCGGCACAAAATGGGACTGTTTTCAATGTTTCTGCAAGAGTCCTTCTGTTCCAGGAACCAGCAACTTGGCTACAAATTAGATTTTTCTCTTTATTTTTTTTCTTAGCTTGGTTCTTACTGCTAACTGAAAGTGGGGATGATATTCAGTATAAATGCCTGGATTAACAGGGAAGGAGCCACATCCAGCCTTCCCAGCAGCAGGGACAGGTTCCAAACCCACTCGACATCTCTGACCTGAGAGGGGCTCCCCTAAAATCCAAAGCCATGATGGGAATGTCTGTACTTCAGAATGGCAGGTCTTTTGTTGCTGCTGTTGGTTTTGTTCAAAGAAACAAAAATACTCTGAAACTAAAGAATATCTGCTCAGCTGAGTGGAGACCGAAAGTCATAACCAATTATTTATTAAGACAAAAACAAAAATGTGGCCACCTTGATCACCTCTTCCTCTGAGCAAATAATTGCAAAATCAAAAATGTCCCAATTTCTAACCTGTCCTTAGTGCAACCTGCTGCCTTCTTCCTGCTGACCCCCAAACTGCCTTCCTCCAGCTGGAGAGGAAGAAGAGCTCCCACCCCCCAAAGCAGGCGAAAAGAGAGGAGGTTCAGGGAAGAAAACAAGGCTGAAAAAGTAATATTTATAGGCAAGAAGAGACTTTACCAGAAGAGGTAAAAAACCTACAACTCTACTTAATGACAGCAAATATAGGCTGGTCATTCAGAAAATAAATCTCTAGGCATCTAAAAACCAGGAGGAGAGAAGGGAGAAGGGAGATTTGCAGTTGGAAGGGACCTTTAACATAATATTCTTTCAGAGTGTGAACAACTTTAAATGACTTTGCCCTGACACAGCCAGCACTGTGACAGCCATTTAGCAAACCCTGCATTTCCAGCTCTCACGGAGCTTTGATACACAATTCCACGTTTAATATGTCAGACTATGAAACTGGAATGATCAAAATCTGCTTGGTTTGGTCTCAAGGACCATTCCACCTGTATTTTCTTGGGCTGTTCTTTACAACTACTCAGAGGGCACTGCCCTTTCTTGGGGCTGCCTTCTGGCCATACCCAGAGTGTTCAGCTGCCACCTCACTCAAGTAACCTGGGGTAATTTGTGCAGCTGTAGTTCCAGGGCATCTACTCTTCCAGAACCACTCGTCCCCATGACTAGACCAAATCCTCCTCCTTATGCTCCTTTGCTGGGATCACAGAGTCCCAGACTGGTTTGGGTTGAAGGAACCTTAAAGCCCACCCAGTGCCACCCCTGCCATGGGCAGGGACACCTCCCACCAGCCCAGGTTGCCCCAAGCCCCGTCCAGCCTGGCCATGGACACTCCCAGGGATCCAGGGGCAGCCACAGCTTCTCTGCCCAACCTGGGCCAGTTTCCTGAGCTGAACCAAGGAGAAACTGATGCAGAACCCCCCAAATTGCAAGTGCCCCTTCTTGCTCAGGATCTGGAGCAGTAAGGTGACATTTCTAACCCAAGCCTGGCCATTCTGGGCTCTTTCATGAGCTGAGCTGGTGGCTCTGAGAACGTTCCCCCTCGGCATCGACAGCAGCACTGGCATCTCAGCTCCAACCCCTGCTCAGCCACGGTGACAAATGGCCAGGGGAGCTGCGCAGGGAGAGGAGACCGAATTAGGTCATGAATAATTAAACTGGGAGGAAAAGGTGAGGAGACTCTGAGGGAACAAGCAGAACAGGCTGACTCACGAGAAGGTGGGAGCCAACACCTTGCAGGTGTCCCAAGGGCAGTCCCGGGGTGTGTGAGGAGGGTGGGGGCTGTTGGGGGTCCCTGCTGGGAGTGGGACCTGCCCAGGGAACCCGGCAACCCAAACCCTCAAGGGAATACAGAAGTGCCAAAGGCAGAGGAGCCCAGGCCCCCTGCCCAGGACACCCAGCAGACCCCCTGTAAGGGAACCAGCACTCCCAAAGGCAAAGCCCCCGTGCAACCAGCAGTTCTGCAGCACAAAGGGGTCCCTGCCCTCTCCCCGCCTGCCTGCCTTGCCCAGGACAGCAAACTGGGAACAGCAGCTCAGCCAGAACACTCGGAATGTGGCATTAGCCCTTCTGGAGCCCCCAGCACAGAGGATTGCCTTACAAACCACTAGTTCTTTTAACTACTAATTCTTTAAACCATCAACATTTAATCAAAACCAAGTTCTAAAATCCTGACTCTTATCACAGCCAGTACTTATAATCCTTTTTTCCAGAGTAGATGTTTCCAAATCATGTTACATCTTTCATCTTCCTTGTGATTAATTTCAAGGTCTTTACTGAATCAAATGAGATATTTTTTAAATCTCTGCTTTAGTTTTTCAAGCTTTTAGTCAATTCTGTCGATTCAGAGCAGCCATCAAAATTACACGAGCGTTTTGTGCTCAGTCACTCCAGTAACTCTTGGTTTTAGGAGAATCCCATAAAGGCAACTATCTTATTATTTTAATGCATGCAATAATTTAAGTGATAACAACAGCACAAGTCAGGCTGTTTTGGTTTATGGATTATCAACAGCCTTATGACCTTGAAAATAGTCGAGTTGACTCACTAATTTTTACAATTTAGCAAAATAGCACATCCAGCGTAATTTTATCAACTTTGATCTGGTGAAAGTGCAGAGCTCTCCGAAGAGATAAATATCCTTTTCAGACCCCGTTTGTCGCGGCGGGGAAGTTCAAGCCTGGGAAGGGAAATTATTTGAGCTGCAAAGACACCACGTTGAAACTTCGAAGCATTTGTTTTGCTGCAGTGTGGAATGAAGTTCTTTAATACACAAGTGACTGAGCAGCAGCATCGACCCTCATTTAATTCTCCCTAAAAAAGGTGAAAGCAGCGGAAAGGTAAAGAGGGGGCACAGCCAACTTCTGGTAACCAAAGGTGCACTCGAGCTGTTATTTTGTATTCCATACTCTTCAAAGAGCAATATAAACAGAATTATTTATGCCCAGCAAAATGTTGCTTAATTACTTATGCACCACTGTTTGCTTGTATTTTAAGCTCTCTCTACCACCCACAGGCAGACGTTAAACAGCTGCTAAAAGCGAGCTTTAGTCTTGCCTGTTTGAAATTAGCATACTTGAGCTTTGAAAAAACTTTGTTGCCAATTTACATATGCATAGAGACTGATATTTAGACTCACCATATGATATGTCCCTCAAGAGCTTTTCTTATTGCCTCCATCCTCAGGTCTCAACCTAGAGACTGTAAATCTAGCAGGTGATTAATTCTATACCCTTGAGAAACTAGCAATTAGCACTTGCAACCAGTAAAAAATTGTCATTTCAAACCCCTGTTTACTATGCCCATGTATTTTCTATGAACTCACAGTTAACTCTAAATAGAAATAGATGGCAATAGATTTGCAGTCACTTCTGTCTCTTTATATCAAAATATAATACAGCTCCCAGCTAATCAACCTATTAAACACACCAAAAAAAAAAAGATTAAATAATTGGTATTGCTTCATATATATATATATATGTATAAAAATTGGGAAGATGGAGCAAGCATGAAAACACTCTACATGATGTTTTATGTCCCCAGACCTTAATCAGCTCATTTCAACATGATGACTTTGTAGGGTTTACCTGTTTTGTGTCAATTCTTATCTCTGATAGCCGAAATTACCGCACTTCCAGATGTTCTTATGCATTATTGAGGTCTTCTGCAGTAGATGCTGCAAAAGGTAAGATAAGGTTTTATTTCTTTGTAGTAGTCACAACACCCAGATCAAAGGCAGGAAAGTGCAGTGCTTAGTATTGAAAACTATGATGAACTTCACATTTATTTTCAAGTGGCAAATCTGTCCTAAACCTGCTCATCAATCTTCAGTTGAGTGTTTCAAGTGTAATCCACTGGGCCAACAGAACAGTTTAAAGACTTGGGGGTGCTTTTCCTAAAAAGGCAGGTTTAATGCTCATGCAGTGTGTGCTAAGCAGGGTGTGCATGGCAAGAGCACCGAAAATCAGCCTCGAAGGGAGAGGAGGGAATGTGTGCATTGGGAGAGGGGGGTCAAGAGCTGGCGACTCCAACAGGGCATTTGTGCCACACCAAGAATGATTAAAGAAGATAAAACATAAGCCTGCTGCTTGGAGCAGAAACTGGTTGTTCAATGCCCAGCAGTGAAACAGAGTATTTCCAGGGAACTTGCATTACTAGACTGAATTAGTAGGTTTACACTTAGATTTAAATCTACTACAGCTAGATTTAAATCTGCTAATAATTGATTTAAATCTGCACCTATACTAAAAATATATATCTCTAGTAATAATAGATTTAAATCTAGGCATGGTTTTAAATCTGCTACACCTACATTTATGTCCACACCTAGATTTAAATCTACTAGAATTAGTACATTTGCACCTAGATTACACCTTTTGTGCTGGGGGAAAAGTGCTGCTGCCCTACCCCAGTCTTAGGGAGAGTTCTGAATATTTTTGAAGTGTATCCCTGCAAACTTGGTGGAAAATGCCTGGAGCCATATTTTTCTGATCATCTTTGTAAAGCAACAAGGATTCAATGGTAAATACAAAAGCAGTCACTGATGCAAGGGTGTTTTTTCCTGAGTTGCACAGTCATTAAGGGGTCTGCTGCAAAAGCCTGCTTGACTTTCTTCCCACTAATTACATCATCAGATCATCATACTGCTAAAATCACTCGCAGAGTACTTGCACACAACTAAATCCCTGCTTCTAATTACTATTTTAGTCTCTTTTTCCTCGTGACATGTTGGTGATAGATCATTATTTTTTCAGCAATTTGTTCGCATTTATATGCAATATAATTGGATCTGATTAATTATTATGATTAATGACTGCAGAATTTCCTTGCAAAGCTATTAATACTGGGAGTATCAAATGAGAGACATGGACAAATTAAAGCCAATGGAGTCCTGTTGCTTGTACTTACGATGCCTGGGCTAAAGTAACCCTTTGCTGCTCCAGCTCTGCAATAAAGATGAGGGTTTAACTGGTATTTCCCTACGGATCTCTGTGTTTTCCAGTGGTGTTAGTACATATCTAATGGGGGAGACATGCAGGTGTAATTCTTAGGTGGACTGCTGTACTTAAAATCAGGTATATTTGGGATTATTTTAACTGACCTCAGCAGCATTATGACACCTACATCGACTTAGAGTCGAGAAAGTGGCAAAAAGAAAAGACTGAGAGATATTCCTGCCTATATAAAGCGGATTTATTCATCTTTCCAGTTGGGGTGCAACAAAACACGACAATAATAGCAGTTAATTTCCATTAAATGTCATATTACCCAATTTCTAAAGGATGTATTTACGTAGCGTGTGTTGTATTTTAAATTGCAGGCTTAGAAATGGGATATTACATGTAAAAAAGCAAACAAGGAGGGAGTAGCTCAGGGGATCGACTTTCCTGCCGCCTCGGGGACCTGCCTTTAAATCTGGCTTTGAGCAAACGGAAGAAAAATCATTTCCCTCTAATGGCAGCAGCATATAAAAAAAATCAGATAGCAGGAGTTCCACCCAGGTGGCAAAAAGCTTTGGGAAGGGAAGGGGGTGCAGAGCAGATGAGTGCCAGCGATTTTCCCGGGATTACTGCAAAGCTCCGAGCAGAGAGACTTTGAATGTGATTTTAATCTGTAATAAGTGCCAGCAGTTCCTCATCAAGCCAGGCAAAATAAGGGCACTGATATTTCCAGTGCTAAGCTACTGAGGAATTTTGAAAGTGTTTCTGTTAGTCCAACATCAGAAAAAGGGAGAAAGTGCCGGCCTGCAGGAGCCCTTGAATACCTGTAGGGCTTAGAGCATGTTAATTAGCTCTTCAGATGCTGAGGAAACAGAAAAGAGTGCCCACTTTTCAGTCCTGGGATTTTCCCTTGAACTAAAATATGAGAAAAAGATGGGGAGTGTTGCAAAAATGAGAAATTGTGGGCCAGCAAATATTTTGAAAGTAAAATCTGTTTGGTATAAAGCAGATTAAAAGATAGCTCCTTAAAAAAAAAAAACCCAACAATAAAACAAACAAACAAAAAGAATGCAAGAAAGAGAAAAAAATAGCAACCCAAAAACCAAACCCAAAGAAACCCAGCCAAAACACATGGAATCTCTGTGCCCAGGTGCACAGAAACACCCTTTTCTCAAAGAGCAAATCAGCCACATTTCTTGATGAATTCTGTGCAAGCTGAAAGTCCCACTGTTCAGCTGCCTGGGAGGAAGGCTGTGGGCTTATCCTGCAGCTGGTGCTGGGTGGGCTCCTTCTGCTGGGTTTGTAGGGACATCCAGTATAAACCCCCTACTGAAACCGGGCTGTTTCTGGACCTACAGCAATTCCCTCAGTGACTGCACTCCATGGCAAAGGAGGAACAGGAATCCAAAATGAGCATTGCTCCTGTGGTAACCTGGTAAGTGTTTGCCACAAAACAGGGCAGGACATTCCCAGGTAGCAGACAGAAAGGAAAATTTAAATTAAAAATTAGGAGTGGAGTGTTTAATACTATTGACAAATGAAATATCTTTGCAATTCCAGCAGGGATATTGGGCAGGGATTGCTGGCTGGGAGGGTGGGCAGGGACTGGCACAGGCTGGGCAGAGAAGCTGTGGCTGCCCCTGGATCCCTGGGAGTGTCCAAGGGCAGGTTGGAGCACCCTGGGCTGGTGGGAGGTGTCCCTGCCCATGGCAGGAGTGGGATGGGATGGGGTTTAATGTCCCTTCCAACCCAAACCAGTCTGGGACTCTGTGATACAAATGACATGTGGACCTGACTACAATCCCCCCCTAACCAAACCCACCTCTTTACATCACAAGTAAAACCACTGCCTTACAGTGAAAATGTGTTTTTAAATGTTGGGGGTTTTTAACCTGCTCTTGTCCTCAGGACACTGCTGGACATTAATATGTTATTACCCAATTAAAGCTACCTCAGAACCTTGTTTGCAATGTCTTTCTCCATCTCTTCCCTGTCCCCTCTGCACCTTGCCTGGCTGTATTACCCACGGTGTATGCAGAAGAGATTATCTGAATAAGCACACACACCTCTAATCTGAGATGAAAAACAACGTCCTGAGAGCCTTTAAAATGCTTTCATAGAAAATGAGGGTGAGATTATTTGGTTCTTCTGTTTTCATTTTTCTTGGGGGGGCTTTAATCATTTTTTTTAATAAAGACAGTTGAGATGAGTGAACTATCCGTTCAGGAGTCAGTGAGGAAACAACATTTAGCCCACAGTAATAGAAGAGGCAAATGTGAGCGTCACAAGCCTTTAGCATCTCTTGCTCTGCATTAACCAAAGGCAGCACCATCAATCTCCTGGGCTGCTTCTCACCTGCCTCCCACCTTGTGCCTCCCACACCTCGAGGAGTGCAATTACCAGACGGATGCACATCGGGCCTGAAGACAAGGCAATAAAAAGGATTTTCATCGTTCGGCAAGTGGAAGTCACATGGGGGTTTAGTCGTTTGGTTTGGTTTTTTTTTCCCTGCAACTTTCTGAAAGTTCTGTGCATTTCTTTTTTCAATTTCAAATTTGGGATTAAATTTGGCATAGAATTCTACCGGCATAAATTCTGATTGTGGCCTTCCAGTACCTGAGGGGGTCCCACAAGGAAAATGGAGAGAGACATTTTACAGGAGTCTGGTGACAGAATAAGGGGGGATGGCTTCACCCTGACAGAGAGTAATTTTAGATTAGACACCTGGGAAAAATTCTTGGCTGGGAGGGTGGGCAGAGACTGGCCCAGGGTGCCTAGAGAAGCTGTGGCTGCCCCTGGATCCCTGGGAGTGTCCAAGGCCAGGCTGGAGCACCCTGGGCTGGTGGGAGGTGTCCCTGCCCATGGCAGGGGGTGGGATGGGATGGGGTTTAATGTCCCTTCCAACCCAAACCATTCCATGATTCTGTGATTTTATGATTCTAAGTCTACATATTTTTGCATGACTCTAGAACTAATACAGAAGAAGTTATCAATTTAATGAATATAATTAAAGGGAGAAGCTACCATCTTTACACATTTTCATGGCAGAAATGTCTCTCGAAACCAAATATGCCTGTAAGGACTGGAATACACACATAAATCCATGCCTTGAAACACATATTGACCAAATTTTAACTTGAGAAACATAGGTTGATAATTTTGCTTTTTTTTAACTGTGGAAGATAAGAGGTTGAGAGTGTGTCAAGAAGCAAAAACTCAACAATAAATGGCTATCCTGGAATGCTGAAGAAATCTCAAAGAGACATCCCTTATTTCTAAAACCCTGGCACAAGCAGACTCCTTAGACCTTAATCTTGCCCTAATTTCAGGTAAGGGGAGCTGGCAGGGCAGCATTCTGGCTGTAATTGTTGCCTCCTGGAAGGCAGGGGGGAGTTCTCTGGGGCTCCACACCTCAGGCAGAGCAGCATTGCCCGAGAGGCTCCATTTATTTCCTCCCACGATTTACATCCCAAGAGCAGGTTACACCAAGGGAAGGGACAAAAATAACACCCAGGGCACACTGCCCTGGTCACGTCCCTGTCCTCTGTGCTGGACACGTTCTCCCTGTGCTGATTGCAGCCACTCTCTCCTTGGGGGCTGGGGCCATACACTGCTTTTCTTGGTGCTCTCCAGGCGATGCTAAACCATCCCGGGGAGGCTTTGGCTGGGAAATGCACCCAATGCTTGGAAACAGGGAGAGAGGGAAGGCAGAAGCATTGCTGGGGCCACGATGAGGCAGCAAATCTGTGCCCTGTGCTCGTTTGCCATGCCATGCCATGCCATGCCCTGGCTGATGGACAGGCGCGTTCCGGGGCCTCGGAGCACAGAGGTGCACTCAGAATCAATTTGCAGCAGCCAGCAAAGCTCCTAATGTGTGCCATTCACAAGGAGGTAGGCACTGCCTGCCCCAGGGGGTCCCTGCTGCTGCTTTCCATCCTGAAGCTCTTGTTTCTGCAGAGCAGGAGAGGGAATGTGTGTTTTTCAGGCTTTAAGTGTCTGGCGATGACTGAGAAGGTTGTGTTCTGTCTCAGACTAAGGTGTTTGGGAGGATTTAAACAGCTGTATGAGAGACACTGCTGTCTTTGTGCTTTCTTCTACCATGAGAGCAAGAAATCAATAAATTTTATCTGTGGAATATACATAAGTCTGCTTAAGTCGTGATCCATTTTAAAGTAACGTGTCGAGGGGCATTAGGCAATTAGAGCTGGCTGAGTAACTGAGCATATTTCTACATTTTTAACACCTGTCTTTTCCTCCCTAGCTTGGATGAAGCAGTAAGACCTAAAACTCAAACCCTGAATGAGCTTCGATGGTCGAGTATTTCATTTAAGATCTTCATCTTAGCATTAGGAAACCTTACAAATGAAGTGTCTGTGTTTTAAAAATTGGCCAGATCCAGTAGCTGCTGAGTGTGATGTGTAATCTCTTCTTGGTGAGGCAAAGAAACCTCTTATTGAAATTCAAGTGCATGCTTAAGGCCAGTTAATGGCTATTTTTGCCTCATTAATACAACAAACATTGCTGATATGAAAGGTGCTGTTCCCTTATGCTAATAAAACTGCAAGGTAACAGAAATAACTTTTCATTGCTCTCTCTAGTTCTTTATCCAATACATCAGTGACAGGAAACTGAGCAGCAAGTAGAAATAGAAAGGTGGTTTTATCAATGGATCTTGTGTTAGTGAGACCATTAGTGGGAAAATCTGTCCTCCTTTAGGGTCCCCATCTCAAAAATAGATGCTCAAGAATTAAAGATCTCGAGGAGTGTGAAGGGAGTGACTGAATTCTGCTGAACAGCTACACAGGGAAAGACATACAAAGTTCTACACGCTTAGGTTATTCAAAAGAAGGTTAAGAATTAACTTGAGCATAACTTAAAATCACAGAATGGTTTGGGTTGGAGGGGACCTAAAAGCTCATCTGGTTCCTGCCATGGGCAGGGACACCTTCCACTCTCCCAGGTTGCTCCAAGCCCTGTCCAGCCTGGCCTTGGACACTTCCAGGGCTCTCACACTCCCCGTGAGGGAGCACAAGGTTTGCTTGTAGCACTGCTGCAACCCATGGGGGAGAGCATCAAAGGAGCAGATTTTGGCTGAGCTTTTTATTCCTGGTTGGGTTTTATCATGATGCCATCAAGAGATCTCCACCAGCTGCACCATCCCCAACAAATCCTGGCTGGGCTTTTCCTGTATTTGTAACAAATAAACTCACATTTGTGCAGGGCACCCTGTCATGTTTTGTGAAGCACCAGAACAATGACTGCACTGAGACACATGAAGGCAGAAATGCAGTAATAACCCACATTTCATATGAAAACACTTTTTTCCTCTAAATTCCATATAAACTGGCCTTTTTCCCTCCACATTGACGATACTCTGAGGCACATGGTGTGGCTCCTGGGGATAGTCCTGGGGATAGTCCTGTGCAGGACCAGGAGCTGGCTCGCTGATCCTTGGGGGTCCCTTCCAACTCACCATATCCTGTGATTCTGTGGACCTGTTCTTCTCTCAGAGGGAACCTGCTTTGCCAGCAGTGTCAACAGAGCAGCCATTTCTAAAATGGTCAGGAATGCAATAATTCCACAGGTCTGGGATGCCAGCACCCTAATCTGGACTGCCAGCCAGACTCCCAGCTCCCGACCTCTGCTATGGTGATACAGATATTCACAGACAAACAAATTGAAACCAGCTCTGAGGGTTACTGAGTGAAGTTCAAGCACATTGCTTTCAAATTTCCTTGTAAATAAAAATCTTTGTGAAGGAGAGGAGCTCAGAGGCCCTCAGTGTATCCCCTGAACATGGTTCAGAGCCCCCAACATCCTGCTCTGCTTTTATAAATTAGAAATCTTGTCATCTGATCAGAGAGACCAAGAAAATTGTGGCAAACTTTGTCTGCTAAGTGAACCTTAATAACCTCAACTTTAACTTCAAGAAAATTACACTGGGAAACATTTCATAGTCTTGCAGGTTGCAGGAGACATAAAATTCTTTCTATTCTCCCACCTCTCCAAGAGTTATTAACCCTCCCCGCAGAGCCTCGGAGACCTCCAGCAAATTGTCCCTTCCCACAAATCACATGCAGTAGCAGCTCCGAGGGCTCCGGTGGTTTGGCAGCATATTTTCAGTAAAAGCTCACACCCAGAGTCAGATTAAAACCTGCACAGCTACTTGAAAGAAGTCAGAGAAAAAAAAAAATCACAGCCTTTGGAATAAAAATGTTGTGTTGCTGCGGCAGCTCCTCGTGCAACACTCACAAGTGAGTTTTCACCATCACACGGATGGGGCTGTTTAGTTACAGCTCTGGATTCGAATTCCTGGCCCCTCTGACTGCATCAATGGGAATTACTGAGTTTCAGGACAAGGACTGTGCTCCAGATGCATTTCCTGACAGGGCTTTGCAGTGGCTGCTGCAGCTGCACTCAGGGCACAGCACAGACAGTGCCTGGGATTTACTGATGCTGAGCAGTTCCAGCACTGCTGACTTTAGCCATGAGCCCGGGAACATAGCAGGACTCTGGATGCTTCCAGAGATGCAGGAATATGGCAAAATAGGGGTATATTCCAGGGCTTATTTCTGTGAGAGAAGCTTGGAGCACCCTAAAATGCTTGGTAAGGTAAACACAAAGAGCAAAATAGAATCATGGACTCATTAAGGCTGGAAAAACCTCCCAGATCAAGTCTAACCAAATACCACCATGCCCACTAGACCATGTTGAGAAGTGAATATGGTTTATTCACATGAAAATATATTATTCAAGTGAAAATACATTGTTCAAAGAAAAGCATGCAAAGGTTTTAGTATTATTTAGCAAACTCCTGGGGGTGATCCCATGATGGTTTTTACACCTGACTTGGCAATGGTGCAGCTCTTCACCTTTGCAAATATGGGCCCAAAGAAAAGCCCCGACAAAGGAATGGCCTCAAAAATAAAACACCAGAAAAGTGACCAAAGACTCTGACTGTGCAACTGAGTTTAGACCATTAGTCCAAAAACCCCTCACTACTTTAAATTGCCAGAGCCTGAGTATTTTAACATACATGAGGAAACTTGTCTGGACCCTCCAGCTGGTCAGAGACATCCACCCTCAGAGTCCAAGGGCAGGGATCTCTTTTTTTCCCCCAAGTGTTCCCAGATCTCGGGCACACAGACTTTGGAACCTGCTTGCTTTCAGTGGTTTCATTTAATATCTGCTCTATCCTCTGCTATTGGAGAATTCTAGACTTTCCAGTCTTTTTAATTATCATTATTAATATTGAGCTTTGGCTTTGAGCACCAAGCACAGGTTATAGTTCTTACTGGAGCACTGGAATACCTCTGGTGGAGTCAAGTGGCACGTGCTCATTTTAAGGTTCAGAACAGATGTTTTCCTCATCCAGGGAAAATTAAGACTTCACCCCCAGACCTCCTGGTCCAGAACTGTCTCATTTGGTGACCTCTCATCACACACAGCCATTAGAGAGACTCTAATGGTGTGAACAGAGTATTAAGCAAGTTGTCAAAAATACGATTGTACTTGAACAGGCTCTGAAAGGCAGGTGGAAAACCCTCCTGCAAGGGAGCCATGCTGACCCCAGAGCCTAAATGAGATTCCTGAAAACACTCCGAAGGGGGATCTTCAGGAAACATCCTCTCACAATGTTTACTGAAAACTCAAATTCAAACCTGTCCAGTAAAATAATTATGCTCAAAATCATGGGGGAAGACACAAGCTTGTTCAACTTTCCACTTCAGGCTGAAACACCTTCAACAAGCTTGCCACCACACCAGTTTGCCAGACCTCCCCATCAGGGGAGCTGCAGCCAAACCCTGCTGCCACAAATGAGTGTTAATTACCCAGGGCCAGACCCTGGGCACCCACGGCCTCACCATGGAGAACCACCCCACGTGTGGCTGAGCTGCCCCCCAGCAGCCCCTGGGACAGGGCAGGGAGGGGAAAGGATGGGGGTCCTGCCCTGCCCAGGGCAGGCTGGAGATGTGCAGCCCAGTGCTGCTGCTAAACTGGTCGTGTGATGGATCACACACCCCACAGGATCTGTGCTTTGGCCCATCCCATGGTGTCACACTGAGGGCAGCACTTCCACTGTGACCCTCCTCAAGGAGTATTCCACCCAGGGACGAGTCGGACATCCCTGTGCCATCGGTCACCTGGGAGTGACAGATCTGTGAAACCATCGATGACATGCACAAACACAGCGTCTGAAAGTGCCTTAAATTTGTGATAACTTTGAGAAAAGGAATCAAAGAACTAATTCACGTGGCCAGACCACACCATTAGCAAGAAACACGTAACAAAGGACTTAACTCTGTTTAAACAGGGGGAGTTTCTAAATTTACAGACACCTTGCTAAAGCAATACAGTGGTTGCTTCAGGGAACTCATACTTTGCTGCAAGAAGAGGAGGAAAACAACTTCCCGAAGTCCATTTTCTAAGGAACTGTTCCCTGCCAGGTGAGCAGAGCTTTCAGTGTCAGTCTCCTGGTTGTTTGTCTTTCCCGGGGCTCGGGGTCCTGTGCCACGGATCTTCTGCTTTGAAGTACCAAAGTAACACGGTTTTTTTCTCCTCAGAAACAACTGACTCCAAAATCATCACGCAAAGGCCTTGTAGGTCTGTTTAAATGCTTTGGAAGGAGCTTTCGATCCACACGGAGCTGCTGGACGGGCTGTGGCTGGAGAGGGGCCCTTATTAAAAGAGGGATCAAAACAGGCTGCAATTATGCCCCGTTAATCCTCAGAAAACAGGGGGGTATTTCTTCCCCACAGCAATTATTTGCACGGGGTGAAAATAACAACCATATAGAACAAATTAAAACTTTACCTTCAGATGCTACCTCGATTGTTATGCAGATTTCATCGTTTCCAGCCAGCCAAAAAAGGACCCTTAACACCGGCCCCTCTTCCAGCAACCAAACCAGAAGTGTGACATCATGGCTAAATTAATTACCAGATTGTTTGATTTATTTTGCCATACGCAGCCCCTCGCTGGGGCTCTGCCCAGCCCCGTGTGCTCGAAGCAGATGTGCTCTGCAATCCCTCTGATTAAAAGGGTGAGCAATACATCAAGTGCCCTCGGAATTTCTGGAGGCGATACCTGAGCGCGGGAGGGGAGGCATCAAACGGCCAAGGCGGGCACAAACTGCTTCTCGAGGCTTTTTTAAATACAACCATCACGCCTTTAAATGCCATGCTGGGCTTTAGTTAACTAAGGTGGCAGGTCCTTAAAGCGCAGAATTTATTACGCTGAAATTCTCCAAATGTGAGACCGGAAAGGGAAAAAATATGTCGCGTTTTATTTATTCCCTATATAAATATAGGCAATTTAGTCCTTCCCCCAAACCCGGGCAGATTAGATGAGTTAGACAGCAGTCAATTCATTTTGCATAGGAATGGCTCATTAAAAAAAGAGAGCCCCCCATTTGTATGAGGCGCCGATTGGGCCGAGCACAAAATGGATTTACAGTGTCACTCAGAGACGAGGGAGGACTAATGAGGGAGGGAGAGGCGGGTGGAGGGGGTAAATCTCCACGATATTCATCCCCTCAGCTGGTGCCGCTCAGGAAATGGAGGTGTCCCTCATTATGTATGTGTCTCAGGAGCTTTCTTTAATATTTTAATAAATAACAACATCAGCCCAACAAGAAATTAATGAATAGTATCATTAATAATGAGCTAGAGGCTTGTAGTGATAGGACAGATATTAAATTGAACCACAGTGGTGCTATCTCCAGAGACTTGGGAATTTTCCAGCGGCAAACAAGGCCACTGAATGAAGCAGCCACCGCTCTGTGCCAACAGCTTTTACAACAGGTTGGGAGTAATAAAAGAGGATTTTCTGCACGATAAAGTTAAGCCTTAGAAAATCTGCTGGTGTAGATCGGTGTGAAAAGTACTGCCAAACGTGATCCTTAATTAAACTTTAATTAAGATAAAGCTCTTTCCTTTAAAAAGGGGGGGCGGGAGGGGAAGCAGCAGCAAAGAGAGTGTCAGCTCTTTTCCTACCAGTTTTTGATCTAAAATAATTCTATATTAAATCACAGAAAACTGTGTTCAAATAAGTTAAATCCACAAACCCCAGGAAATTCAGAACGAGGGATGAGATGCCATCCATAGCTCACCCATGTGCCTATTTATATATCCTTATCCATATTTAGGAGCCTGTGATAGATGAGATCAGTCACAATTGGGAGCCCTGGGGACAGTGGTGGGGCCGTCCCCATCTCTGCACTGCCATGGCTTGAGCTTGGACCCACAGATCCTTCCCGTTCATTTTCCTAAAGGTTTAGGATTTCTGTGTTTTACAGGAAAGGCAGCAGAACATATGTCATATGTACGAGAAACAGGCTTGTGGAACAGAACATTTTCACTTCCAAAGCCAGAACCAAACCTCTCAGCACGTTCACCACAGGGAATGAGATGATTTCCATAAACATGGAATATTCTAAGCATCATCACACCAACTTGTAGGCAGTTTCCCAACACAGTAACCCCACAATATTCCCCAAAAAGAATTTTATTGGAGTTCACAGTGTGCTTTTCACTAAAAGTTGAGGGCCAGCCTGCCAGCAGTGCCAGGATGGGAGAGGGGCAGTGGGAGTTTTCCACCCCAAATTAGCGTGCAGGGGCTGGTTTATTCCTGGAAAGCCACAGCAGTGAATTCTGCTCCCATATACAGTCCCAAATTTTTTCTAGGAGCTTAACCCAGCTCCTTCCCAAGCATCTAAAGCCAAATCTGTGGCTGCCCACTTGATTTCTTTACGAAATAATTCAGATGACCTCACCTGAAGAACAGCTCCCCATGTTCTCAAAGTCACACCTAATCTCCTGTTCGTCGTTTGACCTTTCCAGACTGGACCAGCTCACTGGGCTTCCCTCAGCGCTTACTCAGGGCAGTGCCCACCTGCCTTCCCACACCCAAATCCTGCTCTCCCAACTACACCTGGCAGGCCCCTTGAACTACACAAAGACAGTTTGCAAACTTGAGATGGTCCAGACCAAACTGACCCCCCAAATCCAGTTAAGTCAACACAAACACCCCTACGGAGAGGGCTTCCCACAGTCTTCAGTGGGGCTCCCGGCCACATCTGGGTAAGAATTGGAGATGTTGGGGGACACTTGGCTTGTTTTCCAAGCTCTTCCAGATCCCCCCATTCACCAGGGCAGAAATGCAGCTGCCAGTGCCCCTGGACAGAGCAGAACCAGGGTTTTACAGCAGCAATCCCTGAGAAAACTGTGTGTGTTCATCAATCAATGAGATCACAGTAGGCTGGAGAGCAGCATCAGTCGTGGCACTGAGGAGCCAGGAGTAAATAAATAATGTTGGGAAGAATGTCCTCAGACTCAGCTGGTGCAGGGACAGGCAACAGTTACTTCAGAGTCCAAAATCACTTAAAATAGGAAAAAAAATAAGACACACAGGAATTTTTTCCCCAGCATTCCTACAAAGAGCTGCTCCCCGCTTTTTACTGAGTTTGTCAGGAATCCCTTTTCATTCCCCAGGAATCCTAAGGAGGGGACACGATCCTCCCACACTGCAGTCAAATCCAAAGGGGAGCAGAGTGTTCCTTTAGTGTTTCACTTCCTCAGTTAGTCCTGAGCCCAGGAGCAGACAGGAGCAGTGACAAAGGCTGGACCCCCAGCCCTGGGCACAAAGACCCCCAGCCTGTCCCAGCCCCTCCGAGCACAACCAAACCCCGTCCCAGATCCCTCTGGACATGGATCAGCTCCTTCCCCAGTTTTGGCCCTGCACAAGCATGTGGTCCATCAATTGAACAGCTCACAGCTTCCTCCAGAGCCTGGCAATTTTTTTTTTTCAAGGTTTTAAGTGTATCAGTTGCAGTTTTGTAGAAAGTCAGTGGGAATTAACACTTGGGGTTTGAAGTGCCAAGCCACATTCTCACAGGATTTTGCTATACTGTGAAAAAACCCAAAAATTAATCAAGGCAGGGTAATTACATGTTTCAGTTAAATGATGATTGCACTGACTAACAAGTTTGGGGTGGGTTGGAAATAGTTCCAATGGAGAGAGAAAAGGGGATGATGGGGAAGAAATAAACATTTCATCCCTCCAGAATCTTCTGTGTCTTCTTCCTTTTTTTTTTCCCTTGTATTTTTTCTTTTAACATGGCTCAATTTGAGAGTATTTCTTTCCTTTTAGTGTCTCTAAGAAAAGTGCCTTTAAGGGTCTGCACATCCAGGGGCACTTAACCTCCACAGATTATCTGCTTTGATAAAACTTTTTATTTAAGCCTCAGAAGGCGAGTCAAGCCTGGATGACACAGTGCTAATTCTCTTCTAATTCCAAATTTAAAGTAGCATGTTTGACTTAAATCAGAGGTTGAACAGGCACATTGGAGTGAGCAAGATCTGATAAAGTCAAAGGGAGCAAAATCAAGGTTTAGAACATCTATTATTCTCTCAATTAAACAAGATTCTGTTATCTGGGAACTTTTAATAACTTTAGTGATAAATTAATAATTGGGGAGAAATAGAACAGCCAACTGATCTTCCCAGAGCAGAAGCTGCTTCTCTGCACTGCAGGGGCAGCAGCTGCCTCGTCTTGGGCTTTGGGAAGGAGCAGAGGCTCAGTGTTATGGGCATTTTGAGATAAGAGGGTTTGGTACTATGGAATATTGTCTCCATTTTGAAGCTCACCCCCTCATCATCCTCCCCAACCAGGTTCTGACGTTTGTCCTGACTTTACTGGGAATTTTAACTGGCCCATCTCAACTCTGTCCACCTCCAGGTTCTCTCTTAATCACACCCCAGGTAATCCAGGTTAATGAGTGAGAACCTGCAGAACCCCCCTTCTCCATCCGTGACCCTTGTCCTCCCCCTCGGGGATCACACAATCCTCCTGCTCTGCAGTGCTCCCTCCCACCCCGGGCACAGGGCTGGGAGGCACCTTCCCAGTGCCCCGTTATCTCCAGATGCAGCCAGAGGTGCCCCTCTGTCCCCACCCCAAAATCACCCACCACCTGAACCATCATCACTGGACAACTGGGCATTCCTTATTTACCACATTAAAAAACCAGTTAGTAACTGCACATTTTGATATTTTCATGCCACAGATTATCCCTTGTCCATATTTCAGCAGGATTCTGTTACCCTGGGAGATAATGGTTCATTTTTAGGCTGTTAGAGCAGAGATCACAAGGTTCCGCCCTCAGCAGCTACGTCTGGTAACTGCCTTTCACTCTCTGAAAGCACAGGCAATTTTTCCATAATAAAAACTGGATTAGCATGTATCAAGAAGAGGTTCCACCAGCTGTCACTTTGAAATCAGGCTACTCTATCTGATGGAGGAGATGATAATGGGGAAACCCATAAATGACAAGCAGTTTTCCTGTATTTATCTAATAAGTGGCTGATACAGACGAGCATCTTCCCTAATAAAACAGGAGAACAGGGGAAGAAACAGGCTCAGGCTCTATTTGAATTAAACCCAAACTGAGCAATAGTGGCACAGGAAAATATTGCAAGGAAATGATTTTTTTCACCTGTTGCTGGTTTTTGAAATTAAATTTTTAATGCACTCTGCCCACAACTTAAAAACTATTTTAGTAGGTTCTGATTTAAAGTTTTCCAATATTGGAGTAATTTTATTCATTGTAGCCAGTCTCTCTCTCTCTATGTTTATAAGGTAAGCAGCAAACCAGGTGTCTGTAAGAGAACAGGTGCCATAGGCATGTTTAAAACAGGAGCACTGGGCTACAAGGATCAGCCATGGCAGGAACAGCTTCAAAGAAGTACAAGAATTCTTATTAACCTGCAGGATATTAACCAACTATTCCCTAACTTCTGCATTATTAGGGATGACACAGCATTTAAGTTACCAATAAAGTATATCTGTGGAAATTATGGAGTGGAATTAGTGGGGCAGCCACAGCCTCTGTGGGCAACCTGTGCCAGTGCCCTCTCCACCCTCCCAGCCACCAATCCCTTCCCAACATCCCACCCATCCCTGCCCTCTGGCACTGGGAAGCCATTCCCTGTGTCCTGTCCCTCCATGCCTTGTCCCCAGTCCC
>JAWWMP010000171.1:754191-781813 GCA_035047865.1 Dendrocincla tyrannina | reverse complement strand
CTGTGTCCTGTCCCTCCATGCCTTGTCCCCAGTCCCTCTCCAGCTCTCCTGGAGCCCCTTTAGGCACTGCAAGGGGCCCTCAGGTGTCCCTGGAGCCTTCCCTTCTCCAGGGGAACATTCCCAACTCTCCCAGCCTGGCTCCATAGTGTCTAGAGCAGAGCTTGGAGAGGATTTGTTAAAACCAGGAATTTTCCATCTGCAGAGGGCAACAGTCCATTCTGCATCTCCCTGCTCTCCTCAAGGGGGGAGGCGTGAAGGGAACCCAGATGGGCAAAGAGCAGCGTTCACCAGCGAGGGGGACACGAGGAGAACACAACCCTTGTGGCCAGGGCAGAGGGGAGCTGGGGGGCAGAGGGGACATTCCGCTTGCAACACCCAACATATTTTCGTGGGCTGAATGAACCCCGTGCGGCTGAGCAGGGAGAGCCCCTGGAGGTGTGGAGGAGAGCCGAGGTGGAAAGGCGAGGCAGGATCAGCCGGTGAGTCCTGAGGAACGCACCACGTTGGCCCCGCTCCCAGCTGGCTCCCATCTGCCTTGGCCAGCTCTGGGCCGTGCAGGTCCTCGGGTTCCCCCTTTGTCTGGCCGGGCACGTGGGAAGGAGCCGGGTGTGATGAGGTGGCGCCAGTAAAAGGGCTTGTTTATTGCATTGTTTGTGACGCTGTTCTGCTTATTGTTTAGGAGAAGTTTTGGGTTAAACCACAGATGAGACAGAAAGCAGGAACTTTTAGCAAGAAACTCCAGGCACCAAAACTCTTGGTATTTCCAAGACATCTCCCTTGCAAAGGCTGCGAAACCCCTCCCTCACCCCGACTGATAAACATCACCTATTTTATAAATACTGATGCACATGAAGATTAAGAGACTTCCCAAGCCTTTGACAGTGACAAAAGTGACAGCGTGCCCCAGACATCAAGTGCTTCTCTACACAAATGTGATAACATTTACTTCCCAAACAAATTAAATCTGATATTTAAAAAAACATATACAACAAACCCACAACTTTTCCTGCCCTCAATTTCACTCTTCTCCACAAATGCAGTTCAAGCAAATAACACTTGGTATGTATTTAACAGCACTGGAAATCATGAAGAACCCCCCTCCACACACGCACACACATTTCTCACTCAAAGACCCCCATCCATAGCTCCATTCTGTCTAAAGTCCATATCTTTGTGTTTCCTTAGAAAACCACAGAGAAGGAAGAAAAAGGTGGACCAAGGGAAACAGCAATTATGAAATTAAATAGTTACACAATGCGGTAATGCTAAAAATCAACATTTTTAACAGATCTGAATGCCCAGTAACATGTTTGAAAACACCTCCTGAACCGACACAAGTCTCTGCTGTCGTTATTCTGCTGCATATTTAAGGCAAGATCACAACCAGCTCTTCCATACTTGCTCAAATAGAGGGACCAAAGTGTTCCTTCTAAAAATCAATTTTAGCTGAGCTATTTTGTTAGTAAATGTCATATTCCCAGCGCAGAACCAACTGCATCAAGCCACGGGTGATTTGCATGAGCAGGAACCAACCCACAGGGAATGTGTGTGTTTGGAGGGGGGTGGAGAAGGCTCACTAGTCCACTTTTCCTTGAAACTTTTGGAAAAGCAAGCCCCCAGCATTCCCCCAGCCAGCCATGTGTCTGCTGCTGGAGGAGGACGTGGTGGGCAGCCGAGCTCAGGCTCCCAGACAGTGTTTGACAAAGTTCCACATCAGAGATTAAGGTCTTTGCACAGAGATTGAGGTCTGAGGAAAGAAGGGAAGTGGAATGGACATAAATGTAACATAAAATGGATTGACACCGGCTAAAGGGCAGATGGGAGAGGGAGGCACAGTCATAAATAAAAACTTTTCTTTAGGGGAGAAGTAACTGCAAAGATGTTATTGGATCGGCATGAGGAGTCTCACGGTGTGTCACAGGCACAGAGAGAGAGATGAAAAGTAAATATAAATTGATGGTAACTCTGTGGAGATCTACAGTTGCTAAATCACTGGGAGGCTGAGGGAAGGTCAGTTGGATTTTCTTTTCTGCAAATTAACTAAAGGGGAAATATTCATCAATACAGTGCCACATAAAAAGTGACGGAGCTGCTCATGGAACAGGATTGGTTTGATTGGTTTGAATTTCTACACAAAACAAGAGGTGAAATGCACCTGGTCCAGAAGAACGTTGCCTTGGGAGCCTAACGAGGTCTGGGAGCTTTGGAAGACACGAGTTCTCACCAAGTTTCCAGCTTAGAGGAGGTGTGAGTGCAGGGTGGGGCTCAGCAGAGGTTCCTGGCAGCCTGAGGGATGTGCCTCCAACATCCCAGCCCCAGAGATGTGCTGGAGGAGCCTCACCCAGCAGGCACTAAATCTTCACCCCACTCAGTCTTAGTGGGCAAACAGTCCTTTACACCCTCAGGAAAGTGAAAAGAAGTATTTTAAGCTCTGTGAGCTCAAAAACTACAAAATAAGGTTCATCCCAGGATGAAGACGAGCGCAGTGTAGTGACCTGCTGTGGTGGGAAAGCTGATGGATGGGAGTTAACACACCAGCCCTGCTCCTCCCTCTGTCCTCAGGAGCCTCCAGGTTTAAACCAAGAGCAGGACTTACCCCTTCATGAATTTTTGAGGAAAACCTTCACATATGCTGGCACCAGTAGGAGCCCATGGCCATCACTGCTGGTTTAACAGTGTCCTGCTCTCCAGGGGGTTTGTAAAGGGCCGTGGTTCACATTAAAAGCATATTTTACACTTTGCTGGGAAGACTCAGCACTGGGTGTGTTTGAACAGCTCCGTGGTGAGTGTCCTTATGTGTTTTTATCAATTATGTGTTTTATCAATTATGTGTTTTTATCAATTTACCAATTTTTACCAAAAGCAAGACCAAGGAAAATGTTTCTGCTGAGTGGGACAGGGAGACAAAGGACATGGAAAAGGCTGAGGCAGTTGATTCCCTTTTCTCCTTGGTCTTGCAAGACTCAGTAAGACTCAATAAGTTGCCCAGAACAGGAGTGGAGTCCCCATGCCTGGAGGGATTTAAAAGCCATGTGGATGTGGCACTTGCTGTCAGGGGTTAGTGTTGGCCTTGGCACTGCTGGGTGGACTTGATGGTCTCAGAGGGCTTTCCCAACCATTTCAAGATTTTATGACTTGCCTTCAGCAACCCAAAGTCCCCCTCATACCTGTGGGAAAGTGCAGCTCAAGATTTAGCCTTGGTGGAGGAGCCCAAAGTCACATCAGAGCAAAAGAGAGAGAAATGTGGAGATTTTTATGGCCTCTTGGAATCATGTTGGACCGTTAGTCCATTCCCATCTGAACCCAAAATTCACTGGTGTTCATGTTAGATGTTGCTTTGGAAGGTTTCCCCAGATGAGAAGCTTCTTACTCAATAGAGGAACCCATTTCCTTATCCCAACCTCTCCTGCAAGAGGGTCTATCCAACCTGATAATAATATTTTAAACTCCTAATCTGTTCAGGATTCAAAGCAATCCAAGATATACAAAATACTCGTTCTTTTCAGTATTACTGACAGTTTTGTATTTCTTTATCTATGCATGCTTCGCATCAACCTAGTAGCACTTGAATTGAAAATTGAATCAGCCTCATTTCTGAGCACTGACAGGGTGTGAGGGCTCCTGTGAGGCTGTACCTGCCTGGCCTCACCTGCAGGTTGGTGACACTCCTCAGGCACAACCAGCCCCTGTCCCAGTCGGGTGTTGTCACCACAGCCAAGCGCCTCCGGAGGGATCTGGAAAAGCATTTATCTCACAACATGTCTATTTTAAACAATGAAGTTGTAACATAGGGAACTACATCTAAAATAGTAGGTTTGCCTAATAAGAGGCATTTTTCTTTTGTAAAACCCTCCATTAAAGCCACTTTGCTTTGTTAACTTTCATGGCATGTACCCTCACTATAGCCTTCAACACCTGAAAAATTAGTGGAAGAATTTGACTGATTATAGAGGCTGTTTTCCTTGTTCCACTGCTTGTTCTAAAAGGGATACTCAGCAGAACTTGCTTTTTTTTTTTTCATTTTGTGCTGTCTGCATGAGTAATTACCTCCCTGATTTCTGAGATGCAATTGAGTAGCTTCCACATTAGAAAAATCCAAAGATTGATAGAGCCATCTCTCCTAAAGGATTAGTTTGCTGCTGTAATTCCACTGAGTAGGTCATTCAAATAGCAAAATGCTACGAAGTCTAATTCCTCTTGTTTGTAAAAGCCAGGTATTGATACCTATGTAAGAGAAGCTGAAAAGGGCTTTGCCTTTGGAGGGGGAAAGGGTTTTCTGATTCCTGCTGTGCCTCCAGCAGGACGGGGGAGGATGGAGACCCTTGTGTTCCTGGAGCAGATCAGCTCAGGCGCTGGTGGTGCCAGAGAAAAGACCAAAGGAAAGGTGATAATTGTGCAGAGACGTTGAGAAAAGGGACACAGTTTTGGGAACCCACGAGCAAGTTTCTCCCAGGACTTGGAGGAACCGTGATTTGCTTTGGTGGCCTTGGGATTCCAAGGGAGCAGAGGAGAGTCCCTCGAGAGTTGGTGCCCAGCACTTGTGTGGAGGAGAGAATTGTCCCAGGGATGGGCAGGGAAGAGACTTTTAATTGTTCCACATGCTCAGGCCCTGCTGCATCCAGGACTGATACTCGTGGGAAGTCACATCCAGGTGAAAAGGGGCCACGAGTGCTCCAAACCTGCCTGCTCCCACAAGGTGACATACATTCAAATTACTTCTTGTGTGTCATTAGCCAAGTCCTGTACTTCCTAAATTAATTTCTTTCATACCTAATATTTATCTATCAAGCTCTTTAATTTATTGCAGATGCTCTGGAAAAAGTTTTGGTAGCATGCAGCATCACACTGCCTTTCCATCAGAACCCATTTTCCAAATATTTGAATGATAGAAGAGCTTTTGATGGAGTCTGAAGGCAGGAATTCATCTAAACATCACAGGTATGACCATAAAGGATTCAGGGGGCAGCTGTGATTGTGATAAATAATTGTGCCAACATCATTTTATCAGGGGAAAAAAATCACTGACTCCCTCTCACTATTCTCAACTAAAGATACAATCCTAACTAAAAATTAGCAACTAAAAATAAACACAATAAAACCAAATCCTAAAATTCTACATAACAATTTTAAATTAAAATACTAAAATGGTGTTAAACTTGTAAATTCACAAATATACATTTTATGATAATCCTAGGGAGGGGAAAAAAACAATGGAAAATATAAATAATAAATAGCTTTCTTTTGCTTTTCAAGTAAATAAACGTTTTACTTCCACAGGACAACCAAGGGGACCAAGTCATGCCTGGACTCACGCAAAGGCTATTTGTCTGCCACAAGCCACATCCCTTTGGGTGTAAACTCAGCTCTCCTGATGCCAAGAGAGGCTCAGCCATTTCTACCAGCTGAGGATCTGGCAGTTCATTTGAAAGGCAGGAATAAATCTCAGGTGTGCTCTGAAGTCGGTTTAACTGAAATGCAAAAGCTCCTTGCAAGTTGGGTGCACATTTAATGAATTGAAATTCAGGCTCCCCAGACAAAGCCCAGATGCTGCTCTTCCTTCGCCTGCGTCTCCCAAGCAGCTGCACTGATCTCTGCAGCAGCACTACCCTGTAGCTAAACATCTGGAGGAACCTGGGCAGCAGAATAACAAACACTTCCAAATTCTGCCAGGCACAGCCCTCAAAGTGGCTTTAAGGGGGGCTGGACATGCAAAATTCAGACCTCAGACACCTCCAGAGAGAGGAACGTCTAGAACTGCTCGAGAGGGTACCAGGCAGTGCCTGCCCTGCCTCTGGACTCGCTGTCCTCAGGGCGATAGGGCAGGTTCTGCATTTTCAGCTTTTACTGGTTTTCAGTTCTTTAAGGTGTCTTGTTAAAGTGGCAGCTGGTGGGATCAATAAGCCATTCCACACCCTGCTCTTTCGGGGCAACCGAGCCAACAGTCCCAAGCACTGTTTCAGTGACGCCACCACAGAGTAACCCAGAAAAGTCAGGAGTTTCATTTTTGCCATTCCACTCTGGCAAAGTGTGGGATTTCCTGCAACACAGAGCTGTGAGAGGACACGTTGGAAGGTGGGGAACAGGAACACAGAGTGCACTCAAGGCAGACAGTGAGAATTTTGCCTCATTCCCTGTTTCAGGGCTGGATCCCAAATGTCACAGCATGCCCAGGTCTCAGCTCAGCACTGATGGCATGTTAGGTGACCTGGTGGGGTCCTTCCTAGGCTAAATAAATTCATATTGTGTGTGTTCTACATGTCACTAGAAATATTTGGAATTTTATAAGAGGATAAACAGGCAAGAGACAGCTCAGAGTAAGTGAAAGAACCTCCTCCCTGCTCTGCTACTGCAGGAACTTGCTGTCTCGGCACCTGATACCGTGACACCGATGCTCCTTGAGAGACTGGCAAGGGGTAGGGAGACATCATTTAAAAACAGAAAGAAAAAAGAGATGAAATCAGAAAACCTCTCTATCAATCTGCCAAGCTGTCAGAGACGCTTGTTCTGAAACAATTCCTCTCATTTCCAATAAATTATGTCAGAAGTGGATAAAAGGCATAGACAGCAAGTCTGGAGACAGCCGCCTCCTCTCCTGAGCCTTGTTCAAACAATTTGGGGTAAATCTAACATCAGTCCCACATGACAGGCAGTCTGGACCCTGTTAATTTGGGAAGCCTGATGCAAGTGAAGGGCTCCTGAGGAGGGAGAGCACCAGGAGGACAGGTCCCAGTCCCTTGCTCCCATCCCAGGAAAAGGTTGCAGCTCTTGCCTGAGGGGAGAAGGCTCACTGTAAGCTGGTAGTACCTGGTGAGGAGGCAGAGTTTGTCAAAACAGGATTTAAACTCAAAATGCAAATTCAGCATCAATTATGTGCACCAATAAATACCCTACAGTACATCTATGGAGGCCATTAAAACATAAAACACAAGATTATTAGGAAATTATAAAGAAATTACAGAAAAATCTATCAATCACCTAAGCTTAAAATTTTCAATAAAAGCAGTTTGATACACTCAATAATAACAGCACAAACCGTGCTGAGGAGGTACCAGAGCCTGCCTGGTGATGTTGGGCAGCAAAGGCAGAGCACTGGCTGCTCCAGACCAGAGGGGTGGGGCAACGCATTAACCACAACCTTTTAAACATTTTTCTGGATATTTTTCAGCAAAAAAAAAAAAACAAACCTGGTGTCAGTCCTGCTCTCACAATCTTGGGCAACCCCAGGAAAAAATAGCAGGAGCAGATCTTCACTTGCTGCTGTGCTGGACTGGACCTCAAAGGACTTTGCAGTGCCCCAGTCCCTGAATTACGAAGCAGCCAATGTGCACTGAAACCTGGTACAGCAGAGGATGCCAGAGTGAAACCACAGGTCAGGACTAGCTGAACAAGTGTGCATTACTATTTACTGTCTCATAAAACACCTACAAGGAAAAGAGCTGTGATGTAGTGAGAATTCACACAGAAAAGTAAAGTTCTTTTCTCCTGAGTGACAGAGGGAGACCTGCCGAGCAGCTAAACCTTGTTTGCAGCAGGTGATTTAACAGATATTACGCAGGAATAACTGAACCACTTTTTAGTCCTCACCAGTAACAACCCTGGAGTTCTAAACCACTGCACTGCTTTCTCCCACAAATCCACACAGAGCATCCACACCCGAGCCATTCCCGAGCGCCTTCAGTGATGGATCCTGCCCATCCCACTTGCTGAAGCTATTCCATCTCACTGGCTGGACACCCCAATGCCTCATGCTGCTGGCTCTCACTGCAATGTGAATGTGCCATTCCCATCCTGTCCAAGTGAATCTGGAGAGCAGATCACTGCTGTGGATTCTCATCTTCTTGCAAGTTTCACACTTCTAAAATTCAGTAAATTACATTTGTTTCCTAAATTCAAACATACATTCAGATCCACCTGGGGTGTGTTCCCCCTGTCCCAGCACCACACAGCTTCCTCTAGTCACCTCAGCTCTCCAATACTCCCTTTACTTAACAGATGCTTTTGTGGCTTTCCAATTAGTTCCATTGTTTATCTTAATGAAGAGAAAAACCTCTACCACTTGAGCGATGTTAAAATCAGTGCAACATTTGTCTGGTTTAATAATTGCTGCATGGAGGCTTTTTCTGTATTTATGTGAGGAGCATTTAAGGCGTTTAGACAGAGCTGTTCTCAGCCACACGTTGGGATGGAGTCCCTGCAGTGTCAGCTGGAGATAAAAACCACCCCCAGCACACAGAGCAGGGGATAACCCACGGAGGCAAACAGCAAACCTGGTCGGCATTATGTGGAATACATAAAAGAAGATAATTGGCTGGATATCTGTTTCTGAATCTGCAACTCATTCTCTGTAACATGGGTTAAGCAGCGGTTGTTTAAAGGTGACGGGAAAGCATAATTGAAAATGGAGCTAATCAGAGATTCCTGGGTGGAATTGCCTCCCGAGCCGAGGCTGGGAGGGTGGGAGAGGAGTGAGGATAAAGTAGAGGATTCCTTGACTGCTCACTTGCTCTCAGGGCTGCAACATTCCCTTCTCTGAGAGTCCCCCAAAACACAACAGAGGGATATCAGGAAAACACACAATGCAATTATCAGCCAAAATTGATCTTTGAGATGATTAAAATAAAATTAAAAACTGCCACGTATTTGTTTTATGCACATTTCTAAACACCATCAGTGCCCTTAGTTACTTTTGCAGATGATAGGATGCTAAAAATGATTCGTAACTTTTTATAATTAAAATTCTCTTCATCGGAGCTTTTAAGTTACTTTACACTTCTTTGTTACAGGGTGCAGCTTTGGGATGAGGACTGGAAAGAGAAGGGCCTGGACACTGCAGGACGTGCTGTGTTATCTCCATGCCCCACTGGCCACTCAGCACACCCAAGGCACCACCAGGTCTCCCAAAATCTCCGGGACACACAGGCAAAGCCGGGGCGTTCCGACAAGGATGAGCTTTGCTGCATCCTTTGTAATTGTCCCATCCTCACTGAGCGTTCAGCAATCCAGGCATGCCCGTGCTCTCCTTGGCTTCGCTGCCACATCCTCCTGCTCCAAGCATTCCCCAAAACACCTGGCAGGCTCTGGGAACACAGAACCCTGAGAGGTTTGTAGAGCAGGAGGAGCAGGAGGAGGAGGAGGAGGAGGAGGGTTGTGTGACCAGGGAAGGGCCGGGGCAGCCGGACACAGTCAGGAGGGCTGGGTACCAGGTGAGCTCCCAACAGGGAGCACAAACACAAATCACGGCCGGCTGGATTAGCTGATTGTCCCGAGAACCCGGGGCTGATGCTGCCCCCGAGTCCCCGGCTGTCCCTGCCCTGAGCTCGGGCAGGGATGGCAGCAGAGCCACGGGAGGCTGTTTACCAGGAACCATAGCAACTTCCAAGGCCATTAGCTGCAATCACAGCCGGCTCCACTACCTGACTGAAGGCTTGGATGTGTGATATTTAGCCTGACCTATAAAAATATCTCTGGAGCAACCTGCGTGCAGAAGTGTCACATCAAATGTTTGTCATACAAGGGATGTGACACCGGGCACCTGACGGAGCATCGCCGCAGCTGAGGGGGGACCTGCCCCTTTAAAAGCCTGATAATATTCTGCTCAGAGACTACAGAAACCAGCTGGTGACAGTGGCCAGGCACAGTGTGACAAACAGATCCCCCTCTCATCCTTCCTCAGAGGGTCCCATATTCTCAGTTACCATTTTAAGTCATTTTATTAAAGGTGTGTGTTATTATAGTGCAGACCCAGAGCTCTCCTGAAATGCCACCAAGGATGGCCAAATGCCACCCTATGGAAAGCTGAGCAGGAGGACAGAGCTCCATGGGGAGGGAGGATGAATCCTCTTTGCAGGTGTGAGTGGCCCCTAAAGCACAATCACAGCCAGTGGTGCCTTGGGTGTCCGAGGTGAGTCTGGAGAGGTATCACCATCCTCACTGCCCACTCCAGGTACAGGGAGAGGCTGCTCCTCCAGCGCTCTGAACACACAGTAAAACAGAGACATGTTCTGGGAATCTTGTCCAGCAGTTAAACCTTAAATATCTGAGCCACAATTCAGCCAGAACACCTGAGACCACTCTACTCTTCCCTTCCTAGAGGTCACTCCTAACAAATAATGCTCCTCGTTGGGCAAAGTCACCCTCAGACTGGTATTTTATCTAAATTCACTGCTACTCTCCACACATCACACTGGCCTTTGCAAGCAGGTTAATGGAATCCCTGTCCATGTCTGGAGCCAGTCTGAAAACCCAAGAACACTCTTGGAGGCCCCTCAGGTTTCAGTTCACAGCCAGAGCTGCCAGAGCTGGTTTTTCCCCAGGCCATGCCAAGCATTCCCAGGAGCTTCCACACCTGCTCTTGGTCCTCTCCAAAACCCCACGAGCAGGAGGTCACTGGGCAGGCTGGCTGTGGGCTTTGTGTGTCTGCACAGTTCTGTGACACATGTAACAAGAGTTCTAATAACCAGAGGATGCTGGGCACACGTGTTGGTTTATAATTATTATATAACTATAAATAACATCCTTTTAGCTGAAAATTCCCCGTGTCCTTTACACACCCTCTGCCATTTCCTAGAAACAGCTCCAGGGCACAGTAAACTGCTCCCTCCCAAATGGCAAATGCACTTGTGCTTCCTTCTTCTTGAGACACAGCAACAATTGCAAGTTCCTTATTTGATGAATATTGATGAAATCTCCGGAGCTACAGAGGCTCCTGCAAAACCCAAACGCAGTGTTTGCAGTCCTGCCTCCCCCTGTGATGCTCTGTTTGCCTGCCCTCCTCATCCCTTGAAAATCCCTTCCTAAAAGGAATGTTGCATCTGCTCTATGAGCAGCCACCCTTCAGCTCCTCGCATTGCCTTTATGTTTGGGGGCTTTTAAATTCTTGTTGTGGATTGTAAATAATTACAGGGATGGTGTTCGAGGATATTCTGTCCGTTACTACGAAATGGGACCTCAAAATATATGGAATCTAAACTATCACTCAAAGATAAATAAAAATATCATTTTATGATTCCAGATGGGATCTACAACATGACACATGCAAAGATTTCAACAAATTATTTGTTAAAAAAATAAAGTTTTGAGTGCTAAAGCAAACTAACCTAAGATTTCATCTGAATTTCAGGCATTTCACTCAGCTCTCAGGAAACATCCTTCCTGTATCAGGCATTTCACCTCTGGAGCATTTGACCTTTCTTTGTAGTATGTAGATTTCAAAATTAATTCATATTCATTCTTCACGTGGTTTTGTGGTTGGGTTTTTTTTTTTTTTCTGAAAAGTAGGATATTTATTGTCACAACAATGTTACAGGGCATTAATTAATGTGGTACTTTTAGAATTGGTGCTTGGGGACTCGAACAGAAAGTACCAGCAGTGTGTGAAATCCTGCCTTGGGCACTCCTCGGTACTGGAACAAGTTGGAGAATGTATATTCATTAACTTGGAGCTTCCTTAGGAACTACCAAGAGCTACAGAAAGAATGAACTGAAGCTATTACTCTCAGAAATATGGCTTTGAGCAAGAATTTACTTGATTTTCGCCCACATTTTTGAATGCCAAGCAATACATGAATATGATGTTCTTGCATAAAAATAGTTGTATCAGAAGAAATTACAATGGTTTCCAGGAGTCGCTGTGGCCCATTTAAAAAATGGCTAAAATAGATTAAATTACCTCCTCTAGAAAAAAAAATTAAAATTGGATTCCTGATGTAGAACTAGAGAAGAGGGAAGACATAACGTGTATTTCTGTTGTTTCTGTCAGAAATCCATAACTGTTCAGACAACTTGCACCTTTTAGAACTGCATTACCCACTCGCCCTAAATGTACTGTCGTGTGGTCTCCAATACCTCCTTGAGGGCCAGGAATAGCTCACAGCCAAAGATTAAATTCCTAAAATTCATAAATTATTTTGAGACCAGAACCTAAATATGAAAATATCTAAAACACAGAATGGCTTAAGACAATCAGTTTAGTATTAATGCAGCATTTCCACGCAGACTCTGTGTGATAGAATAAGATCAGCTCCAGTGACATCAACAAAGATTAGTTCACTTACTTGTAGGCTAAATATACTCCATGTTTAGATAATATCAGGAATGCATTCAATTTCCCCCTATTTAGTGGGTTTTCATACCTGCCTCCTAAACACAGCAAATTATTACTTGAATTCTGTGTACCTGAACAGGTCAGGCAGCCAGGTCAGGCTAAATAACCCAGGTATTATCAAAATTCTGTTTCACAGGGACTCAGGGATTAAAATGACAAATTGGAGGGTGGCTGCCAGCCTGGAGACACCACTGTGCTGTTATTTAATGTCTATTTTTTTAAAGTGATGGAGATTTTCTCCATAAAAAAATAATGAACTTTACAAAATGTCAGTTTTACTAACAGAAATTATGGCTTGTATAGCTGAATATGAAAATTAAATAAAAAAATAGTTCATTTAAATAGTACTGAGGTTGTGACACAAACTGACAAATATGGGGAAATGCAGAGTCACAGCTGACACTGCCTTTCATTCACACAAGTTTTGGGAAGGTCAGGAGGGCAAAAGTGAAACTCCAGTCCTGGTAAAAAGTTTGAACATCTTGATTTCTTTAATTTTTAATCCATGTTTTAATAAGTTTTAAAGAGTACCTTGATCGCCATCCTTAATAGAAGAAGGAGACCTAAAAAAAACGGCTGGAGAGCAATTTGGGACAAGGGATGGAGGGACAGGACACAGGGAATGGCTTCCCACTGCCAGAGGGCAGGGCTGGGTGGGATATTGGGAAGGAATTGGTGGCTGGGAGGGTGGGCAGGGACTGGCACAGGCTGGGCAGAGAAGCTGTGGCTGCCCCTGGATCCCTGGGAGTGTCCAAGGCCAGGCTGGAGCACCCTGGGCTGGTGGGAGGTGTCCCTGCCCATGGCAGGGGTGGGAATGGGTGGGATTTAAGGTCCCTTCCAACCCAGAGCATTCTGGAATTCTGTGATTCTCTGTAGGAACAGCAGCAGTACCTGTGTCGGTGCACCAGGAAATGCCACGACCCCAGGGACACAGAGTCACCAGCAAGGGGACATCCCAGCCTTCCCCGCCCTGAGCAGCCCAGCCAGGTCTCTGCAGCTGAAGAGACCAACCTTGGCTTTGTAAGAGGGACAACAGAGGGACCCCCAGGGGTCAGACACAGATTTTCTAGTCTTTCCTGCCAGTGGTGAGTCTTTAAAAAGGTCTGGGTTTGTTTTTCATCTTGGTGGGGAATGGAGGGGCTAAGAAAAAGAGGCTTTTAATGACATGGAAACAGACACCTTGAATTCTACAAACCCAGGGCTGGAGCACATCCAAGATGAGGTTATTTGTGCTCTGTGGCCACACCACACAGAACAATTGATTTACCAGATCTTTCCTCCTGAATTCACAGAATGGCAGAACTAAACAGGTAAAACTTGTGTGCTTGTCGTGCCTGTTGATGCACGGCTGCAATCCACAGTGTGAGAACAGCAGCAGGAGTGGCAGACGCTCTAGAACTCTGAAATTGTTAACTATAGAACTGCTTCTTTAACTTCTAAAGTCTGCTGACAATAAACTCCTGAGACCTGGACATGTTGAAATAGAAACATCTCTGAAAGTAGGAGAGAATTACATTAAAATCACTCAATGAACCTGGCCTGCATTTGTATTTTCCATGCCAAAGTCAAAGACATTTCTCCAAGAGGAGACAAACCAGCTGCCCCCCCAGGGCTCCTGCAGAACAAACCCCTCCAGGGGCTCCATCACAGTCACCTGGTTACACAGCCACGGGCTCTCCAGCCTGCCTTTCACAATCCTAGGTCATACAGAGCCATCAGAGTGCACATGACAACAGAAAGCCAAGAGCATTTATCACGAAATCACATAAAACCCCCATCAAATATTCTTAAAGTCACCTTACCTGCCCCGCCCTGCCCTCAGAGCCCTCACCTGACACTGTGGCCCAGCACCAGCCCGTGGCTGGCAGTGCCACCAGAGCAGGAGCTGGGGGAGAATTTCAGGGTCAGAGCACCAAAAAAGCACGTTTTGATTAAAACCCACGCAGGTGTTTAAGAGAGGGACAGACCCACCTGTGCGTGGCAGCTGCTCCTCCTGGTGCAGGGGCAAATCAATGCATTGGGTGAGTACCTTGGCAGGTCACTTCCTAATGCAACAATCAATCACCTTTCCTTCCATTCTTTCAAAATTAAGCAGAAAGAAAAAGATATTTTAGTTTTCTTTTCTTAGCTTATTTTTAACAGAGGCACTACAGAATTATGATGGTGTCCTTTTGGTAAACCAAAATGTCAGACACATATTATTCTTTTAAACATCTCCTGGCCTTTCTCTGAAAGGTTAAGGTGGTTTAAATAAATTTAGTCAAAGTAAATGACAGCTGAGGAAGAGTATTAGAAAACTATACTTATCAACAACCTCTTTTCCTTAAATTTAAACAAGTCATTTACCAAACTGCAGTTTAAGGAGATCATGACAATATATGCTCTTCTGCAGAAGGATGAAAACAACTTCAAATGGTAAAGAACTGTTGGGTGGGGAAATTACACACAAGTTAATGAATGTTAATGCATGGTCTGAACCCCCTGAAAGTTGCAAACCACGGTTTTTACAATAATGGTGCAGCAGTCTGGGCTTTCGCCTGGGCCCTTAAATGGGAGTTGTCCTTTTCCTGCTTTTCCATCCCCTTAATGACAGGAACTTAAATGGAACAGGCAGGAAAAGTGTGAATCCAGACCTGCCCTGCAATGGAGTCCAACAGCCTGGCCCTCGTACAGCTGGTGGTGGTGTCAGACATGGGAGTGCTGCTTAAAGCAGTGGGGTTTATAAGCATTTATATGTGTACATATCTCTATATGATGAGGTGTAACTTTAAAAGCAATTCTAACACCCAATTCTAACACCCATGAGTGCTGCAGGCTGCACACAGAACCACAAAATCACAGAACGGGTTGGGTTGGAGGGGACCTTAGGGATCACCTCGTTCCAGCCTCCTGCCAGGGACAGGGACACACGTGCAAAATAGGCCAAGTGGGGAAAAACCCCAAAACCCAAAATCTCACTGTACATCAATGGTTCTATATAAGATAACTCAGCAAGAGATCATTTATGAGTTAACACAGATAATTCTGATCTCCAACTCATCCCCCAAATACAGTAATGATCAAAGCATGCCTTTCAGAAAGGGAATCACAGAATGGTTTTGGTTGGAAGGGACCTTAAAGCCCTGCCATGGGTAGACACACCTTCCACTGGCCCGGGTTGCTCCAACCTGGCCTTGGACACTTCCAGGGATGTGAATAACACACTGAGATTGTTTTTACACACCAATAATGCCTTTTTTCCCATTCACATTGCTAAGAAACCGGTGTCAGCGAGTGGATCCAGCTGAAATCCAGAGGCAAGAGGGAGGAAGAGGTCCCTCCTTACATCATCCTTTCTCCACACTATTTACTCCACGGATCAACTCAGACAGGATCAAGAGAAAAAACTCCTGTGCAGACAGAAATGCGTGTTTTAGTATTTACTACGCAACAAAGCAAAGACCTACTGTTCAAACACTTGGTACTGTTTTAATTACCACAAAATTACAACCTCCTGCTTAAGCAGTTCCTTTCAAACCTGTCAGGAAAACAACATCATCCAACTTTTTGTAGTTGCAGCTCCACTGAAATTGCTGTTTTCAGGACTCGGTTGCAGAAATTTTATTTTTACTTGTACATAAGAGAGCAGGAATTATCCCTTCACTGGCCCAGCACGGAGCTCTTACAGATTTCTCCCAAGTTTCCATAGAAATGCATTGATTAGGGCATAATTCCTGTTAATGTTGTGTCCTTCCAGCACGCTCTGCTTGCTCACACTAAGCAGGCACCTTCCCCTTGCAGTCCTTTGCAGCTTTTGTTCGGCTCAGTAGGTTTCCTAACTGGTGGATTTTATTGAGTTAAATCAAGCTGTCACTTCATCTGCCTGAAGGATGACTCAAATACAACACATAATAATAAAAGAAAAGTAGGATAAAATAATCTTGTCAAGCCAGAAAAACTGATTGCTTGAAGTTGTAGCCTTCAATCAATACACTAATTCCACAATTTATACCTCTTTCAATTGGAGAGGAAAGAAACCCTGATATGGTATTTCTTGGCTCACTGACCAACTTTGACCTTCTATCTGTGTGAATGTGGGATTAGCAAGTGCTGCTGCTTAGTGAAATCACCTATGAAAACAGGGAGGCAAATAAGTGACATTTGAGGTTCAAACTAACTTTATTAATTTCTGGAGGGTGAGGGGTGTTTATTGCTCAGGAGGTCTGGGCTGGCAGTGGGGGGCTCTGGGGTGGAGTCTGGTTTGAGCAAGGGGAAGGAGGGCAAGCAAAGGTTTGGGATTGTGGAACTGGGGTCCCCCCAAACCCACCCTCGCTGCTCCAGCTGTTGTCACCCATCCAGGGAAAACCTCAGGAAAACCAGGCTGTGGCCATTTGTGCATCCTCTCACTCTGCCTGAGATTAAAAGCTTGAGCCCTGCTGCTCACACATCCCTGGCTGGAGTCAAGTGGATGAACATACTTTATCCAGGCAGCTCCAGAAACCAATTTCTCAAGGTATAATGAGCCATTTTGCCCTTTGATAATTTTTTTTTGGTGGTCCATCATCACAAACCTCTCTTTTATTTGTAAATTAATCAGCATAGCTTTATAAAAGAACAATCAAACCATTCATTTAAAACTTTGGGAAGCCCTTGGGCTGTCAGGTTCCTGCTTTGCCTTCAGAACTCCTCCCCTGCAGGCACAGGCCAGGACATAAAAATTCTTTGTTTAACCAGGCTTTTATATTTCACCCTGCCACTGCTTTGCTCAAGTTGTGTCAGGGTATCAATCAGGGCATCCTGGACCAGGAGTGTCTTCCTGCCCTGTGCCTTGAAAAGGAAAAGACAAGCCTGTGTAGGCTCTCAGATCAGCTGTGGTGGTGAAAGTTCCAGTCCACACTGCTTGAAACAATAAATGTCATTAAGTCACTGTACCAGGGTACAGGTTCCCTCTGCCTGGTAAAGCCAGTGTTTAATAAGTGGCTGTTTCTCCTGCCTTCCAGGGATGTTCCTAATGCTGATTTTCAGTGAGTTCAGCAACACTTGCCCACCTGAGCAACAAAAGCTGAAGGCAGAGCTGTGCCTAACCCGGGATGAGGTGATGTCTCTGAGCACAGCCTGGAACATCTCAGACCTCAAATCTGCAGCACAAGCGGTCACCACATCCCAGTGATGAACACCAAAGTTCCCACATTCCAGGAGGTGCTTCCTACTCCTTTTGTCCTTCCTTTGTTCTGATATCGAGGTCACAAACAGCACAGTGTTGATCCAAAACAGGTTGAAGGGAGGAGTTTTTGTGATGAGGGTGGAGAGACCCTGGCCCAGGTTGGGCAGAGAAGCTGTGGCTGCCCCTAGATCCCTGGGAGTGTCCAAGGCCAGGTTGGAAGGGGCTTGGTCCAACTTGGGCTAGGGGAAGGTGTCCCTGCCCATGACAGTGGGTAGCACTGGGTGGGCTTTAATGTCCCTCCCAATCCAAAGCATTCCATGATTCTATGACTCCAAGTATCACTAAACAGCTGGAACTGAACCACTGGGTAAATCCAACCAGCAACAAGCAGCAAAGACGGTGACTTTAACACTTGCAATATTACTGATATTGTTGGATTTATGCAGCCTCTGGCCACGTGTGCAAGGAGCACAATTAAGCTTTCAAGTTCCTTTTAGCAAGACACAACTTTGATTAACCTTTCCTATACTCAGAGTTTACTTTGCTCAGAGTATAACACGCTCCTGGAGACGTTTCCTTCCTTTTTTTTCAAGGGAGTGGATGGTATTTCCCCAGGCACCAGCCCGAGCAACACGAAACACCTCCACGGAATATTAAGCAAGTGCTAGAAGGTACTGCTGGCATAGCTGCACTCCCTGCCAGCCTCACCCCCATCCAGCAGCAGCTGGTGCCAGTCCCCTCCATCGCTCCACGTTAACACTGGAGCTGCCCCTCCACTTCCTCCCTACCCCTGGCAGATCACAGCTTCTCTTTTTAATAGGGGGCCAGAGTTAATGAGGCAGCGTTAATGAAAAGAAATCAAGCACACACATGTCAGGTGGTCATCTCACCCTCAGAACGGCCTGACTCAGAAATGCTAAATTATTCAAACCTGCCTCTGCTTTAACGTGTGGTTATTTGTGTGCAGTTTTCACAGCAAAAAGAGAAAACACCAAAGGGAAATGAAGAAAAACACAAAGAGAGGAAAATTTTACTGGGCACCAAAATGGTCCCTTTTTGATTATAAGCAATATATAGAAAATAAATGCAAAAAAAATGCTCCAGGTGAGATCTTAGTCTCCCCAGCCATCTTTCACATCACTAATTTGGATCCATTTTATCACAGATCTAAATACCTGCAGGAGATAAGGCTCTACACCAAAATACTCCCTGCTTTCCCCTCTCCTTCCTTTTTAAGGGAAGGCAAATAAAAGGAGACATTTGCAGAAGAGGAGGCACAGCCCCTGAGCCCACTGATCACATTGTCCTTGGATTTCTGCTGCTATGAGGGATGAAGATGCATCTCATGCTGATCCTTTGAAGCTCATGGAGATGAAGGTTAAGAGGCATTTGAAGTTGTTAGTTTGTTTGTGGCCAGGGAAGGAGCTGCTTGGTGCCCTCAATTCTCTGGGCTGAGGGATGTCACCAGGACTAACCTATTGACATTCAGTCCAACAGCAAGAACAAAGATTGCAGCCAGGGTCAGCCCATGCCAGCCCAATTTCACTCAAAGTTTTATTGCCAACACCATTGTTCATCTGATTGTTCCCAAACACTTTCTTAGAACAGAAATGCTGATATTTAGCCTTATTTTCAGTCATCGATTACATTGCTGTCAGCTGAGCAAATACTGCCCTTGAAATTGCCATGTACTTGAGAAAGTAGGAAAAAATCTATCAGAAATGAACAAAAATTGCTTGTGGAATAAGCAAATAAGGGAGATGGGCTCTGAGGCTGAATAAATAACCTGTGCAGTGTGTGCACAACACAAGGTACCAGCCCAGCCCCAGCTCGATGGGAGCCCGGTGCTTGTGACGGTCTGGGAAGGAGAAATAAGCAGCTGAATATTCCAGAGTACCCAGGAATTGTTTTATCTGAATTCTCAGCTTCTGCTGAGCAAAAGTGAAAAGCAACTATAGTTAATTCATATGCATTAATGAATTAAACCATGGCAGTAACAGTATTCTGCAGGACTCCCCGGGTCAGGGCTGTCGCGTTGTCCTGAGCACCTTTGAAACACTCAGGTTTCAGCCCTGATCAACTCCTGCCTCACTAATGCAGCTCACAGAAAACTCAAACAGTTTTGTGCTTTCAGGGAACAAAACGACAGTGAAAACCAGGAACCACAAAACAACCAGGACTGACACGATGAGGAAACCACAAATGCCTTAAACTGGAATTTTACTACTATTATCTGTTATACTATTATAGTACTATTATACTATTAAAATGCTACTATTCCTGAACCTCTACTCCAATAATTTCACAATTAAGCCTCAGATACCAAGCTAACCCAAGCTCTAAGCCTGACAACAAGACCTCTGCCTTATGCTTTTTTATAGCAGTGGGGACAGCGAGAGGGCTGGATGCTGTATAAACTCTACAACAAAGGTCACCAAGCCCCCAAAATCCATCAGCCCAAGCCCCAGTGATGGAGCTCGGGAGGGGAGGAGCTGGGAGAAGCCAGAAGAAGGTGCTGAGAGTGTAGCAGCAGTGATTTTGGCAGAGGAGCTGCCTCCCCACTGCCGAGTGTCTTGTAGGAATCATGGCAGAGGTGATATTTAAGGAGGGATTTGAAGGCAGAGAGTGAAGTCACTCCATGGATTTTGCAGGGGTGTCATGGGCACCACAGGGAGGAGTAGGATGGTGCCCAGGGGCTGCTGGTGAGAGACGTGCAGCCCAGCACTGCCCATGGGATGGGGACACGGGCCCCTCCTCACCATGGGAACCACCAAAACACACCTGGAAGGGCCACCAATGTCCCCAAAACCCAGGATGACGGGTCCTCTCAGTGACTGTCAGTGTTGTCAATCACTCCTGGCTTGGACCCCACATCCCTGACCAACCTCAGTGGCCCAGCCCAGTCCCAAGGTCCATTGGGGCCGGCTTACCCATGGCTTTATCCAAGGGATGGATGGGGACCAGGGCTCTGTGCCACCACAGGGGCCTGGGTGGCGACACACTGACTTGCAAGCCCCACGTCACCTCCCAGGTTTGCTCACCTGAGCTCCAGCTGATTGTTTCACTCTATCAGTTAATGTTGTTTTCTCTTTTGGAATTTAAAGAGAGAGAGAGAGAGTGACAGGGTCTGTATACAGCAGGGCAAATATTTGTTGTATAAGATAAACATACAATTACCTAAAATGTAATCTTAATATGACTTATTAAAATAGATTACATTTTAATGTGCACTGCAATTTGCACATTACACAGCACACTCTGGATATGCAGCTTCCCCTGTGCCACTCCCCTGACAACCTGCACCACTGGAGATATAGAGAGAGGCGAAAACCCCGCCGCTATCTCCCTCTAAATGGCTCTATTTGGTGGTGATAGTCAGATACAGTTTTCACCTTTATCCCAGCTTGTTTCTGACCCACTGAGTTGGTGTTAATCACCCCTGTGGGCACCAATAATTTCCCCATATGTGGAATTTGATAAGTTAGAGCACCCACTTCATTTCAAGAAGATTCCAGCTGGCTATCCAGTTATCGCTATGGACAGCTTCAAGCACTTCCATGCTGGTCCTTGTATTCTGAGCTTTATCAAGTGCTTTGCACTTTTTGTCTTTTATCTCTTAATTGAGACCTGACTGCAAGAAATGCCTATCTCTTAAAGTGTGGTGCATTAAGTATTAACTTGAACTGCTTTGGCTACTTGAGGTACAGAAAAACCTTAAGAAGCTGGGAAAAAGGCGAAAAAATCTCCCCAAATCTCTATTTAGAAAAACTGTGTAAATGCTACAGTGTAATAAAAAATATATATCTTTTTCTTCCTCCTCTGCCTCTTCCCACAAGTGAAAAGAAAAATAAAAAAGGGTGGTGTGTATTATGAGCAGAAATAAACTCCATCTACGTGTTTGCTTAACTGGAAATGCATTAAAATGCAAAGGTCCTGGAAAAGGAAGGTGTTATGAAGTGAATGTGTATGAATAAGAAATTATTTCACAATTAAAGGTGGTAAAGAATTCTTTTCTCACTGAATGATCTCCTTAGTCCATTCAGTTGTCAACAGCAGCAGCTGAATCTCCTCATGAAGGAACTGCAGGTGTGTAAGTGCACAGACACCCTTGGAGGAGAAGTCTCTGTGTTTTTTGAACCATCCCTTGCCAGAAGGACTGCGAGGGAAGAGATTGGAGTTTCATGGTGCTAAGACATGAGAGAGGACAAAAAGAAATGGCCTCAAGTCGTGCCAAGAGAGGTCCAACTTGGATATCAGGGAAAATTTCATCCCTCAAAGGGTGATCAAGCACTGGCCCAGGCTGCCCAGGGCAGTGGTGGAGTTACCATCCCTGAAGGGTTTGAAAAATGAGTAGAGGTGCTGCTTTGCAGTGTGGTTTGGTGGGCTTGGAGGAGTTGGTCAAGGGTTGGACCTGATGGCCTTGGAGGTCTCTCCCAACCTTAATAATTCTGTGGTTTAATAAGTTGCACATCTAAACTCAGAATATGTTGGCAAAAATGGATCAAATCTTCTTGTGCACCAATTTTAATCTCTGTAAAATGGGGTAAAAACATTTCAAAGTCAACTAAAAACCTGTGTGTCAACACTGGTCCCAAACTGTGCTGCCCTGGCAAAAAAAACTGGGATCCACCTTATTCTTCATGAATGATCACTCCTTGAAAACAACACGGTATTAACTGCTTTTTCCAGCTCTGATCCAGTTTCTCAGGAGGACCAAGCAATATTCTTTTGGCAATTACTTTGCAGGATGTAAAAGTAGTGGAAAAGCAGGGCTTGCCCTTTGCAGGACACGTTAACTGGGAAGGAGCTCTGCCTGCACCACTGCAGGTGTCACTTGCAGGCCAGTGGTGTGACAACACACAATGTTCTTTGGCATTGGTACATGGACCAGTGCTGTTTCTCTGATTAGTAAAAAAACCAAAAAACAATAATAAATCAACATTCCTAAGGCTATTTGCCCATTCAAAGAGCACGGGCAATTCAGATCTTGCTGTGTCCCAAATTTGTCACTACTTTTGCAGCAGCAGGTATATTCCTTTACTGATCTATGACAATACCAGTTTGCTGCCCCAAAACAAGCCATAAACCAGGCAGACAGAATCAGGACTGCGTGTAACAGATTAGGAAAGAAATATTGATAAGCTAAAAGATATTTTTCCTTTCAAAGACAAAGGCAGCAGCTGCCAAGGTCCCCTTGCATGGCTGAGTGTCTAGAGGATTCTCACCTTCCTGTCTAGAGGATGCTGCTGAAAGAAGAAAAGTAAAGCCAAGGCCCTGAAAATGAAGGTAAAATTATACAGAGCAATGTTCAAAAAGGCTTAGAGATGGTACCTGTGGTTCTTGAGAGGCAGAAGGGCTTTTCATGGAACACAAAACTCTAGTGGGAAACACAGACACTTCAGGAGGATGTTTTGGCTGGGCAGGTGTAAAAGCAGAACCAAAGAGGTACGGGGCAGAAAAGGAATGAAAAGGGAATTCTCTCCACTGGATAATTGAAATCAAATACCTTATGCAACAGAAATAAAGGGCAACATAAGTGCTATCAGAAAAGGCACAAGTCACCTGCAAGAGGTCAAACCCAGGAGCTTTGCTGTGGCATCAGATATTTAACAGCATTCCCAAATCTCAGAAGGGATCCCTGGCTGATGCAGAGCCCTCATGTACAAATGATTTATACTTTATATTATTGCATATTTTACTAATTGCATACTCCCACTCAAACCAGAGCTCTAAAACAAGACAAAAACTGTGAGGAACTTGTGATCCCTTTTCTTGAGAGCTCATAGCATTTTAGCCTTGGGTTAGTTTTTGGGAGACTCTGTAACCCCAGTACCCGAGGTGTGTTGGCCGCCACAAACTCCTCCAAATCCCTTCAGGGAATCCCTGCGTGGGCAACGTTTTAAGAGCCAAGCTGATGTCTAGGAGTACAATGTCATTCCAGTACCAGATAAATTCCTCCCAGCACACGCCTGTGGGGGACAGAAGAGCCCACGCCCTGAATTTCAGGGAGACCATCCCAGTGCTGAGCAGCCCCCCGGGCTCAGCTCCCTCGGCAGGCTGGGCTCACCCACGCTGGGAAATGACTCTGCCTGTGGCACATGGACACCCCCCAGGCCCTGTACTCCCCCAGCCCCCCGAACCGTTTGGCTGCAGAGACGCCTGTGTTATTGTCAGATCCAAGAGTTAAATATTCCAGGAGGAATTTGTTCCTGCACGGTGATACATAATGCCTGAAAACCCCCTGCACCAATATTGCTCTCAAATTGGCAGCAAGTGAACAAGGGACATGAAGGATGCTTCAGCACAGTAACCTATCCTTCCTTCTCTCCTGGGAGCCACTTGGCCAGCTTTCATCCTCATAATTATAATAAATTTGACATTTCATAGATAATATTGATTTCTGTATTTTAGCATTTCACCATAGGTGACAGTCGAGCGTCAAGAATGAAATTTCTATTGATCTCCAGCGCATTAATCTCTCATGTGTATGTGATCATTTTTATAAGACCTTTTACTGCACATAAATCAATATTTCATATTTCCAGCTATGCCAGAGGAGATGTCATATTTGTAAACTGTGAGTTGACACCTGCAATTCCTTCCTGTTCAGCTTCAACTGTTCAGTAACAGTCGATTCAGGGTTGGGAAAGGATCAAGCTCCAGAAACAAGTGAGATGAAAAAGAGGGATGTAGAATACAGTAATTAGCTTAATGAACAAAGCAGCAGAGTAAGTGAAATAAAGCTGTGTTTCTTCTGCTTACACTTGCCTCATGAATACAAACATCTTTAGGGAGGTTTGCTAAGCGACTGATAACGCATTTTAATATGTTTAGAGCACATTATAGCAGAAATGTATTAAGGCAACAGAAGCAGTTAGAAAATTAAGCAAACTCCTAAATTAACTGCCTTGATACACCCTTATATCCAGCTGAAATTATCCCTTTTACACAGAGCATTACCAACTATTTTAACTTGGATGTGGTACAAGAACTATTTAGTCACCATTTAAACAACTCTGTAATTTAGCAAACAATAATTAGAGCAATAAAATTCTCCTCTTTGAGCTGAAATATGAGCTTCTCACAAACAGAATACAGAGCCAGGAAAAGAAAAAAAGAGTAAATCACTATGAGACCTGGATCTCCTCTTTGTAGAGGTTTAAATTAATCAGTTTAAAATCACATTAATAAAGCATCTTTAAATAATATAGAATTCAAATCTAAATAAATAAAACTCTCCAGATGTTTGGGGTTTTGCTAAATTGGTGAAATGAGCAATTCCAGCGTGATGTCCAGTGGTCACAAACCCCCTTACAGCATTCTGCACTTTTAATGATTCACTGTATTAGCAGTGACCTCCCCTAGTTTGGACAGTTTGTTTGGGGTAGAAGTGGATAACCTGTGGTTTAACGAGTGGACTCACTTAAGCTTACATCTCTAATCCATATGCAGACACAGATCCTGATAAAGCCCTGGGTAAGCTCAGGACTGGATACGTGCAGAAAACCCCAAATGTGAGGGTTTGCACCTGATGTAACCATTCCCCCAGTCCCTCTGAAATGACAGGGTATTTCCAGGCCCAGGGAACACAGCTGGGATTCAGCTGAGCATGCACAGGACACAGGGACAGCCACCACAAACACTTCGGGAGCCGTGCTCACACCAGGGGCTCCTTGGACAGAGCTCCTCAGTCCTCCCGCCCGGCTGAAGGCTGAGTTTGGAACTCCCGTTCCACCACAGTTTCCTATAAGCACTATTGACACACTAATATTTCAAATGATATGTCTTCTCGCTGTGAGGAAATGCTGCTCTCGCCTCGTTTTAAAGGCCAATCCTTTTTGTTCCTCTCCAAACCACGTTCGTGCCCATACAGTGTGTCACCACATGACTGTTCCAGCACAATGACAGACACCTTATCAAAGCATGACTGAGCGCCCTGTGAGTGACGAGGTCTCCAAAGTTGTGTCAGGTGTTGACTGAGAGGGCAGCATTAAAAAGCATCGTGATGGAGTGGGTGGGGGAGTCGGGGGGCAGAGGGGGCTCTGCAAGCAGTTTGCCCTCCCCGGCTCAGAGCAGCGAGCCTGGGCTGAGCCTTCTCTGCTGTCAAACTCATTCTGTTTGGCAGGGAATTAACACCGTGGGTTTGGAGCTCCGTGTGAGGAGGCAGCTCAGCAAAGCTGCTCCACTCACAGGGCTTGGGCTTGGGCTTGGGCTCCTTAATCCCAGGGAGTTTGCACTTGGCGCAGGTTCCTACCAGGACTGTCTTTAGGAAAAGCTCTGAAATAACAAACACAGATCACCAGGAACCATTCCACAGGGGCTGTGCACAACCAAGGGAACAGGTTGGCCAGATAAGCGGGGGATTTCCCATCCCTGGAAGTGTCCCAGGCCAGGTTGGACGGGGCTTGGAGCCTCCTGGGACCGTGGAAGATGTCCCTGCCCACGGCAGGGGGTGGAACGAGATGGGCTTTAAGTCTCTTCCCACCCAAACCAGTCTGAGAGTCCATGACTCTAGGAAGAGCCAGCCTCTCCATCCAGCAGCTGGTGCCTCCCATTTCCCTGGAGGGGGTAAAGCAGCCAGGGTGGGTCCAGCAGCTCCCACCCTAACCCTAACCCTACACCTCAAACGAGCAGGGCACTGCACAGATGGACAATCCACTCCCAGCAGAAGTTCAGTGAAATAATGTGGCTCCTGAATAGGGTAACAAATGCTGAGCACAATTTCTTGTGTCTGCTCTTTAATCCTCTATAAATGACTCAGCACCCTTTCAAACTTCCTCTGCTGGGGTAGCAATATTTACTCATTCTGTTGTTCTTACTCCTGCTGCTACAGACCAAGTACCATGTCCTGAGAAACCAGTAATTTTTATCTGAAAAGTATCTATTTCTGACCAGAACTTGGTTGCCCTCATGTGGGATGACAATACCTACTCCCAGAGATCCGGCTGAGAGTTTCCCACGAGCTCCTTAGAGAAACTACTCTCCAAATGAAATTATCTGTGTGGTGTCAACACAGGCTGTTATTAACACATTAGGTGAGGAAAAGATTTTACATGATTGAATTAGTGAGACTACAGTTCACATTGTGGTTGGACTTTGTCTCATAATTCATGAACAGCAAACACTCCAATATTCCCAGGGTTCAACCAACTGTTTTCCTCAGCACGAGGGGGCACAAGAACAAAGCAACAGCTTCAGCCCTTCATCACCAGAGTGACCAGATTTTGGACAAGAGACAGATTTCAAAGCAAAATTTGGACCCATCACAAATGAATGCAACATTGTGTTACGATATTCCAAGGATGCCACCCTGGCCATTGGCCCTATCAAGGTCCACTCCTACCCAAACCACTCTGGGATTCTGTGATTCTATGCTTTAGTTCTTTTACTTTTCTCAATTTATTCTGATCAGTGCTAAATGAGAAAAAAAAAAAAAAGAAAAAAAAAAGGAAAAGAAAAGGTAATTTTTCTATTTGGAAAACCCTGAAGGAAAATGTCAAATTTAAAAATTTTGTCTTGTCCTCTTTTTCCAAAATGTCTCCCTTTTCAGTCAAACCAACTGTACAGACCCTGCCTGATGTCAGATATTATTTCAGACATGTCACAACAGTGTTTTCAGCAACCTATTTGATCAGAAAAAATTCAGTTGAACACCAAGTCTTGGTTGGATTCTGGTTGGACTTGATGAGCTCAGTTGGATTTGATGATGTTAAAGGTCTTTCCAACCCTAATGATTCTGTGATTCAGTGAAAGTAAATATCCCAGCTGTACCTCAGACCTCGTTTCTCCTCCCAGAACTGTCAGAACTGTATTATTTAAATACAGCAAAGTAACAACTATTTTAATTTACATAACTGTGCCAAGACCACAGAAAGAAATGCCCATGTGTTGTTGGCCCAGGTGTAGCTGTGCTGGAGGAGGGAGTGTTGCAGTGGCAATGCATAGCAGGCATCCTTAAAAAACCTGATTGTGCATGACAACAGTAATCATCCCACCACCTGCACCTGAGGCAGAAGCCAACACGTGAAATAAAGTTAAAAATATATTAAAAAAAATCATCACCTGTCTTGCATTTTATTCCTTGTTTGTATTCATTTTCTAGGGAGACAAATTGCTCAGCTCACAAGATAAAAGGCAAAGCAGGATTAATTTTAAAAGCCTTATTTTTTCTATCGCACTTGAACAATCTCAATATTCAACACAGTAACCAATTTCAAAAAATACAATTCTGCATCTGGAAGGATGGCAAATGAAGGAAACACTGGACAAGGCAAGGAGCTCTGATGACCTGTTGGTACACACGTGCTGAAGCCCCACGGACACTCTGAGCAGGAGGGGTGGGATTTACCAGCACTCCGGGAGTGCCACTGCCCCCA
>JAWWMP010000171.1:707527-729151 GCA_035047865.1 Dendrocincla tyrannina | reverse complement strand
TGCCACGGCCAGTCCTGCCTTGGGCACCTCCAGGGCTGGGCACTCCAACCCTCCCTGGGCAGCCCCTGCCAAGGCCCGACCACCCTTTCCAGGCACAAATCCCTCCTGATGTCCCAGCCTGAGCCCGTTCCCTCTGCTCCTGTCCCTGTCCCCTGGGAGCAGAGCCCGACACCCCCCGGCTCCCCCCTCCTGGCAGGGACTTGCAGAGCCAGAAGGTCCCCCCTCACTGATCTTACATGTAAGAGTTACCACATCCCTTTGTGGTTTGTATATTCAGGAATAAAGAAACGTGGAATTATAAGGAGAGATTCTCCTGTAGATCAAACCATAGAAGTGCAAAACATCCCCAGAATTCTCAAGAACAAACTGTCTACATGTTCATCATGTAAAAGAAAATGCCTCTAATAAAATACCAGGAGGATAAAATGCAGAGGCAAAGGGCAATTTTTAGCACTGCTGTTCACAGAAATCTCACTCCAGACAGCACAAAGCTCCTCATCTCCTGGAAGGTGCCCCTGCCCACGGCAGGAGGTGGAACAGGAGCAGCATTAAGGTCCCTTCAACCCAAATCATTCTGGGATGCTATGATGCAGATCAATTCAGATCACAGTTATAATCAATATAATCACTAATAAGATTACATTAAGTGACTACTGAAGTCAAGCACTGCATCCCTGAATCTTGCTGGTGTTTACAATTACATATGTTGTGCAATTGCCATGATGCTCTAGAGCCCAACTTGAGAAAGGAGCAGAGGTGTTGTTAATGCACTAGAACATTACTATTGTACAACACACCTCCACCCTAAAAAAACAACCCAAAAATCAGGATATTTGCTTGCAATGCCAGGGGCATTGATTCCATAACATACTTTTATGCTCCTCAATCTGTTATCCAACATAACCACAACAGGACCATGCAGTGACAGGGATGGACAGTCCCTCACTGCCCTTCTCCGAGGTGCAGGAGAGGTAACAGTGGAGAATCCAAGGTCTCAGTCCCTGTGGATGCCACCAAGCCTCACAACAGGATCAGATAATGCCCACAGGACAAGAAATTCACGTATCAGTGGGGAAATTATTCCTTAAGGAGCAGATGAAAAATTGTCATAAAAACACGCCTGGGCTGTGGCTGAGCTGAAACACAAGTTGTCTGGAGGAGAACAGGGGCTCAAGCTGTTCTTTAACTTTCAGCTCCCGAGATTCATTTTGAACTGGTAATTATACAACACGAGGAGCTGGCAGTTCACACGGAGAACAGATTTAGCTGCTGACAAAACGCTACTACTCACAAAGTTCAGCCAGTCAGAACTGCAGTTATCCCCAAGGGCTCTGCTCGCTGTGCTGGGGGCATGGTTTGCAACCAAGAGCCTGGGGGCAGGGGGTGGGATGGGGTGGGCTTCGAGGTCCCTCCCAACCCAAACCACCCTGGGATTCTGTTCCTCAGGCCAGAAAAAGCAAAAGGCAGCCCGGACAAACTCCGTGAAACTTTTCAGTTCTAACAAAACTAAAAGCAACCAATTTAAATTCTACGTGGAATAAGCAGAAAAATCACACTGCAATCAGTGCTCAACTTACCTTTTATTAGTCTCATGGTAAATTAGAACTAAAGCAAAGGTATCAAAGACATATTTTTTCCTCTGTTTTGATAAAACTTAGCACATCTTCACCTCAATATGCCTTTTGATACTGGTTACGCAGTTTCTTCTCGTCATTTAGGAGACAACTGACTCAGTTTTTGGGAGGCGACACTTCCCACCTCTCATGGTCACAGGATGGTTGGATTGGAAGGGACCTGAAAGCTCACCCAGTGCCACCCCCTGCCATGGGCAGGGACACTTTCCACCAGTCCAGGGTGCTCCAAGCCCCATCCAACCCAGCCTTGGACACTTCCAGGGCTATTCCCATAGCTGGCCATACCACTGCCTATGCTACAACCTCAGTGTGCAGTGTGTGAAACACTGACACCAGAGACAGAAACACCCGTGCCAGCCATAAACACCTGCAACCTGCAGCTCCCACCACCAGCTCCCATTTCTGCTTGCAAATAGCAAACTTTTTTTTAATTACTTTTCTTTTTTATGAAATAGGATCCAGTTAACTTTTTTTAAAAAACTACAAATAAATTATCTTGCAGAATTTCTCTCCTCTCAACTTAAAATGCTCCTTTTGTGCATGTTTTCCACTTGTTTTACTATGCAGACCACTTCTGCACAGAAACAGCTTTCAACTTGGTGACCATTGCTGGTGTTTCTACAGTTCCATTTGATCCATTTGCCAAGCACCTCAAGCTGGAAAACATCCTTGTGCTCACACCATTCAGTCACGTTTGCCCTGGGTTTCCATTGCTACTCACACACAACTTTACATTTTTGTGGTTTGTATTAGACATCCTATTTAAAACATTTGATTACATTCAAATGAAAGAAAAAAACCCACTTAAATATTTGCTATAAGATTCCCTCCCTTATGCAGAGGGCATCACCCATCCCAGCCAGATCGTGGCAGCAGATGACACTGCCCAGAGCGTGTCCTGGCAGAGGTGCCTCCACCGTGGGGCAGAACCCTGGGTGGGAGGAACACGAAGAGCTTTGAGGATTTGAAGGCCTAATGGAGTTTGGAGGGGATGCATTTTGAATCTATCAAACCCTGACATTTGAGGGAGCTTTATATTTTCCTTTAAGAGTAGTGCAGACCCCAGTGAATTATATAATGGAATATGTCTCTCCAATGTAATCAAAGTTGACCTAACAGATTTGTCTTACTGGAGATACAATCTACTGAAAATCTTTAAGGAAATCAGAACCGGATTCAAACAACAAAGAAAAATCACTTTTTAAATATATAACAGGCCTAGAGAAAGCAGTTTCTACCAATTATAAATACTGCAATCACAGAATGGTTTAGGTTGGAACAGCCCTCTAAGATCATCGAGTCCAACCATTCCCCCAGCACTGCCAAGGCCACCCACGTCCCCAAGTGCCACATGCAGGGCTTTCAAATCCTCCAGGGATGGAGACCTATGCCAGGGCTTCACCAGCTTTTCCACAAAGAAACTTTCCCTGATACCCACCCCATTTCCCCCAGTCCTGTCCCTTGTCCCCCGGGAGCAGAGCCCAACCCTCCCCTGACTTCACCCTCCTCTCAGGAGCAAGAAGGTGATTTTAGGATCACTGTTAACTAAGGAACAAAATGCTGATTTCTACAGAGTCAGGAGCAAAGAGTAAAATCCAAGAGGGAATGCAGAAATTCAGATTTCTTTTGCCAAGCAACTAAGCAGGGAAACCTAAATCAGAAGGCAGAGCCACTGCTGGTCTCGTGAACATGCACAATAAAGCCAGTCAGATTCCATTTGTTAAAACATGTGATTCAATTAATTTTGCCATCTTTACTGCATAATTTACTTGATGAATCAATTCCTCTGCTAAATAACCACTTCTACATCCCATTGACCCCTCTGTGGGCAAAACTGATTTTTCTTTTGGCAGTAATCCTGTTTTTTGGGGCCAGGAGAGAGCAAGGCAGCGTGGGTTAGGAGGCAAACAAAGGGGAACCACAAGGAGCAGCTGGCAATGATGGATCTGCAGGTGACCAAGGCAGCCCCTTCCCCTGCAGGAGAGGGTTAAAGGCAAGCTCAGCAGATCACCAGCACCACAGAACAACCCCTGGAGCTTTCAGCTGCTGGTAACCCACGTTCATTCCAACCAGCAGGACCATGACGCACTTGGATCCTTTTCCCTCATTTGGTTACCTCCCAACATCCCCCTTGGCTATTAAATATGATGTGGGAACTCTTAAGGACATTTTTTTATTTAGATAGTTCTATGACTAGTGAAAAACGTTAGAACATTTTTAAAACTGAGGTTTTCCAGTAAGTACCATCAATTTCCTTAAAATGTTTGCCACGAAACCTTTATCTCAGAGAAAAGCTAAACAGAAGGATACAGAGACAGAGAGGAGATATTCCTGCATCTATTTGAAGAAATCTCATCCATAAAGAAACAAATTGCCATGGTAATTATCACTCTCTTACTTGTAATTGTAGGAATAACCGTACATGGGTTATACATATGGACCGCTCTCATTCCGTTTGCGTTAATTCTCCCTGGAAAGAAATGATCTTTTATGGAGCAGAAGTATTAAATGTGTTCTGGCAGCAGGAAGCGGTGGCTGGGCGAGGTGCTCTGCCTGCAGGGCTGAGGCGCTCCTGGCTGTGCCTCAGAGCTGCATTACCCGAGACTAAAGCCCCAAAGGCTCTGGGAACACTAATTCCATATTCACCAGCCAGCCTGAGACTCACCTGTGTGCTCTGCAGGACAGCCCTGCCACAGAGCCACAGTGTGAGCATCTGCACCAGGGCACAGTTACCTGACACGAGGCTTCCTCCCAGAACTAATTACAACCAAACAAGCAGGGGTTGTATCATCAATACAGGGAATTATTTAAATATCAAGTAGATCTACCATGGGTTGGTTTGGGGGGTTTTAGCCAACTGTGGCAGAGCACCATGTAAAACTGAAACTCAGATTTGCATTATAAAGCTAGACATGGATTAATATTTAGTTCTTCTAGCCCCTGCAGATAATCTATTCTGTAAGGCCAAAGACAGAGAGCACTCAAATTCCTGCCCCAGTTAGTCAGGGGGAATAAATCAGCAAATTCTTCTGAACAATGACCAGGTATCTATTGGGAAGGACAAATCTCTGCCCATCCACCTGGTCTCCAAACCCAGCAGACGAGACACACAAGCCAAGTCCTAACTGGCTGTCCCTGGAAGTGTCCAAGGCCAGGTTGGATGGGCTTGGAGGAACCTGGTCCAGTGGGAGGTGTCCCTGCCCACGGCAGGGGGTGGGATGGGATGAGCTTTAAGGTCCCTTCCAACCCAAACCATTCTGTGATTCAGTGTAACTAAATAATGCTTGTGCATTTATTCCCTGAATATTTGCTAAATGTTTGTGGGCAGGAGCCAGTTTGATTTCCAAGAAGGACTTTCCTAGTTAGTTGAACTGGAGGAGTCAGCCGTGGGCTGGCAGAGCTCTGGGAGGAGCTATGGGGCTCCAGGACTGACTGTCCTCAGAGCAGCATCACACGGTGGCATTTAATTCCTATGCAATAACTTCTGGTGCAGCAATTGAAACAGGACCTTATATTTAAAAAAAATCATGAAAATAACAAATAACCTCATTTTTTAATTCATATCCTGTTCTCCTGAGATGAAGGAGGCAGCCAGGCCACAAATTTCCCAGTCCAAATAGTGTAGGAACACTTGGACTTACTGCTCCAACAGTTCCACCACTGAAATACTGTGCAGCAATCTCCTCTCCAAACCCCTGTGCCTCAGCCCTGTCTGTGCAGAGAGTATTTCCTCACTTCTTAGCCCAAAAACTAAAGTGCTTTATTTTTTTTATTCATGTTTCATTATTTTTGACTCATAGATGTTCACAGCAAACACCCTTTGGAAACCTGGAGCTGAAATCTCCCAGCAGTGTAGATTTTTCACCTTGTGCATGGAGCAGCAATTGCTACTGTCAAATTATTTAGGAATAATTAAAAAAGACATGGATTTCGCAGCATCAAAAAGGGAAGATTTTTGTCATGAGTACTGCAAACAGACCCCGGGTTGGAGAAAAGTGCTGCCCCTGCAGCAGGACTGGGGTGGTGATTTTTTTCTTTAAATAAGCCCTGACTGCTCTGCACATGCGAGGAACAGAGAAACTGGAAATATCCTGCACTGTGCTCTCATCCTGCCTTTTACTCCTGATACGTGTGCATGTGTGAGGAAAACAGACACTTTTTATAGAATTTTTTGTCTCAGATTTTTTGCTTCAAGATTACATTGAATTAAAAAAAAAAAAAAAACAAATAAGAAAAAAAGCTGTTATTCCTATTAATAAATACAATAAAACTCCAAGCTCGAGTGTTGATTCTGACTCTCAGTCTTTCCTAATCTGGTATTTTTCTCCAAAGCGAGCTGCAGGGCTGGGCTGCCACCAGAACAGGTGGGTCTGTTCTTTTGGATCTGGCATCCAAAGATCTTAACAAATTTTACCCCCCACGTCCTCTGTGCCTTCACACACCCCAACCATTCCGAGAGCCTCAAACATGCCTTCAGGTGGTGCCAAATTATAATTAGGAGTCCCTTAGTTGTATTCCAGCATCTGAGTGGTAAATGTCTGTCCAGGGGGGAGGCAGAAAAAGGGAGAGGTGGGTCTTTGTGCCCCCAAAGCCGCCGCCTGCCACCCCTGCGGGGCACACACGGCTGTGACACACCGCGACGGTGGGTGAGCACAAAGCCCTGCAGGACACGCTTCGCTTTTTCCCCTATTAATGCTTCAGGAACTCTGGCTCCCCGTGCTTTGCCATCCTCAGGGTGTGTTTCATATATTGTTCTTAAAGCTTCTTACGGACCCCGAGGAGCAAAACTTAGATCCGATCCAGTTTGACAGGTAAAGGGCACCGTGAAGGCTCCGTAAGCGTCGCTGCTACAGGGGGAATGTGCTCAGGATGTGGAACACCCTTTCTGTGCCGTGCACATCCATGTCCCCCAAGCACGTTTTTCCAAGCACTCCTTGCTACTGAGCAGGAAAATCATCATTTTATGATGGGAGGTAAAGCACTGCCTTACCCTTTTCTGTGCCTTCTCCCTCGCTGTCACCTTGTCACCGTGCAGGGCCACTGCAGGAACACCAAACCAGGGAAGACGGGAAAAGCAGCCCCACAGATTTCCTCTTTGCACGGAAAATAACGCGCTTAAAACAAAACCCTTTTGTATGAAAGAAATCCAAGCACTTCATAGCAAATACAGGAAAGCCTAAATACATGTGAGCATTTTAAAAAGTGCTCCTGTTTGTTCATTGATCCCGCCAGGATGAAAATTGACACCTTCAGGAATGATGGGCAAAGTTATTTGTGAAACTTCAGAGTACCTGAACGATAGAGAACTCCGTACATCCCAGAATGGTTTGGGTTGGAAGGGACCTTCAAGCCCATCTCATTCCACTCCCCCTGCCATGGGCAGGGACACCTCCCACTAGCCCAGGTTCATCTCCTGTTAACCAGGCACCTCTAGCATGTCTGAGCACAGGCACCAACAGTCTCGACTCATTTTGAAAGAAAAGGCTTCATCAACTTGTTTTAAAAGTTGCATTTTCATACGTTTATAATGGGCTTTGTGCTTAATATAACTCTCAAGAAACACCACCACGTTGGTCTCTTCCTGACAAAGCCTTTGGGCTCAGCAGGGTTTCTGCAGTAACAGCCACAGGAAGAAAAGTGCTCTAAAATAGTATGGAATGGATGTCTCTTTTGAGATACACGATGTTAAAAAGTGCATAAAACTATTGCTGCAATCACTTCTATTCCTACAATTCCATCTAAAAATCTCAGAACTTGCTGCTCGGCCTTTGCAAGGCTCGTGTTTGTGTTCCAATTTTTCCCACATATTTGATGATGACTGTTTTTACCAGCAGAAGGGCCCAGCTCCCTTACGGAGATATCACACAGGGAATTAATTATAGGAAAAGCAGATGAGAGCGGCACTGAAAATAACTCCGAGGTCAAATTTATGCCATATATTAACTTTACGCAACCAAACGCGGTTCACAGTTAAACTGTGCCCAAAAAAAGCCACCTGCAAGAGGAGGCAGCCCCAGCCATCCCTCAGTGTCCACGGGCAGGGCGTGAGGCTCCAGCTCTCAGCTGAGCCCCATCCCTTACGCTGTGACTACAGTCACAGCCAGGAAAACACCACCACCTCACCATGGCATTGCTACCAAGGATGCCCTTGCATCTCCTTGCATGCCCTGCAGCTCAGTCAGCTGGGAAATCTCTTGCAAGGAAGATTTGAGAACAACTGACAGAAGATTTACGGGGGATCCCACAGATCCAGTGCTAGAGCCCTTGAGAAGATGGGCTGGGAAAAGCAGCCAAGACTGGGCACCATTCAATGCACAGAGGAGTGTGGGTACCTTTAACCATATAACAGCTTTGGATCAAGATCCCACCAATAAAGAACCTAGAAGAGAAAAGGCAGTTTTATAAACCTGAATAATTACACCTTATCTTTGTCCTGGAGGAAACCTTATGCACCATTTAATTACACCCCCCAAGTCAACTAAGCCTATCCATCTTTTAATTGCAGCCTTTTAAACCAAATGCCCTTCCCACTCCAGCTCTCAATTGTCCAAACGTTTCCCAAACTTGGGATGCCTCCCTTGCTATCCCAAAGCAGGAAGGTATTGCCTAGAACACCACCAGCCCTGCTCCCCAGTTCTTCCGATGGCAGAACAGCCTCACACGCTGTGTTTTACATCAGTTCATAGAAGTGACAGATGGAAAGACATTTAATTTACCCCACTCAAACAAGGACCACTTCTCCAGGCTTCTCAAACAACGAGGAGGAACCCAGACCTCGCTGGCAGTTGCGTGGAGCTGACAGGTTGAGGCACATCACACACCGAGCATTATCCAAACACCTCAACGCTCCCAGGAATGGAGCAAGGACAGAGCAGGAGCTGAAGACAGAGCAGGGGCTGCCTGCACAGTAATTCTGTTTATTCTTCTAAACAGTCACATGAAAATTAAGATATTAAAAAAAGGAACTCATTTACTGGAACAAGTCCAGAGGAGGCCCCAGAGATGCTCCAAGGGCTGGAGCCCCTCTGCTCTGGAGACAGGCTGGGAGAGCTTGGGACAAGGCATGGAGAGACAGGGAATGGCTTCCCACTGCCAGAGGGCAGGGCTGGATGGGATATTGGGCAGGGATTGCTGGCTGGGAGGGTGGGCAGGGACTGGCCCAGGTTGGGCAGAGAAGCTGTGGCTGCCCCTGGATCCCTGGGAGTGTCCAAGGGCAGGCTGGAGCCACCTGGGCTATGGAAGGTGTCCCTGCCCATGGCAGGGGTGGCACTGGATGGGCTTTAGTGTCCCTTCCACCCCAAACCATTCTGGGAGTAAATGACCAAGAATTAGAAGAGAAACATCCCCATCTCCTAAGATGCAAATCCTGGTAACACAAGGTAACAAAACAACCAGCCAGTGCCTGCCTAAGGGGCTCCAGTGCCCCACACGTGCCCTTCCTGCTCCCTGTGCTTGGGCAGGGCAGGTGCTTTCACATCAAACTGAACATCTCAACATGAAATCATCAAGCTAGGGCTGTGTAGGTTTAGCCTTTGTGCATATTTTGTTTGTTTGTTTTCTGGTTTGGCTTTGGTTGGGGTTTTTTGTTTTGTTTTCTGTTTCGTTGTTTGGGGGTTTTAAAAATATTTTACATTCATTTCCCTTAATATTTTGCATTCACGTGTGCCCAAATCCAGAGGCATTCAGAGCTCAGCAAAACACCAAAGCCAAACCAGCTGGGTTTAGTAAACACTTACTGCTGATGCTTATGTTGATGAGGATTTTCTCCTTCATCTTTCTTTACCCTAAAAAGTTGATATTTTGCACTGCTTTAAACCAGGAAAACGTAGGAGCTTTTTTAGAGATATTGGATGGATTTTATTTTACTGTCTGATGGGAATCTCTAGTCTTCCCTTCGGAAATCAGACTCATCTAGAAGCAAGACAGAGAAATGCCAAATGGTAAACTTCAATACAGATATGCTTTCCCAAACCCCAAAATGAAGCCATTGTTATTGCACCATTCAAGGGACCGAATGACTCCGAATCATAATTTAGCGAAGATCAAGTGTAAAATCTGTTTAATAATAACCAATACATCCTCTATCTCAGAGATTATATCCTGCATTTGCAGGGCATTGACTCCCTAATCTAACAGGTCTTTTCCATCTCTGACTTCTATTAGCCTATGAATTATAACAAAAGGACCATTAGGCAAACCATTATTGTGGAAACAGCCTCTGACACGTGAGACTAACTCCTGCCATGGCAGGGAAAACTAAAATTAAAACATGGGCAGACAATTGAAAGGAAAGCTTTCCCTTTATCCAGCTCTTAACTTGCTTGATTAAAATCAGGGAACAAACCTCCCTTAGTCACAGAAAAGGCACTTTTTCTCCCCATCTTAATGGGGAAAATACCTTGTTTTGGCAGCACAGCAAGTGCTGGTTTGTCCCCGTAGAATGGATGGGACTGGAGGGTTATTTGAGATATTTTCTTTATCTGCTGCCTCTACCCAATTCAATTTGCCCTTCCAGAGCTAGTTCTGGAAATAAAGGGACACGTCTTGGCTTCCAATGAGCTTTACTTGGGGAAAGATAAAACAAAAGAACCCAAAAAGCCCAGAAAAGGCAGAAATCATCCAAGCGAGGCTGTCTGGGAAGGGGCTGGGAAACGCAGCCATTCTCCAGCAGCTCTGGCTAAGACACATTCCTGCAAAGGTCATCGGCTCTGCAAACACCTCAGAGGGAAAGAGGAGTTAGCAAATGAAGTCACACACTTTAATCCACACGCAGGGAATGCAAACTGCACCGAGCCCAGCAAAGGGAGCAGCAGAAATTCAGCCTGAGCTCATCCTGGCTCCTTGAGCAGGTCAGGTGCTGCTGTCCCCGGTGTCACAGGAGCTGCCAAAGCCAGGGCCAGGCAGAAGGGCTGCAGACATGGAGGTGTGATTGCTCCCGAGCCTCTGCCCCTCCCTGGCAGCACTGCCACCCCAGCACCACACCTCAGGCACCACCAGCGTGGTCCTGCCACCCTCCTGGGAACGGCAGGGACTTGGCACCCACTTAAAACTGACCAAACACCCAGGATCCACATGGGGTGTGTGAGTAGCTGAGAGAATTCCAGCCCTACCCACTGAGCAGCACACACCTGAGTGCCCGTGCTGAGGCCTCAGTGCTCCTGGTGCTCGGGCACTGTGCTTTGGCAGGTGTGCAGACATTAAATACCACAGGTAAGGGAATGAGCACACCATGGAGCCAATCCCCTCAGTCCCATCCTGGCAGGATGTCACCTCATGCCCAGAGAAGTGGTTAGAGGAGCACGTCAGTGTTTGGGACCAGCAGAGCATCCTCAGCACTGGAGTGAGCCATTCCTAACACCCTCCTGACAAAACCCACATCTTTCAGCTCTCTGTAACATTTCTCCAGCTTAATTAAGAAATACTTTTCACATGACCAACTGCTCCTTTTTTCCCCCCATTACTTCTAACACGGCTGTTTATGCAAAACACACTCATTAAAGACAGTTCTGCAGCATCATCTCTTCTCGCCGCTATTTGCAAAGAAAGAGCACGGGCTGATCCCTTACCTTTCCTCATCCGACCGCGTCCAGGATGCCAGGCTGGAGGAGCTGCAGACTGGAGCCAAGCCCAGTGTCCATGTGCCGTGCCAGCCCCCCGCCCAGCTGTGCCCCCGCACCATGGAGCAGCCTCTCCACACATCTGCTCGCCCGCTCCCAGCCCTCGGCGCCGCACGAGCTGCCAATTGTGCCTCGCCGTGCCAAACCGTGTGGCAGAGAGGTTGGGTTATTATTTATGGAACACAGGGATATCCAGGAGGGATTAGGAGGACTCTCAAGATCACTTCTGTTTGCGACTCGAGCAGGGCTTGAAAACAGGTCTTTTCAAATGGCAGCGAGTACAATTATCCATTTCTGCCACAACACTCTTAGAGCCACATTAACACTTGCATTTAAAAATCAGTTTTCCAAGGGGTTTAGGAGTTGGCAGCAAGTGTTCTCCATGAGCTAATAGTGGCCACACCTGAATTTTTTTTCTCATTCAAATCAGATCCTGAGGAATATCCATGCAAAGAGCCTGTTGGCCAGACAGAATCCATGAAAAAGCACCTGGCAAAGCCCACTCAGGTTAGACAGGGAAGTGTCACCCACTGACGATTGTGACACACTCGCTGCCATCACCTGCTGCACTTCTGAGCCAGCAGTTCCTACAAGCAGGCAGGGGCAGTGCAGGAAACAACCCTGCACGACCAGGAGCGAGGGTAGGAGCTCAGCAGAAATGTTAATATTGACTCTCCCAAAAACACAGCTCGGCATTGCCTTCCCCTGGACTCTGCCAGGCTGCTCCCTCCCACCCCTTCACCTCAGAGCACAATTCCAGCTTTAATTTCATAGAACTGCCAAGGTTGGAAACGACCTTAAAGGTTGGAAAAGTGCTCCCAGCCCACCCCTCTTTAATTCCTCTTTCGAGCAGGGCTTTGTTAGACACTGCATCAGAAGTTCCAGCATGTTCCCATCTGCATTTCCATGTTCTGAGCTGAAATTCAGTCTAAACCAAGGGATTCCACAGCATGGCTTCTTCTGCACCAAATGAACCAACCCCTCCTATTTTATTTTCCTATTATTCTAAATAAAGTTCTTTGTGGTATTAATCCCAATTAAATATTGGCTTAAATTGTGAAAGATTGGGGATGGACAATTAAAAAGGACAGGATTCCTCCCTGGAAATGCACTCCAACACAGACACCTGGGAACATTCTCGGGGCTTGTACATCCTCTGATCACCACAGGAACCAAACCTGCTCCAAGTCTCCACAGCCCCACAGGTATTTCTGGGATTACAGTACTCATGGTTTCTCTCCAGGCCCCAGTTTACTGAACCTGGAGCTTCCTCCCCTAAGATGTCACCAAAGGCAGAGAGCAGATGTTTGGAATTCATTTCAGCACAACCTCACTAATATCAGCAACTTCTTCCTGGTAACTTTATGCCATTAATTCCTACTTGTTTTGCAAACCTGCTAAAGCTACAACTCTAAAGAAACGTATTTTAGGAAACTTGCATTTATCCCCGTGGCCCTGCTGCTCCCTTACAGATGATGGAAGTGTTGTGAACACATGAAATGTGTTTGTTTGTGTCAGGAAATGCCATGAAATAAAAACATAACAGTAGCAGTTCTTTCAGTTCTATATACTCTATCTTCAGGAATTAGCACAAAGTGTCATTTTTACAGAGGTTTTCAGGACAAAAGACATCAGTATGTGACTTGACATTAATTTGTAATAAGCACAAATGTGTTTTATTGTCCTTTCTTGTGCTCTCTGTTAACCAGTAGATTATTCATGATATAAATATCATAAATAGACTATTTAGGCATTCTACTCTTCAGAACTCTCAGTCATTTCTGTTTTCTAAATATATATACAAAATGGTACAGTGCTGCACTGACTAGTCCTGAGTTTGAGCAGTTTATTGATGCCACATACTCCCATGGCTAAGGTTGGGAAATTCATGGCCGGGTACTGGAAACCACATCACTCGAGAATCATGTCCATTTTCTTTGGACACATCCAGGGAAATACCCAATTTAACAGTAAAACAGGGAAAAACACATGATAGCACCTAATTACTTCATTTCTCAAAATGCTTAATGGCAGCCTTAGGGAATCATGTTCTGAAAACATGAGAGTACTAAAACATGCCATTCCTTGCAACAGGGGACTGAAGTTGCCAAAGCTAAGGATCCCCAGCTATTTAGATGGCTCTGAAAGAAAATTACCAACCATGCAATAATGGCACAGCTGCTACAGAAAGGGCTTTTAGAACCATGGAATCACAAAATCCCAGAAAGGCTTGGCTTGGAAGGTTAACTCCATCTCATCCCACAAGCCAAGGTGGCTCCAAGCCCCATCCAACCTGGCCTTGAACACTTCCAGGGGTGGGGCAGCCACAGCTGCTCTGCAGACTGGCAGGGAGTGAGTGCAAGTGAAAACAGAAGAAATATTTGGGACAGAAAAATGTCAGCCTGTGCAAAGCTGAGACAGTCTTAAAGAGAACAAGATTTTGAAGGAACTCTGCAGGATTAGGCACATCAGTGTTCCAGGAGCAACGTCAGTGCCTTGGAGGTACCAAACACCTGCAGGACCTTCTCCCTGCAGAGAAGCCACTGCGTGTGCTCCCTGCCTCTGTGTGGCACAGGGAGTCACATCTGGCACACAGCTGGGCTCTGGCCATCATGCCCCTGTGCCAGGGAACCCTGGGGTGCAGCAGCCTTGCCCACCCCCTGGGCCACGCTCGCTCCATCACTGGCTGCTGTTCTCTGCCTGCCAAGCCAGACCGAGGACAACTGAGTGAAAACTGAGACTGTGCTTTAGATCTGAACAGCAAACCCATCCTCTCCTAGCAGAGGTTCTGCTCCCCACGCCGTGACCTGAGCCCATCCCTGGCTCACGGTGACGTTCCCTGCCCAGAGTCAGAACATTCCCAGAGGGGCTGACGGCGGCTGCTCGCTCCTCCCGCAGCCGAGCCCCCGCATCCTTGGCCTTTTAAGTTTAGCTCCAGAGCTTGTCGCTTCCCTTTATTTCTTCGTGAAGCAGCTGGAGGGTGTCTTGGTTTGAGGTTCGTACCTGAGCTGCTCCGGAGAGCCGAGCCAGTGCCACGGGCCCAGCCCTGTCCCCAGTGAACCCGCAGAGCATCCCCAGCACCGCACCCTGGACCAGCACAGCAAGGACCAGCTCACCACTGGAGCAGCTCCCTCAGGGCCCAAACACAGGCACTTCCCCGGGACTGCAAACCCAGCCTCGTTCACAGGTTTGGTTGGAGGTTGGGAGCACGCTGAAAAGACTTCTGGCTGTTTATTGTACACCTGCATTACAGCTACATTTCATTGTCTGCAGTTCTTACTGGGTTGTTGCAGTTTACTGTGCAATTCACATGGAACATTCAAATGATTGAATAATTAAAATTTTGGGTTGATGTCTCTTTGTAGAAAACCAGATCAGTCAAGAAAAATGAGCTAAGTAACGTTATTTAGTGTTCATTAACATGTGCGAGCCCCTGTGCCTTCAACAGACCACCCAACAAACATTAAAAGCTGCTTTTGTCGGTGCTGGGGAGCAGATTTGTCCTATTAAAGCCATTGACTCAACCACCAGAGCTGGAGTCCTGCAATCCCGAGCATCAACCCAGCACACACAGCAACAACCAGCACCTGCCAAAAACCCACCACAGCGACCCCAGTGCTGTGGGCAGAGGACCAGGCTCAGCCCCTCCCAGGGGGTTACACAGGAAAGCTGAGTGCCCACACACAAAACTCCTTCAAACAGCTTTTCTCCTAAATAGAAACATTCATCTGAATTAAACTCTCCCACCTCTTGAAAGCAGCTCAATTGTAAGTCAGGGAGCTGAGGAGGAAAAAGTGAAGGGACCAGAACACCCAAATCACACTGGAAAAATTCTCTCATCTTAACGAAGGTCACCAATTTACAAATGAGATTCGGTTTCTTACAGAAAATTACATAGATTTGGGTAAAAATGAGAAGTTCTCTGACTAGACACAAGGCCTGGTCAGCGAGATGTGCTGTTTACACTTGTCCAAAACCAGATTTCTCCTCACTCCCTCAGCCTGGCACCTTCCTCATCCTGCAGCAAACATTACAGTGGGAACTTGAGCAATCCCAAACCTCCTCTCTGGATCAAGCAGGGCTGCCTTGCTAGTGCTGGAAGGAACCAAGTACATTTACAGTGCATCTGCAGAAAGCTCCAGTCATGCAGACATCCCTCACCTTCAGATCTCACAGGTTTCTATTCCGGCCACGCTGCTTTGGAAGGAGAACACAAATCACCTGCTTTGTCAAAACGAGCTCTCCTGGCCATCCTTGCACTCCACAGAAATGGACTAATCCCATTAAAATGCAATAATCCCATTATTTAGCTAGACACATACTTTGAAATAATATAAATTAAAAATAAAAATGCACAAAGCTTGAGCTTCTCTACAGATCCATCCTGGAGCCTCCAAACCACAATGCCGGCAAAGGCAACTATTTACTGCTGAAACGGGGGAGCAAAGACAGGAGGAAATCAGGAAAACAGAGAAAGCACACTATACAGAAAATGTCAAATATGTCAAAACATTCATGAATACCAACATCTCCCTCTGCACCGTCCCCAGCTGCAAAGGTTACTTAGGGCTAACGTTTCAGCAAGTGCAGATTATGCAGCGCTGGGTTTACTTATACATGAAAAATCAGCTACAGGTGCATCCAAAGTGCTTTTTGCATGCAGCCAGTCCAGGGATTTCTCGCACTGAAGGAAAGTCAGGAGGGTAAAATCACATAAAACACAATTTTCCCAGCTCTGACTACCCCAGACATACATTCCTCCTGGCTGCTCCCGGTGTCCGTGACATATGCAATGAGGATAATTAGGGAAAGGACTAAAAGCAAGCGTTGCCGATTGCAATCCCAAACTAATAAAGCTCCCACACAGGTCTCGTGCCTGCAGTAATTTATCTTCAGAAAGGCGGGTTCAGAACATGGCTCGACACTTCTTGTCCCTAAGTCACTGATTGAGAATTATATTGGAATTATATCAGCCCAGTTTTATGGGACTCAGAGCACAAAACACTCAGGACAGCATCACTTTGCCCAGGCCCTCGGATAAATGAAGCTGAAATTAAATGTCACAAGCGGAACACGACGGGCTGTGTGAGCAAACACCCGACCTGGATTCACCCCCAATTTATCTGTCAGGTTTGGAAATCTTGGCATGTTTGGGAAAACTGTGGCTTGGTGTAACCTCCTCATCCATCAGCACCAGGAGGAGAAAGGTGCCCTGCTCTGCCTCAACAGAGAGGCCCTCCCTGGCTCAGGCTTCACTGGGAACACAAGTGTGACTCCCAGACAAAGCAAACAGGCTCCATTCTGACACATCAGTGCATCAGAGGAGTAAGGATGTAGAAAATAGTGCAATTGTATCAGTAAAAAAAAAAAAAAAGTTGGGTTCAAATCAGCCCAGTGGGCTGATAACAAAGTACAAAACCTGAAATCTCGAGGGAACAAACCAGAACAGGTCTGGCTGCTCCTCACACAAGCCCAGAAGAACAAGCAGTAACAAATTCCAGCAGCAGCAGCACAAAGCTAAAATTATTAAGATAGCTATTGATCGGGAATATTGCAAGCCTAGAGAAGTGAAATCTTTTAATAAATCCTCCCATTGATACCACCAGTTAAAAGTCATTCCTTCAGCTCCGTATTCTGCCTTGACCTCCCACTCCAAACATTTTTCTCAATGTCTCTATACAATGCTCAGTGCTTCTTCCTACTTTCTTGCTTTACTTCCTTCCCAGAGCCTGCAGAGCAGGCGAAGCAGCAGACCCAGGGTCCACAGAGCCCTCAGCAGCCCTCCCCTCTCAGCCTACCTTTAAAACAAGACCCCCACCCCGAGCCCCTGGAAGCCTTCCCTCCTGTGCTCCCCGTCCAAGCCCACCTCGATGCCCGTGCCCAGGGGGGCAGGGTCCCTCCATGGGGGCTCCTCTGCCCCGTCACCCGCCGAGCCCCGGGCGCTGAGGAACGGGGGAGACCTGCGGGGAGAGGGGAGGGCTTGGGGGGAAAAGCCGAGGGAAACGTGAAATGGCTGCCTGGGAAGGATAAATCATCCTCTCCCCAGGTGTGGAGGGTTAAACTTGTTAGAAAAGTTACTGCAATAGGCGCTGAGGAAAGTGGCGGATGCAGCTGTTTTGTGGGGAGAATTGGGAGCAGGTGAGGGCATATTTGGGGGGGTCGAGTAGTTAAATCCTTTCCATAAACGGGCAGGGGTTTGCATTTTAAACCCCTTCTATAGCATAGACGTTTACACTTCTGTATCTACTTACACATATTTAGGGAATACCTATATTCCATATATATTATCTAGGTTAAAGTCACAACTACTCCAGCCCCGCGTCCGTGGCAATCCCAAGCTCAAGACCCCACTCGGCACGAATTAGGCAGCGCCTAACTCTACCGCAGCCCCGCTCGCTGCCCCCCGCATCCGCCGGCGATGAGGCCGGCTTTTACTTCTTCTTCCGACCCTTTATTTTAAGGGTGTTTCGCCTCGTGGAGCCGCCAAGCCGCTTCCCCCGGCAGACCGGGTGCTCGGGGCTGCCCGCACCGGGGGTGCCGAGCCCGGACCGCAGCCCCCCGTGCCCCGGCAGTGGGGATGCAGCACCGGGATGCTCCCCGCCCTTAACTCCGCATCCGTGAGGGGGTTTTTGGGGGGTCGGGCACGGCGGGACGCGCGGCAGAGAGCGGATTAAACCCGATTTCGGGACTGGCGTCCCCCCACCCTCCCACTGTGTCTCGCCGAGGCAAGGGGGCTGAAGTTCTGTCCATGCCCGGACGAAGCACCGGAGTTTTGATTCCTCCTCTTCCCTCTCCACGCGTGGGACCCGGCGAGCGCATCCCGGTGCTCCGGTCCGAGCTCCGGGACCCCGCGGGGCTCTGGGCTCGGGGTCGGTCCCGTCGGGGCTGCAGAAGCCCCCGTGCCGTCCCAAAGCTGACCGGGACCCCCGAGGTTTCGGGGGACAGCCAGTTCCCCCGGTGCCCCGCATCCCGCGCTGCCCGTCCTGCCCCCACGAGCCCCTCCGCAGCCGCCGGGGCAAGTTTGGGAATTAAATCCCTTAAATCAGAGGTGTTTTCCGGAGGAACCAGCCCCGCGGTGAAGGGATGTGGCTGACCAAACGCCGGCGCGGGAGGACGGAGGGAGGGATATGGGATGGGTGTCGCGGGATGCGGTGGGGACCGAGCGCGGAAAAACCTGGGAAAGGACCAACCTCCGAGCGTCGGGTTTTCCTCCTCTTCCTCCCGCGGCACCGAACGGGAGCGGCCCCGTCCATCGCCGCTCCGGCATCGCCGCACGGGCAGAGGCTTTTGTCCCCCGGGTGCGGCGGGGGCTGCGGGGCAGCTTCGCACTTCGGCAGAAAGGAGACGAAATTCGATTCGTTTATATGTTTTATTGTTGTAAACATTAAAATTGTCTTTCTCAAAGAAAGAGTTCTCGGGAGAAAAAATAATAATAATAATAATTATAATCCGCGTCTCTAACTGTCTTACACCATATTAAAAAAAGGCAGCGACTTCTCCGTGTGCCAAACCGGGATATACAAAGAAAAATACTACAGAATATGGCAATATTAAAAATATTACTCGAACATAAAATAATATATTAACCGACAATTTTTAGACATTAAAAAAAAAACGGAACAAAACAAACCAAAAATTCAAAGTGCTCAGTAATTTCCAGGGAGTTATGTATAGTATAAGCACTCTGGAAACAGTCAAAAGCTGCTGCATGCAAGATCTGTTTAGCTTTAGACAACAAAATAATCAAGATATAAACTTCTTCTTTAATCAACATCAACAGTACATACAACACTTACAAACAAGGGGTGTCGGGCGGTGTTTACAAACACTATGTGTCCCTTTGGGGGGGGATCTGGGGGGGTGACACTTGTGCCCACCTATTTTACAACTGAGAAAATGTTTGAAGCTTAGATAACTACCAGTCTTTATAAAAGCTACCAGACTACATAGTGTCTGAAATACTATTTATAGAATATAGACATTACTGAAATAGCAAGTGCCTATAACATTGTCACCCTGGAGTCGTCATGCTTCCCTGGTACGGACAGATTGGGTTCTCTTTTCTTTATTCTCCCCTTTTTTTAATTTATTTTTTTTTCCAAACACGTTTAGCTTTTATTTTTAATTTTTTTTTAATTGTTTTCTGTTTTTCTTCATAAATAGGCACAGAATAATTTTTTTAAAAAGCCAAACTGCATCTGATAAATTTACAAGCCTTCGCCTTCATTAATGCCACACCACCCACGCAACATTTGGGGTTTGGGTATATTACAGCTTTCTTTTACAGCAGAAAACTTTAGTCTTTAGGAGGGTGAGACTTGTGGGTCACCTCAACACTCGGTTTGTCACCGTGGGAGTCTGAGCTGCGCACCCGGCGTTGCCAGATCTTTCGAATCAGAAGTCCTTAATAATAAATTCATTTAGAAGCCGATAATAAAAAGTTTATACCATGGTATTTGTGTAGTCCATGAGCTGCATCCATGATGCCCCAGAGCCAAAATGCCCATCACGTTCTGCCTGCAGGAGTTTGCAACACTGGGTGGGGTGGGAGCTGGCACCCAGGGGTGCTGCCCGGGGCCCAGACCAGCTCCCCTTCAGACAGGTGGAGCTTCTCCTCGGGTCAGTGGAAGCGCACAGGAAGAGTCTTAAAAAGGTAAAGTGTCCAGAAAAAGTTTGTCGATTATTGCTGGCGGTGGCACCAAATCTTCCAGTTTCAGGTAGAAAATGCGCTGCAGCCCCTGCGTGCAAAGCGTGCGGAGTTCGGGGAGCTTCCCCAAGAGTTTGGACAAATAGTTGGGGCGATTCAGCCCCCCGTTATTGAAAGTCACATGGTCTTTGAGACAATTTACAATCTTGTTCTGAAGCTCTTCCACCCTCTTGGGTTCCTTAAGCCCGTGCCTCTCTGCAAAGAGAAGGGTGCGGGATGTTACGGGTGTGACACCGAGCCAGGCGGGCAAGGGGAACAGGAGCTGGGGCCGGGCGGGAAGGGGAGACACTGACCTGTCACCATGGCCAGGGCAGCGATGCAAGAGAAGGCAGAGATGTCGATGTTCATGTTTTGCAAGTTGGAGGAAAATTCCACAATGGAATCGATCCACTCCCCAAAGCCACGGACACACTGCAACCGGTGCAGGACCACCCCGTTGCAGAAGATCAGCTTCCCCTCCACGGGGTTGGACCTGGAAGGAAGGGGACAACCCCAAAATGAACTGATGGATGAATGAGAGAGGCAGGAAAATTAGACAGAAAGAGAAATAGGAGGAAAAGAAAGAGAATGAGAGAAAAAAAGACAAAGGATTAAAAAAAAAAAAAAAGGAAAGGAGAGAAAGACAATGAGCAAAAGGAAAGAAGGTAGAGAAAGATAAAACAGGGAAGGAGGTGAAAAAGAAAAAAGAAAAAGAGAAAAGAGCAAAGAAATTTAAAAAATAAGAAAGGAGAAGATGGGGGGCGAAAAGCTAAACAACTAATTACTTGAGGAGCAATAAATGTAGGATTTAAGAGCCACCTAATTACCGAGGAGTTAATAAAATGCAGATCAGTGGACCTTGAAGGGGTCTGATTCCCTGCCCGCCACTCACCTGTACGCCAGCCGCAGCACGAACAGCTCCAGGAAGGCAGACTCGAAGAGCAGGTCCTGGTCCGTTTTGGGGAGGTCGGTGAAGCCCGGGATTTTTTCTGCCCACCCTCGGATGATCTCCATGGAGCCGGTCAGGAGATCATAGAACTGCTGGATGTGCTGGGTGTCATCACCGCTCAGCTGGTAGTCGGGGTTAGCCTGGAACTGGAAATTCATTTTAAAAAGCCCTTAATGAGGTTCTCTAAAGTCTATAACCCGTGAAATTGCCCACCCCGTCCCTGACCAGGGAGCGGGCTGGGATAACAATTAAACCTCTCTCTGACCGGTGAGGAAATTAGATGTTCCGGGGCAATTAATTCGATTAGGAACGGCGCTCCGAGGCCGCCACTCTCCGTGCGCGGGGGGCCCGATCCCGGGGCGGCGCCGGGGCCGGGGGGCTGAGCAGAGCCCCGGTACCGACGGGGCTGGGCAGAGCCCTCGGGGCTGAGCAGAGCCCGGGTACCGACGGGGCTGGGCAGAGCCCTCGGGGCTGAGCAGAGCCCTCGGACACCGATGGGGCCGAGCAGAGCCCCGGTACGAGCCCCGGTACCAGTGGGGCTGAGCTGAACCCTCGGGTACCGATGGGGCTGGGCAGAGCCCTCGGGGCTGAACAGAGCCCCGGTACCGATGGGGCCGAGCCGAGCCCTCGGGGCTAAGCCGAGCCCTCGGGCACCGATGGGGCTGAGTAGACCCCCGGTACCGACGGGGCCGAGCCGAGCCCCGGCCGCCCGGCAGCGCTGCGGGTGCGGAGCGGGTG
>JAWWMP010000171.1:665684-686065 GCA_035047865.1 Dendrocincla tyrannina | reverse complement strand
AGTGCCCAGCCCTGGAGGTGCCCAAGGCAGGACTGGCCGTGGCACTCAGAGCTCTGGGCTGGGGACAAGGTGGGCATTGGGCACAGGGTGGGCTCTGTGGGCTGGGAGGGCTTTTCCAAACTAAATGATCCTGTGATTCCCTAAGTGGAGATCTTAGAAACTATTCCTAAGGAGTAATTCTGAGCACTCTGAAATACACCAAACCTCTTTGTAAGAACCAACTCATGTTTCACTAAGACATACTTAATATCACCTGGGAGGTCCAGTCAAGAGTTCCAAAAAAAATGAAGGATAACAACCAGTCTTTCAAAATGGCTTCTAAAAGCCTCCTCATAAAGGCTTCCAGAGTGTGCTCTTGTCTATTCTTCCAGAGTGCAGAGAAATTTCTCCATCCCCAGCGAGCTCTCCGCTGAGTGGAGCACACGCACATCAACTTGATTTTAACAGGTCACGGAATAAGCCGGGCATTTAAAAATATCCACCTACCCAAAAGGACAAATGAATCCGTATTGTGGAGCCTTCAGCAAAGATTGTTGGAACAAAACAAACAAAACAATCGTGGTAATCTTTTAGGGAAGACTTATAATGTAGAACAACTTGTCAGAGCGGGTTAAAGTTTTAAGGCCTAGCAATTTTGACAGCGTCCCTTTGAGCACAGCGCGAGCACGGGGACGAGCAGGACAGCAAAAGGTCACTTGGTCACACGTATCTGCTGCCTCCCTGAAGTTTAGCTCAAGACCCACTAGGCACGTCCCAATTAATTATTTAAATCTGCGGGGAAAAATATTTCTGCAGATGAAAAGGTATAATCTGAAATTCCAGGGAAGCTGCAGGATGGCTGGTGTGGTCAAAAATGGTGCTAAGGGAAGAAGGGTGAGCGATCCCATCCACGGGCTTGGGACACAGAGAGGAGTCAGTTACAGCCAGGAATGTGGGTTGTTTCAGGGATCAAGGAGGTGAAAACTCAGGGATTTTCTGGCATTTTTTCCAACGGAAGAGTTCTGGATCACTAAAGATCACCAAGACCAAATTGAGAACGATACACATGGTTATTGAAAATAACTCTTCCCAACACAACTACTGATGATGTTGCTGGAAATCTGTGCAAGTTCCTTATAAACCCATGGACACCCCAAAAATGTTTGTTCCAGATCCTATCCAAAGGGTCCCAAAGGAACACCATCAGGCAGGCAATGCCAGGGAAACGGGCAGTGCAGCAGAACAGGAGACTCAAACCCTCTATTTATTAGTTATCTGGTGGGATATCAGGCTATGCTTTCAAAGTGATTGTATATCTTTGAACAGGCTTACTATGGTTTTCCTCATCAATTCAAAGGAGAAAATACCTGGATAAACAGCAGATGTGTATATTCACCATTGATTTTGGTCTGTCATTGTCTGAGACAAAAAAAAAAACAAAAACCCAGCACAAATTGCAAAGAGCCTTTTGCAGTCCATTTGTTGAATATAACCTCTCACTCTGGCACATGTAGACAAAATACATTTAATAGATTTTTTTTATACAATTCCTGTCACAATCAAGATCTTTAAACATTTAAAGAGAAAATAACTACTCCTGACTAGTCCAAGCAGTGCTGCTTTCTAAATATATTGTCTTTCTTTTCTTTTAACAAGGAAATTCATGTTTTCTATCAGACCTAGCTCGGCTGTTTGCCCCGGAATAACACGGATACTCCACGTCCCTTCCTTCCATTCCCTGCCTGTGCTGCCAGTGCAGGGAGAGGTCAATTAATGATGGTGTTTGTTCTGCCACAGAGAATGTGTCCCGTGACTTTATTCTTTTAAAGCTGCAATTTTTGCATTTGTTTCTGTGGCTCGGCCCTGATGTGGGATCTTGATGGAACAGCAAACAATCAGACATGATTATGATGATAACACATTAAAACAGCTGTAATAGAAAAATGAGCCACTTTGTCTTTCTCGGACACACAGAGGATGGATTTATCTGTTGCATGCAGGGAAAATATTTGAACACCAGCAACACATCCTGGTTCACTGGCAAACTGAGCATCCTATGGGAAGCCACAGGGCTGTATTTCGACTGACACCTGACACCCGCAGCCCGAGATGGGAACAATCTAAATGTTTAATCACAGCCATGACTAAGTACTTTTATTTTCCAGTGGGAGGACCTACCGTGGATGCCCCTGGAAAAATCTCAGCAGAGAAATTCTGTGTCTGTTCCTGCCCTCCGTCTCAGCTCTCCTGCGATTATCAGCACCCTTTGCTCCTCACACTTTCCTGAAGACAGATTAGGAGAAAACATATTTGTGAACGTATGAACAGATTTTCTCCTTATGATACATAACTTTGGCATGCAGTCAGGAAACGAGGGTAATCTTCTTCCTCATCTTCCCTTGCTAATGAAGAGAAACTGCCTCTGGGGTTCAGGACAAAAGGTGAACTCTCCCTGCACACAATTTACACCTGCTGAGCACATGATTTCGGGCATCTAAAATTCGTGTGTTGGCAGGTGTCCCAGGGACTCAGCCACAGGCACAGAGACTTGGGAGGTAATATTTTCATCTAGGCATTAAATAAAACACAGAGTCAAGAGGGATGAATTCTGCGATATTTGCCGGCATCCCAGTTATTTTTACTTAACCTTGTAAAAATCTTTCACTTTTCAAAAACTTATGAAAGCCTAATCTTTGCCAATGAGGAACTAAGATAAAAACAGAGGTGAAAAGTAACTAAGATAAAAAGAGAGCAATAGTTGAACAGAAGGAGGGAGGAGAGAACAGCCCATCCCTGTTTATTGGTCGCAGCCCTATGAATACATGGCCAGCCTCTCCTGGAAAGTGAAATCCCTTGGGAAGTGTGACCCTAATAGCTTTCACTCATTCCTGAATTTCCCTTTATGAGGAGAATAGTACTGATGCCAAAATAGCATGGAAAAACTGCTCAAAGGCAGAATTTTGTCTTTAAGCAGCAAAGGTATTTACTGTATACAACATTGGAGAGCTCCCTATTCGCATCGGACAAAATAGCTCCAAAGTAATTTTAACTTTACAGTGTAGAGTTAGGGGGTTTATACAGTTTTCAAGGAGGGACACAACATTTCTACATACCTATTCACTAGGTCTAGTCATCTAATTATAATATTCATACTAGGTGGGGTTTGAGAGGATCTCGAGGCAGGGACATCCTTTGGGGAGAATTTCAGTGGTCGTTCCTATTTCTTCATCCTTAGAGGGGTTGTTTTCTCTCCTCTTCCTCAGTTGAACTTTTTGGCTGTCTTTGTTTCGCTGGCTGCAAAGAGACCTCCTGACCCATGATCTCCCTATCTCTCCTTATTTCTGTTTCTGCTATCTCTCCTGGTACAAGAAGGGAGGATTCCCTCTGGTAATTAATCTTTAGGAACCTGGTTTCTTCCTCTGTTTGACATAAACCTCACATTTCTCAGGGCCCAGTGCTGAATCTCCTTCTAAGCTGACTTTTAAACCCTTGCTTTGCTTCAGTACAATGCTCTTCAAGATTTGGATTGGAAGAGACACAATAGTATTGACTGGGATTTTCCCAGTTCTAACAAACACATGGGCAAGTTTTGACTATTTGCTAGAGATGGATGAAACTTAGAAACTGGACCTAGACACGTTTCGTGCTCAAGAATCGCCTTGATTATAAATACAATGGAGCCACGTGGCTTTGAGGGATGGGAGGGCAGGGCATTTTCCTAGTTTTAACAAAACACACGGCCAAGTTTTGACTATTTGCTAGCAATGGATCAAACTCCCCGTGCCACGTCTGGGCACATCCATGGGGTGGGAATTCACACCCAGGACGCGTCAGGACACATACAGAACTCCCAGAACCATGTGTGGTGGATCATGGCGCAGTTCTTCGCGTTTTAATCCTTTTTTTGGGGTCAAAAACACCCTCCCAACTAGGCCGGGCTGTAAGGCCTCAAGGCCCGGCCCGGCCCGACCCCTCCTTTGACCACTGACCCCGGCCCGGCCCGTCCGGGCCGTGCCGGGGTCAGTGGTCACAGGAGGGGCCGGGATCAGTGGTTAGAGGTGAAACAGAGCCAGGGTTATTGGTTAGAGGTGAAACCGAGCCAGGGTTGGTGGTTAGAGGCTAAACCGAGCCAAGCCGGGCGGCCCCGCCACGGCAGGCCGGGGATGAGGAGGCCGCGCCGGGCCGCGCCGGGGCAGGGCGGGGATAAGGCGGAGCCCGGCTGGGCGATCGGGCAGGAGAGCACGGCAGAGCACGGCAGAGCAGAGCACGGAGGACAAGGAAGCCCTCCCGGCTCTCCCGGGGCGGTGGATAAAGTGAGTGAGCCAAGGGGAGGGGGGACAGATGTGGGGAGGTGAGGGGGAGGCCCGGCCGGCTGCGGGGTGGGCGTCCCTCTTGGCTCTGCTCGTCAGCGTCGGCTGCTCCTCCTCAGCCTCTGCTCCTGCTCCTGCTCGTCCCCTGCTCCTCATCGTCGTCCCCGGCCCCTGCTCCTTCTCTCATCCCCTGCTGCTCCTCATCCCCTGCCCCTGCTCCTCATCCCCTGCCCCTGCTCCTCATCCCCTGCCCCTGCTCTTCATCCCCTGCTCCTCATCGTCCCCTGCTCCTTACCATCATCTTCTGCCCCTGCTCCTGATCGTCCCCTGCTCCTCTGCCCCTGCTCTTCCTCCTCATCCCCTGCCCCTCATCATCCCCTGCCTCTGCTTCTCATCGTCTTCTGCCCCTGCTCCTCCTCATCCCCAGCCCCTGCTCCTCATCCTCTACTCCTTAACATCATCCCCTGCTCCTCATCCTCTGCTCTTCCTCATCTCCTTCTGCCCCTGCTCCTCATCTCCTTCTGCCCCTGCTCCTCATCCCCTGCTCCACATCCCCTGCCCCTGCTCGTCATTCCCTGCTCCTCTTCATCTCCTTCCCCTGCTCCTCTTCATCTCCTTCCCCTGCTCCTCTTCATCTCCTTCCCCTGCTCCTCTTCATCCCCTGCCTCTGCTCCTCATTCTCTGCTCCTCATCATCCCCTACCTCTGTTCCCCCTCATTGTCTCCTGCTCCTCCTCATCCTCTGCTCCTCCTCCTCATCCCCTGCTGCCCCTGGATCCCTGGGAATGTCCCAGGTTGGTCTGGACAGGGCTTGGAGCAGCCCGGTCTGGTGGAAGGTGTCCCTGCCCAGGGCAGGGGGTGGCACTGGGGCATCCTTAAGGTCCCTCCAGCCCAAACCGTTGTGGGATTGTGTGATTCGGTGTGTAAGGCTCACAGAACAGCACCGGTGGGTGGGATACTGGGGAGAAATTCCTGACTGGGAGGGTGGGCAGGCCCTGGCACAGGTTGGGCAGAGAAGCTGTGGCTGCCCCTGGATCCCTGGAAGTGTCCAAGGCCAGGTTGGACTGGGCTTGGAGCAACCTGGGCTGGTGGAAGGTGTCCCTGCCCATGGCAGAGGGTGGGATGAGATGGTCCCTTCCAGCCCAGAGCATTCTGTGATTCCATGATCTTACACAGCAGCTTTCACTCCAAGTGCTCCCAGCCTCCTCCTACTGTTTTATTTAAGCTTTTGGATGGGAAAAAGAAATTAAAAAAAAGGCCAAGGAAAGGAGTGTGTGGCAGTGTTGTGGCAGTGTTGCAGAGCCCCTGGCAGCTGTCCCGGGTGCTCCCTGAGCGAGTCCCATGAGCAGTGATCCCACCCCGTGTCTCCCTGTCCAGGGACAGCTGCTCCAGCACCCTATATAGGAACCTATATATAACCAATAAGGGGGGTTGCAGAGCTCTTTAACTATATTTTCTTTCTTGGATGGAGCTGGTAGAAACAGCATCTCCTAGCACTGGAAAATACGAATTCTGGTCAAAAAAAAAAATAGCATATCTGTAGTTACACTGAACTTTGGAAAATAAAAGTAACTTCCTACCAGCACTGAGCATACTCATGGGAACCGCTGCTGGGTGAGAGCGCATCAAGTCCTAACCTTCTTTGAGTTCTTATCTCTACTAAGCAATCAGTAAACGTTTGTAGCCTGATACTATGGGAAAAGATGTAAATATGTGTGTGGAGAGCTCGGGTTTAAGCCAGCCAGATTTCCTCTGCCCCTTACTGTAAACAGGTAGTACAGGTGTGCTGGAGGCAGCTCCTTTCACCTGCTGCTGGAGCTGGGACTCTGCTCCACTCAGTAGTTGCGTTTTCTTCTCTTCCCTGCTCCTTTCTACACTTTTGTTTTCCTCCCTTATTCACAGTGACAGTTCCTCAGGAATTTTCAGTGATGAGCAGTGACTTCAATTAGCTGGTAAAGACTTGGTCTGGTACTTAAGGATCTTTACATGTTAGTAGGTAAAACAAAGTATTGCCTTTTCTATAACAGCAACAACCAGGATGTTATTAATTTTAACGTTAGACCATTAGCAGTTTACTTAGTCTGATGTTGGATGGAAGTTTTGAGTAGGCACATCTACAACGTAAAATTATGCACACGCCCTGTGTGTAACTTAAAGCATTACTTTGATTGTGTATATGTGGATTCACACTTCATTTTGTTTAATTACTTGTGTGCACAGGAGCACAGTAATAATAATTTTGTGAGCTAGGCCTTGCTGCATCATGTAGTGTTTTCCCTAGAGCTCCATTTCTTCCTGGTGACTGTCGCTGATGGGAACACAGAAAGCTGGTTGGATGTGGTTGCTTCACAGGCCATTCATGCAAGGCAGTTTCCCAAAGGAAGCTCCTACATGTTTCTTCCTGCTGCCTGCTTTGTCTCCACACAAGTCTCCGCAAGCTTTAGGAAATATTTAAAAGAAAGGTGCTTTTTCTGCCATCAGTTTGCAGTTGTGACTTTCTCCTTCCACTCATCGTTATTGGTTTCAAAACAGGGTTTGGCGTTTCCAAGTAGCACAGTTAAGCAACAGCTTCCTTGCACCCTGATGCTTGATTACATGCTGGCAAATGGAACTTGGGGAGTTCCTTTGCCTTTTTGTGGCCTGTGCTGCCCTCAGACTAACCTAGAGCTCTGATAGTCTAGTTGTATAGATTAACTAATCTCCTGTAAGTTCTTGGCCTTCCGGTTGTAGTTTGAACCTGTGTTTTTCCAGGAACTAGCTGTATCATCGTGGGTGTGCGTGCTCTGGGCTGGGTGACAAGGTGGGCATCGGGTGCAGGGAGGACTCGATGGTCTGGGGTGGCTTTTCCAACCTCAGTGATTTGGGGATTTTGTGAAACAAAAATTAGAGGCTAGAAAAACAAAACTGAAGCAAGTGGGACAGAAGTGGACGATCACCCTATAAGGAAGGAAGGATTCCTGCACTTCTGGTGCTCCATGAGTGTTTGTGGTCCAGACTGGAGCTACTGGGAGTAAACAGTGTGGAGCACAGAGACCACAGAGGCTATTTTCAGCAGCAGCTGTTGGGCTTTGGGGCTCCACTAATTAGCTCTTGGTGAGGTAGATGCAGCCCATTTCAGCCAAAAAGCTTTGCTTTAGGAAACGGGTTTTATTACGTAACAAACAGACAGTTTGTAATCAAACCTCTTCCACAGTATCACAGTATTGATTTTGGAAACATTCCCTGTCCCTAAATAACTGTCCCTGAGCCAAGTTCCCAAGCAAATGTGTAGCTCTGTCTCCAAGGGGTTTCCAGGTGAGCTCACCCCCAGGCCCAGCCGGGTGCTGTGGATGGAGCCCATGGGGCTGGCTCCCTGCTGGCTGGGTACAAGGTCTTGGGCTGGGCTGTTTTATGTGCTTGGCAAAGGGTTTCTCAAAACAAGTGTTGATTCTGATTTCAGAGTGATTCGGAATGCAGGCCCCTCCTCCAGGATTAGATTTACATGTGCTATCAGGTCTCAATCTTTATCCCAAGATATAAAACTAGGCTACTTCCTTGCCACACCTAAGTAATCACCTAATTTGTAGCTATTTTTTGAGTAGGTTCCTGTTTGTATGTGCAGGTCTATGTCCAGTCTTGTAATAAACAAAACACCTTATTTTCTAATCCATTCTCCCTGAGTGTTTGGCTGTGGAGGGGAAGGAAAACCAGCATTAGGATCAAGCTGAACTGGTAGACTGTCTATTAAAATATCTCCATTAAAAATGAGGGGAATGAAGAATACCAGAAAAAAAAGGGTGAACAGCTATAAATTGTCACTTTCAAGAACATTTCTTTCTAATTACAGTAATTGGCTTATAGTGTTTGTATTGTGTGTGGTGTGTTTTCTGGGTGATATTAACCTCACCAACAGCAAAAGCAAAAATGACTATTTGAACTGTTTAAGTTAAAACAATGTTTGCACAAGAGCACAAAGGTATGGAAATCATCCCACACACATTAGTGCTCAGGCTGGAGACCAGGCTTCCCACTCCTTCCAGTAGGACAGGAGGGAATTGAAATACTTTCATCTAGAACTTGATAAATATATTGTGATGTTTGTATGGTAGGAAAGCTCCAAATACTCATTGACGTTGGTGTTTCTTTGCATTCCTGTTAGTCCTTAGGTACAGTCCTTGGGATTACAGCCATCCCTGTGTGTAGTATTGCCTTGTTCCCAGGAACATGCTGCTCTGTCTGGCAAGACTATTGCTATTGAAATCCCAAGAAGGTTTTACACATTGGACTTTCCCCCTCATCATTTGCAAAACTTTTTTTTTTTCTTGCTGGTTAATGAAACTGGAGTAAAAGAAGTGGTTAGGTTAAGAAAGCAAATAGTGGAAAGAGGAGCCAAAAAAGTTTGTTCCTTGTAGGATGGCAGCATAGAGCAGTTGTTCTGTCATCTAGTGAAGGGTGGAAATATCTTGGTGTCTGAGTACAGAAGGCAGATGAAGTGGTTGGAAACAGTGGGACCATGAGGAGGTATGAGGATAGGACACCTATTTTCTGCTTTGTTTCTCCTTTGTTTTTGTGCCTGACAAGTGCCACAACCACTTTTGGGCATGAGAGCTGAGCTGGTTGCCTGTACTGGAGCGTGGGAAGGATTTTCCCCATATGGTAAAGTGCTGCTTGGCTTCCACTTGTCAGTGCAGGGTGGCCTGGGGGGCTTTGTGATTTTAAATTCTCTGTGTAGGAGTCTTTGGGGTGGTCTGTGACTGAAGGGGACCAGTGGCCCTGGGAACTGTCTGGCAATTGCAGGTTACGATGCTGTTCTCGTTTGGGAGGTGGCTCTTGGATAACGACTTCAATTACAGTGCTCAAACTTGTGTTGGGGACTTGAAAAACCATCGGGGGCTCTAGGAGAGGATCTGAACGGTGGACACTGCCGTGATGTGTTTGGGACCCACTGAAACTCCTCTTTGGGTGTGTTGTCCTTCATCAGAGATCAGAGGGGAAGCATCTCCGGTTTGGGTTGGTTTAAGCTTTAATCAGTTCTTTTTAATCTACTTCAGTTAGTTTGGCCTGACATGCTGTGTAACATTAACCACTCCCAGCTTCTCGAAAGTAAATGAGAGGCAGCTGGTGGATGACCTGGTTAAGGGGGTGCTAATTGGGTTATTTTGTGGTTACATCCCCTTTTCTCCTTATTTGGCTGCTTCCTGCCTTGACACACCCTGCAAACTGCCAGTAACAGAAAGGTACAGCTTTGAAGGCTGAAGTTACCCACAGTCAGAACCTGGCTGTGGCTGTGCTGCTGCTCTGTCACTGTGGCCACCTGTGAAGTTGTCCTGCAAGAGGGAGGAGAGCTGCATTAACGAGAGGTGAGACTGCAGCTGTTTGGAGAAGCAGGGCCGGTGCAGGACTTTCTGCTCAGCCTGGAGGGACATCCGTGTGGGCCTTTCATCTTCCCAAACGTACCTGAGAAGTTTTGGGAAGGAAGGGAAAAGACGGAATTAGACAACACAGCACCAATGGCAAGTTATGCAAACTGTAGTGGAGATGATTATAGGTTTTCTATTTTTAAGTCTTGCATTGAGTGACTCACTTTATTAGATGAGTTCGTTGGAAATGGAATGCGAAGCACCCGGATTCCATGGTAATGGCCTTGTGAAGCACATGGATGTACAGCATAACAGATTGGGTTTCTTCTCTTAATTTACCAGGTTCTGTGTCTGATGGCGGCACACACTCCTGCGGCGGAGCTCTGCTGCCTGGATCCATCTGTGCCTTCACTTCTGCTAAACTGTCATCTTGCTTTGGTCTGACTTGTGGGTCTGTGGCTGAATTCCCCACCCTGCCCTCATTCCTCTCGTTCTTTCCCCCAGCTTTGGCCATGCACTGCTCAGATCCAGCCCTGTATCTTTGTAATTAGAAAGTACTTGAGTACAGAAGTGCTTCCCTTACAGTCACCTGTTGCCTGGGGTGGGAGTGGGTTACACAACTCCAAATGACAGCCAGCCAACAGTCTGACAGCTGCCTGGGCCACGAATTATGGGAAGTGAGGAAAGCAGGTCTCCCCCATGATCCCAGCCTCATGAGGGCTGTGCGTGGCCAAGGTTTGTCACATGGGGTGCTCTGTTCAGAAGCCTCTGCTGATGGCAGGTGTCAAAATCCCTTCTTTAAAAAGTAGTGGTTTGTAGGCTTTTGGGTTTGAGCCATGGGACTGAAAGTGGAGCAGTGTAAAAAGTGTATTAAGGGATGAAGCAGAGCCCTTGCCTGTGACACAGGAGGCCCAGGGTCTGGTTGCTGGTGAGGTCACCTGGGACCTTGCTGGGGCAGGGAGCTGGTCACCAGCCTGGGTCTGGAGTGGGAGACTCCCCTGGAAGTGACTGCTGCATGCTGCTGTAGTCCAAGTGAGTGTGACACGGCTGCTGGTTAAGAAATGCACTGAGGAGGGAGCAGTTCCTACTGTGAGGTGATTTGTATTAACTTTTGGAAACTGAAAGAAGGAACTTGTACTGACAAATCTTTTGTGCAGTTTCTGTTTCACATAGCCTAACTCTCCCTGCACCTTTGTTTCCTTTTAAATTTAAAGGCTATTCTTATCAGGCTCCTTTAGTAGCAGTTTGAGCTAATGTCCCTGTGAATCTTTACCAGTGGTCAGCTGGTTCCCTGGGAACTGTTCCCCGGGGTTACTGAACTCCTTGGACACATCACTCTGTGCAATACCCACTCCTTGTGACATGCCCCTGGCTCCTCCCGTGCCAGTCAGGGGCTCCTGCTCCTGCCACAGCTTGTTCTAGACCCTGTCAGGGCCCTCAGCCCACCATCCAAGTGAGGGTATGGGTCCAGAAGTGCTATTTACAGCCTCTATCAAAACCAAGGGTCAGGCTTAACATGCAGATTTACAGTGTCAGATGGCACTGACAGCACTAAAACACTCTGAACACTGCTTGAGCTGCTTTGAAAGGTGACTCAGAATATTGGTGTGATGGAAAGATGACTTATTTCTGGCTGTAGTGCTTCTCATGCTGGTTGCTATTGTAATTGTTGTTAAAATAAAATTCCTTTTGCATCACAAGCTATTGATTGCAGCTTGAAAAAGAGGCAGGTTCCAGTACCTGCTCACAGAAGAGGAAGGGTTTGTAAGCATAGGCCCTTCCCTGTGCACAGCCTTCCTGGAATGACGTGGGCTGCATTCCTTCCCCTTTCATCTGTGCCCTGGTGTCTCCTGCTCGGAGCCGACAGCAGCCTTTCCCAGCCATCTGGGACAGCACCTGAGGAAAACCCAAGCGTGTGTTTGCAGCCTCTAATTTCCCTCTGTCTTTGTGGCCACTGAGGGAGTGTTGGATCTGTGCTCCTGCCCAGAGGAGCCTTGTGTACCATTTCCCACCTGCAGTGCTGTTCCTTTCTGTGGGAAGCAGTGGAAGAGCTGGGGGCAGAGGCCAGGCCAGCCTGGTAAGTTGGTGCCAGTGGATTGTCTGGGCTCTGCAGCCCCTGCTAATGCCCTGAGCTCATCCAGACACGTCTGCTCAGGTCTCCCAAGTGGGGGCTTTGTGGGTTCCTGGGGTGCAGCTGAGCTGTTCCAGGTGTAAAAGAACCATCTGTGTGGTGGAATGCCTGGTCTGTCTGTGCACTGGAGTGACTTATGCTAAGCCCTGTTTTCCTTTCTGTCCCTGCATAAGTTGCTCTTAGGGACGGTGTGTAAGATTAATGTGGCAATTTGAGCAGCTGGGCTCCTGGGAGAGTTCCTTTCTCTGGAGAATTGCCTGTAATGGGGCTCTCAGCTCTGAGGAGAGCGAGGCCAGAGATCCTTCCTGCACAGCTGCCACCCAGCCCCTTTTGTGTGTTATAAATGTTACCTGCATGATCAAAGTGGCAAAACTGTTCCCTGTGGCACATCTAAAGTCACTTCAGCATAGTAGGACAGGTATATCCACAGAGAGAGCAGGGTCAGCTCCCGCTGGGAGTGATCCTGACACCTTTCCCCATGTGCTTGCACCTTTGTGTCCACCATGGTCCTGTCCTGTGCTTGCTGTGGGTGTTCCCTGAGTTGCTGTAAACAGTTGCTTAAATTCTGAAGGCTGGCTGTCCTTTATTTATACATATAGGGACAATTAATGGCCAAAATTGACAGTGGAGCTCCTTGGGTGCTGGCATGTAGCAGAAGGTATCTGTGGCTCAGCACTGGGGTTGTGTGACATTGATTTTTCTCCTGGTTGATTTCATAAGGTTGTGCAGAATTGGCCTACAAACAACTTAGAAACCTACTACAGCAATTTGGGGGATTTTTGTTTCTGATTTTTTTTGTATATATGCGGTGACGTTTCTAGTGTGGTTGACAGTGTGAGAAACTGTAGATTTGGATGGGTGCAGCAATATTTTTTTAATATAAAACTAAAGGCATAAAGGTCAAATAGCTACAATATTTCTTTAGTTTTAAAAACTTGAGGGGGGGTAGTTTTTTGGTGGTTTTTTAGAAGTATTGATAAAATGCCTGTTGAAAAAGGTCCAGTAGAACTTACAGTCCTAAGATAATTACTTTCTTGCTTGAAAACCAAAAAAAATTACGTTCAGAGCTGTCTGGGAAAATGCATTTTTAAAGCAAGCTGGTGTAGACAATGATCCCTGAGGCTTTTAGTCAGTGATTTGTGTACTTTGTGCTGCTCTAGTTCCATGAAAAGGTAAAGGTGTAACTGCCAAGTATTCGAAGTGTCAGGAGAGGTCTAATCGAGGGGACAGAAGCAGGGATGAGTGTTGGCTGTGCTTATGGGAATGAGGTTAAGGTTTGGGTTGAGCAGGGACACCTTCCACTGCCCCAGGTTCTCCAAGCCCCGTCCAATCTGGCCTTGGACGCTCCCAGGGGTCCAGGGGCAGCCACAGCTTCTCTGGGCAGCCTGTGCCAGGGCCTGCCCACCCTCCCAGGGAAAGATCCCTTCCTTTGGGACAATCCGGCCTGGGAACACGTGTCTGTGTGCAGCATGTGCAGTTATACAGGAGCAGCCTAGTGAAGTGTTCTGGTTGTGTGTTTGTGTCCTGACACACTCAGGGGAGGCTGCAGGGCCCCCCCAGCCCAGCCCCAGGATGGGGAGCTGTCCTGACCCCCTGCTCCTGGCCCAGAGCTGCTCCCGCTGTGTTGTAAATCCACTGGTGTTCCAGTGTTGGCACAGGGCTGCACACATTGCCCATGTCTGCTTTAGGCTTTAGTGGTGCTAAATCTGTTACCTGGGGACTGCTGGGGGAGTCTGTGCCCTGGACAGAGGTGTGCCCATATGCAGAGGGCCTGGAGCGCTGATGGGAGTCCCTCCCATGGGATGTGTGTTTTTTCCAGTATGGCATGAACCCCACGGGCGGGGGAAGGCGGAGTAGGTTGTGCTGCTTAAGATTCAGGTCAGTCCCATGCAAATTTTTCATTCAGGATCCGAACACTGGGTCTATTAAGAATTTGCCTGACCCACATAGGGCTGGTTTTAAACCCTCTGGAGCTGGATGATAAAGTGCTGCACTGCTTTCCAGCCACCTAATCTTGTCCCTGTCTGTGCTGCTGCGTCTCGCTGAGTGGCCTGCGCTCTGACCAGCCGTCATTCCGGGGTAGGATGGGCTGTGCTGGTGTGCAATTCCCAGCTGGAAAGCAGGATGGAGTGCTCCTAGGTTAATGGGATCGTAGCAGTAGTTGGTGGGATGGGAGGGGAGCTAAAGGTGATGTTGTGGAGCAGATCTGCGGTGGTGCTGGGATAAGGGTTTGGTGGCCCTGTGGCCGAGGACAGGGTGTTCTTGGTCTGCCTTTGGCCATGGTGTTGGACGTACTTGTCACAGACAGGAGTGTCACTGGAAGGGTGTGTACAAATCCTCTCACATCTAAATACTCTTTGGTCGTTCAGCTTTCACAGCAAGCACCAGAGCACTCTGGCTTGCTTCTGTCTAGACTTTGTTTAGAAATTATTAATATTGCAATGAAAATTGCTAATTAAGACATCGCTACTCTAAATTTCAACTTGTCACAACATTGTCATTAGTTTCTGCAAATGGTCTATTCTGTGTAGCCTAGATCCTGACATGGTAAATCTGCCGATTAATTTCTATCTTCTTTTCTTTCAGTAAAAAATGGCATTTCGGAAGGCAGTGAAAGGAACTGCTCTCATTGGAGGAGGTGCCATAGCAACAGTTTTTGGCCTCTCTCAATTTTCTCAGTATAGAAACAAACACGTAAGTATTAATTATGATTTCTGATAAAATATGAAACTTAAAATCTGTTGGAGCATATGTCAGGCTCGGAGGAATAGTTTTGTTTGGGGAGGAGTGCCAAGAGCCTTTTGGCTTGGTTTGGCAGGCACTGCTGCTCTGGGGATGGAATTGGAGGCTGCTTCAGAAGCGTGGGTATGTGACTCGTGGGGGAGTGTGGTGCTTGTAAGTCATTTTTGGTATTTAAAAAGTGACCTTTGGTGCTCCTGGGGGTTTTACTCAGTTGCAGGAATGGAAAGTCCTGATGGAAGTATAAGTGCTGAGTCTGGACAGTGTTTTCAAGCTTAGAAGGTGGAAGTGAAACCACCAGTGCTGTGTCTGCTTCAAAACAGCCATGATGCCACCTCCTGTCCAGTCCATGAGGCTGGAAACAGTTTGGGGGCAGGATCTGTGCCAAGGAAGTCTGTGGGACAGCTCCTGTTGCCCCTGGTGGGCACAGCACTGGTGAGCCCAGGGTCACTTCAGGGCTGTGCCCAAGGTAACTGCAGCACAGAGTCCGGAAGGTGTTGGAGACCTGCTGTTACAATCAGGTAGTGGTAGCAGAAAGGTGCAGTAGATTCCTGTGTCAGTTTGTGTGTTGGACCTTGCTGTTGTAGCAAATAGGTGTCACTGGGATATCTGCTCCCACAGCAGGGTCAGAGTGGCTGTGCTCCGTAACTCCCTTCTCCATCACAGAACCACAGACTCGTGTAGGTTGGAAAAGCCCCCTCAGACCATCAAGTTCCACTATCCCCCAGAGCTGCCAAGGCCACCACTGACCCATGTCCCCAAGTGCCACATCCATATGGCTTTTAAATCTCTCTTCTGGCCGTTTCTGTGGGGAGGAGGAGGAGCAGCTGGGAATGAGATGAGTCATTTCTGGGGAGCCTAGCTGGGAAGTGGATAAGCCAGGATCCTTATAGCTTCAGATACTGTTGCAGAAAATAAACCCCAGCGTCTCAAGTGAGCTCCCCATCAGGCTTCCTGCCTTGCTCTGAGCTGATAGTGCTGTTTCGAACTCTCTCCGGAGTCTTTATCCCAGGGTTTTACAGTCTGACTTCATTACTGCCAGAAATGCCAGCTGCAAATTTTAGGAGTGTTAAATAAGAGGAGTTGTAAAGGAAAAGTCACCTGGAGAGCTCACTTGTTGCATGTTTAGTACTCCAGAACTCAAGGAATGCCCATTTTTTGGGAATGGATGGCTGTTATGAACTTCCAGAGATCAATAGAACCCCAGGGTTTTACTGAATGTTATCATGGTGTCAGAATGACAGAACCACTTGTCCCCCTGGTTTCTAAACCTGTTGTGCAAGATCAGTCAGCAAGGGATCTCAACATTCCCAGCATTTGTGTGAGCACAAGGATCTGTCGAGCACATGGGGCCTTGTGTCATGTTGTACCCACTTCCCCATTTCCCTTAGAGCTGTGGCCTTAAACACCTCCTATGGGATAGCAGATGGGACAAACTGGGGCACTGGCACAGGGGAGACATCTGAGCTGGGGGCATGTCCCCTCCTTCATAACACCTGCCAGTTAGAGCTCCTGGGGCAGAGAGCTTGGATCCTTTGTGAGAGAGGGAGGTTGCCCCAAGATGTACTAATTGGCTATAAGCTGTAGGAAATGTGTTGGGTTTTTTTCAAGGACAGAATCCATCACATGGTAAGACAGTAATACAATGCTCAGTGTTTTCACCCATGTTTGTACAGCTTCACTCGGGGACTGATGGTGCTGTGGATCTTGGAACTGGGGGCACCAGAATACAGGCCCTGGCTAGGTGATCTGCCTGGCTGTTTTCCACGGTTTTCATGTGAAACTTGGCTGTCCCAAGTAGTTCCAAGGGAAAAGCCAATGGGTGGTGAAGTTCTGGCCCTTAAGAACAGCGAGGAAGTCATTTGGATTTTAGGTTGAGCACTGGTGAGTGGTTTGCCCACTGAAAGGGAGGAGCATTGGCAATTTCTGATGGAGAAGTTGAAGTTGTCCTTGCTGGGTGTGCTGGGAGGAGAGTGGCACAGGTAGCACCCCTAACCTTGGCTGTGCAGATCAGTGAGAATGGCTCAGCAAGGTGAATCCAATAGCATGGTAATATGATAATGCATTGGGGTCTGGTTTGGGAGTTTTGATTATTTTTTTAAGTGAATTAGAATGATGAATTTGACTCTACAAACCTACCTGGAGATTTACAGTAGCAAATTAACAAGAGTGCTGGCTTATGGATTACTAGATCACTTTGTAACTTGATGATTAAATTCAAACTGCCAAACTAAATTCCTCTCACTAAGAGCGTAATCAAAACCATTCAGGGAACTCTTGCCTGAGAAATTGTAGATATAAACAGCAATTGCTTATTTCAGTAAACACACTTGTTCACTGCCAAACTAATCACGTTACTGCAGATGGAATCCCTGTGTGCAGCTTTTCTTCACTCCCCCATTTAATTGACAGCAAGATGCATCATATCTATATCAATTCCTGGTGCTAATCACTCTGCTTATATTCCAGGGCTAATCTCCAGACTCTGGCTATACCAGGGGCTGGGTGCTGGCGACTCTGCACAGGTTTTACTTTGAGCCATTTGTTGTAGATAATGTGTTTAAACCCAAACCAAAACATACAGTCAAACCCAACTGATCACAGTACTTCTTGTACTCCGAGTTTGGCTTTTCTTTTGTTCTCCTATTTTCCTGAAGTTAAGTTGTATGCCAGGAAAATTGTCTGGATACACAGTGCAAAGCTAATTTGGAGGTGGTGATTTTCCCTTTGCTAAAGCTTACGGAAGTTGAGCACATGTGGCTGAGCTTGGCCAGCCAAAACACGTGCCAGACTGAGCCTCGGGTGCTTTTAGTGTTCCTAATTTCCTGCTTGTCACTGCTGTCTCGGAGTCACAGGGTGGTGTTTAGGGACGCTGGGAAGTTGGCAGTAGCTGTCTGTCTGCACTGGCTGGGATGTTCCAGCAGTGCTGCAGCAGCTGCTCAGCAAGGGGAAGCAGCAGGAGCATGTTGAGAGCCAGCCCGTGACCCTGGCACTGCAGCCCAGGGTGCTGCCACCACGTTGGGGTGTTCGATGGGACAGTCTTTGAAGTGCTTCAGGTCTTGTCCCTTTTTGGGAGGCTCACAGCAAAGCTTTGTGGAGCCTGGGGCAGAGGGATGTCTTAGAGCCAGTGGGGAAGGAGTGTAGACAGGAACTGCTGGATCCTTGCACTGTCACCATCCTTGTGTCCATCACTCCCTTGAGAAACACATTCTGGTGCTTTATAGAGGTTGTGGGCTCCTCATCCCTGAAGGTTGGACCCCTCTGAGATGCAAAATTATGTTGTGAGAGAAGCTGTGACTGCCCCATCCCTGGAAGTGTCCCAGCCCAGGCTGGACGGGCTTGGGGCAACCTGGGCTAGTGGAAGGTGTCTCTGCCCGTTGCAGGGGGTGGCACTGGATGGACTTTTAGATCCCTTCCAGCCCAAACCAGTCTGGGATTCTGTGATATGTTTCTGCTATAGTTTGTGGGGTATAAAAGTTTTTAGCACTCTTAGAGGGACCAGGGCTGTGGGGAGAGAGTAGGGCAAGAGGCAGTGATATGTGGAAATGGGAAGAATTCCATGGCCAAATGAATAATGTGGAAGCTGAATTTCCTTGAAGTGCCCAAATTTTGTCCCTCAGCCGGTGATCTTTGCCAGCAGCCACATGTTGGTGTGTAAACATGGGAGAGCAAAGGGAGATTAATGGGGAGGCTCATCAGGATTCACCTCTCTGCTTCCCTGTGCCGTCTGTGTGTGCTTGGAGCGTGACTCTGTTTGAGGGCTGAGCTGGCTTTAAACAGCTTCTAATGAGGAGACCTTTGTTCCCTGCGTTTGCAGGGGGTGGCTGAGCCTGGGCACAGCTGGGTGAGAGCTTAATGCAGCTCTCAGGTGAGGCCATGCCCCAGGAGGGCTGGGGCTGCTGGGGTGGGTGTGATCCCATGGGAACCACCAGCAAGGTGTTTGGGAAAAGCCAGTGGTCATGCTAGGGATTGCCAAACTTTGTTTTTTCTAAATCTTAATTTCCCCTTTATTTCCCTTTATCATGGGCTGTGTTTCATCTTTGCAGGGTGCCTTGGTGCAGGTTCAGGCTGCAGAAGATGTTCCAATAAAGAACCATCTCCCCACGAGAGAGCAGCAGATTTTGACCCTGCAAACCGTCAGCGAATTTGATGTCATTGTCATAGGAGGAGGAGCAACAGGCTGTGGCTGTGCTCTGGATGCAGCCACCAGAGGTAAGGGCTCAGTTGCAGGCTTATTCCTTATAATAAACTTAATCAGGTTGGCTTGAAGGTAGAGGAGTGCTCTGAATGCTGGTTATGCAACTTCTGTTCTCAGAGGGTACAATGGACTTGAAGGTCCATAACAGCAGATCCATGCTCCCATTGCCCCACCTTGGGGGAATTAGCTGGTAACTGGTTTAAGAGGCTACTAGGAACCCTAGGATTGATGTTAACTTCCCATAAAAGCCATAAAGTTTGAGGGAAAATTGAGTTTAAGCAAATGTTTTTTACCTGACTTAGAGAATCCCAGACTGGTTTGGGTTGGAAGGGGCCTTAAAGCTCATCTCAGTCCCACCTGGCCTGTGCAGAGGATGAGGGTGTGTGGGACACGGGTTGCTGCCCAGTGGATGAGCAGACATTGCCCAGTCCCTCGTGCAGTTGGTCCCACATGTGAAAAGCTCTGTCCAGGGGCTGCAGGAACCAGTGCCCATTTGTTGTCATCCTTCTCACACAGCAACTCTGAAATCAGCCAGCAAGCTCAGTCAAATTTGAGAGTTTTCAGTGAAAATAAATCCCTTTACAAGTTTAATGAGAATAGATGTGCAGGTACAGAGATGAGAACACATGGGTGCTGTGCCTGTATCAGCTCCTGTGCTATTAAATATTAATATTATTGCTGTTAATAGCAATATTAAATATGTTCCTCCAGAATATCATATTTTTATCCAAAAGACCATGTAAAAACTTCGTGAGGAAAGTTTGTCCTGTATTGTTTTCCCTCAGTTGTTATTTTCAGTACAATCAGCCAGTGAGACACAAACAACCTCAATTCTGTGTTCACAGACCTTGTTGGTGCTTTTGAAACTAAAATGGAAAAAAAACCCCACTGTAAAACCTAGCAGAGAGCCCTAAAGTTCTTCAGGTTCTTTGACCTGTAGATGTACCCCAGAAACAGAGGCAAAACCTGACTCCAGGAGTGTTTTGCAGTTTGAGTTGGAAAGCACTTGTCCAGAAGGTGGGATAGTTTGAAATGGATAAAGTAGTGATGTCTGTCCCTTGGGAGGTACACCCAAACTCCAACCTGATTGTTATATTTAATAAAACGTGACAAAAAAGAACTTGGGATCTTTTAACTTCTGCTTCTGCTACACTGTGGCAGGAAATGCAGTTGTAAAGCAGACAGAAATTATTACAGTTAATCTCTGTTTATCCTTTTCTTGGATATTCTGATTATGTCACTAGATTTCTCAGGTGTGAAATATTCCTGGGCATTTGGTTAATGAGTTGTGTCTTGTTGCTGTTCATTCATGGAACTTGCTCTTTTATTGTGTTTGCTTCGCTTAACAACAAATTTTGCTTTTCGTGTGTTTGATAAATCTTTGCCAAATTATTTCTGATTGTGTCCATTAATCTTCAGTCACATTTGACAAAAATAAATTGCTCTGATCTCTGGAAGTTACCAGTAATAATCAGATATTTTAAGGATATAAAAGTTTTGGAAGACCAATAGATGTTAAAATCTCTGTGCTGGGCACTGCTGAGGCCCCTTGAGTGCTGTGTCCTGTTCTGGGCCCCTCAAGGCGAGAGACATTGAGGGGCTGGAGAGTGTGCAGGGAAGGGAAGGGAGCTGGGAAGGGGCTGGAGCAGCAGGAGGGGCTGAGGGAGCTGGGGGGGCTCAGCCTGG
>JAWWMP010000171.1:629560-656772 GCA_035047865.1 Dendrocincla tyrannina | reverse complement strand
AACCCTCCCTGGGCAGCCCCTGCCAAGGCCTGACCACCCTTTCCAGGCACAAATCCCTCCTGCTGTCCCCCCTGCCCTGGCCCAGCCTGAGCCCGTTCCCTCTGCTCCTGTCCCTGTTCCCTGGGAGCAGAGCCTGACCTCACTTGGGGGACCTTCTCACTCTGACTCCCTGAGAGGAGGTGTAGCCACGGAGGGGTTGGGCTCTTCTGCCATGTCCCAGGTGAAAGGACAAGAGGAAATGGCCTCAAGTTGTGCCTGGGGAGGTTCAGCCGGGGTGCTGTGGCCGGGGTGCCATTGCCGTGTCCCCAGCTGGCACAGCCACAGCAGCCCCGTGACAGGCGCTCACAGTGACATTTTAGTGCTGCTTCCATAAACTGACAGTGACAATGTTTAGTTACATCTTAACACGGTGCTTTTCCTGCCACTGACACGGCACTCGCAGTGTAGTGACAAGTTGAAGGCTGATACAAAAGGAGTGGGAAACTATGTAATTAGAAAGCACACAGCCAGAATTCCAAGTTTTGTCTGTCTCTGGATTCGGTGGATATTGCAGTTTATTTTCGTATTTTGGGATCTTGGTTTTCGTACAAGTTTCAGCTTCTGTGCTGTAAGTTGGCAGCAGACTCGATCAGACAGACATTTGCAGGGTATTGGGATTTCTGCTTTAAAAAAAGACTTTTATGGACTTCCTGCCTTTTGCTTGTGCTGTTCATTTGTTTATAACTTGTATTTCATTTGTAATAATTCATACTAGAAAAAGCAGAATGGCTTTAAACTGACAAAGTACAGATTTAGGTTGGATATTGGGTAAAATTCTTGGCTGTGAGGGTGGGCAGGCCCTGGCCCAGGTTGGGCAGAGAAGCTGTGGCTGCCCCTGGATCCCTGGGAGTGTCCAAGGCCAGGTTGGATGGGGCTTGGAGCACCTTGGGCTGGTGGGAGGTGTCCCTGCCCATGGCAGAGGGTGGGAATGGATGGGCTTTAAGGTATTTTCAACCCAAACCATTATGGAAGTCCAAGAATAGGGAGGTTTAGTTCTTGTAGTCTGAGCTGGTGCTAAGTGGAGGAAGCTAGAAATTGTTTAGCATGACTGGATGCTGCTGGATTGTTTACACTGGATGTGTTAAATCTGATTTTGAATGTGTTGGAATCAATTTACCTGTGAGAAGGCCAAGCTCAAGGCTTTCCTTCTCATGAAAGCTCCTACATGGCAAGGGCTGGAAGTATCCACATCTTAGGGCAGATCTTAAAGAGATGAAATGTGGCATGTGTGGTTATCTCCTGTGCATATTTAGGTGTATATGGTCCTTCCCTCCTGCTTATGCCTCACTCCAGCAGCGCGGGTGACCCGGGGCACAGCAGAATTCAGATTCTCTGTGCATTGTAGGGGCTGTAGGGACAGCCTGATGTGCTGTCGCTGTGCTGCTGTCTGTGGGTGGGATGGGGCTGGTGGGACTGAGTCACAACTCGTCCCTCTGAAGCAGGCCAGGAACAAAGACGTGAATGCTGCATATCCTAAAAAGTCTGGGAGATTTCAGCAAATTCTACCTCAGTTTCCTGTCATCCAGAGAGCAAGGAATAGTTCAGGTCTGAGGGCATTGTAGTGACTCGTGACTCACAAATCAAAGTGGATGTTTCCTCTGAACTTACTCTGATTGTGTGTGGGGAGGAGAACTTGCCAAGTTCTCTCTCAGAGAAGTCTGGAACAATTTTGAGTCACTCCAGCTGATTCATCTGCCTGAAGTGGGATCCAGCCCTTTCTGTATGCCCAACAGCTGCTGGGTTCCTGCTTAGTGCTTGTAATAAAACTGACCATGCAATTAAGCACTTACTTAAAATTATAGGTATGGTAGTCCTGTTAACTTAGTTACATGCAATTGTATATATTTAGTGTACACAAATAATTGTGTGATCCCTCATCAGCCTTAGCTTTGGTGAGGTTTGGGTAAGGTTTGTGTGTACACGATGAGGAAACTTTGAATGGGAAATGATTTGGTTTCCTGCCTTGCTTTACTGTGTGCCTGCTGTTACCCAGTACAGGGCTGGGGTAAGAATATCACTTCTTTTAAAATAGCTTCAAGAATATCAGTGCTTTGGGCGACCATGAGTGGCGTTATTGTGGTTACACAGTAATATCCCCATCTTGGTGCTGGGTGATCAGATTTTGGGAATGGTCCAAACCAATGGACTGCCTGTGAGTTCAGTTCAGTATTCTAGTTAAATAAGTGGAGCTCACTGGTATCAGTAAAGGAACAACATACAAGCAACAGATTAATTTGCAAGTATTTATTTTGCCTTTATTCCCTCAGCTTTTTAGAAGAAACATAAAACCCCCAAACCTCCTTGTTTTATGTGGCTGCACTACAAAGGGGTCTGGAATTGTGACCATGTTGGGGGCCTACTTGTCTCATTCATATATTTCTATTAATATGTTTTTCCTTTCCAAAGAGCCTGGTAGGTGGTTCTGAGGAGGACTTTGCCCCCTTGAGAAGGTTCATTAGGACAGTCACCGAGCCCCTTGCATGGCTGCCTCCCGTTAAACCCGACCTCTGGCCCTGACTGGCTGTGCCTAATCAGGGAAGGCTGTGAACTGGGAAAAGGTGAGGAGGGCTCTGTGTCTACTGCAGGGACCAACCTGTTCCTTCAAGCTGGAAGTTTGTAGGCTCAGGTGTTACAGCTCTGTTGCTGCAGGAGGAGCCAAAATGTGTTTCGGGCAATTGCTGCAAAGCTTGTGTTCATCATTACATGGCTAATTGTCCTATGGCAGGTAGGTGGGATAACCAGGAGAAATCAGGAATTTGAACAAACTGGTCTAGTGGAAGGTGCTGGTGCCCACGGCAGGGAGTGGAATGAGGTGGGCTTCAAGGTTCCTTCCAACCCAAACTGGGATTCTGTGAGTTGGTTTAACAGTAATAGTTGTCAAAGAGTGACACAGGACAGAACATACTAGAACTGCCAGAGTGCCTCATTACCACTCTGGTTTTCACACAATGCTCCTGAACCAGTCCCAAACAAACCTCTCCAGTATGTGGGCTTTGTTACCACTCCCTGGCTGGGGCTCAGCACTGATAAAAATAAAATTGAACGTACACTGTGTGCACTCTGGGGGAGGATCCTGTGAGTGCCAACGGAAACATTGTCTGTTCGGATCTGAAGAAAGAAATTCAGCATTTGCTACTAAGGAGTGAAAATAGAATTTTCCTAAATTACACAGAAAGAAGAAATTATAAACCAAATGGCATCACTGTTTGGCTTAACATGATGTAGGACATGCTTATTCAAAATGTCTTTGCACGCTAAATGCCCTCAGCAGTGTGGCTTCTAAGAGTGGGGGGTTTTTAGAGGGTTCAGTGTTAATTTAAAGGGAAGGCACTTCAGCAAGTGTTTTGGGAAAAGCTGGGCTGACTGCCCTTAATAAAAATTAAAGTATCTCTCCATTGTCACTGTAATACAGCAGGTGACAACAGTGGATTAGAGGATGGATGATTCTTTCAGTTTTTCTTGCCAGAAGTAGCTTAAAGGATTTAAACATCTTATTTTTGAGAGGTGCCATGGGAGGAGTTGCAAAGAGAACTCAGCATGTTCCATCAGTTGGTTCTTGGAGGCTTCTCCCAAAGATGCTGAGGGGTGACTGCCTTCTGTCAGGATGCACCAGGTGATACCTGGCATCATGCAAGGAACAAGTGCTCTCAAAACCAGCCCTGGAGCAGTAGTGACCTCTCCAGGGCAGGGTGTTGGTGAACATCTGTTCTTGCTGAATGTCACAATTACCATTTCACTGTTGCCTGCAGGAAGGAGATCTCCAGGAGCCTTCTCATCTATGAAGAAGGATGCCAGATTAACTTGGCTTAGCTATTCTGTTGTTATTAAATAACACTTTGCTTAAATATTTGGAAAACCCCAAAGTGTCACCAAGGGGTCAGCTCTGCTAGCAAGTGTGGGGTCATTGTTTCGTTTGGCTTTGGAGTGCTGCTGTGAAATACAGGGATGCAGAGCTGGCTGTGGTGGGTGATCCAGGGCCTCCCATGGAAGCTTGGGGCTCCCTTGCCATCGATGATACACCTGTATCCTGGGTTTCAGAGAATGGAAACACAGAATGGGTATATTCTTAGTGTGCAGTAGTACTCAGGTCAACAAAGCTTAACATGTCTGGTCTGGAGAAGGTTAAGCTTGGAGGTGCTTTTATCTTGGGCTTGAAGGGTCTCTGTACGTGGGGAGAATGGCATTGATTGTAAGGTCAGAAAGGTTGAGATGCAGAGACTTTGCTTTGCTTTATCCTTCTCTTTCTCTCTGGAGCATTCAGGATCATCATTGTCATCTGCAGCTTCCTCTGAGGGGCAGCTCCAACCTGCTCTGTGTGAGCAGGGACAGGACCCAAGGGAATGGCTGGAGCTGTGTCAGGAGAGGTTTATGTTGGATCTCAGGGAAAGGTCCTTCCCCCAGAAGGTGGTGGGCACTGACCAGGCTCCCCAGGGCTGTGGGCACGGCCCCAAGGCTGCCAGAGCTCCAGGAGGGTTTGGACAATGGGACAGGGACGGGGGGATTGTTGGGGTGTCTGTGCAGGGCCAGAGGTTGGACTGATGATCCTTGGGGGTCCCTTTCAGCTCAGGATATTCTAATTCTCTGATCCAGTGCAGGATTTTATTGTCACTGTTTGGGGGAAAACATGCACATATGAGTGGGAGGGCCTTAAACCCAAAAAAACCCTGAACCCAAACAAACGCAAAAATCAGCTGTTCCTGAGTATAAAACCATTGTCCTGGGACCCCATCTCTCCCAAACTGTTCAATATTGTTCTCTGCAGATGATAAATGTCCATGCTGGGAAGTCACTCTTCATTCTTTTCAAATCCAGACCTCTCCAGGTCTTTATTTGTCTTTAGTTATTTATGCTATGAAATACTTGAGGACTCCATGCTGTAGGTCACATCAATCTGAAGCCAGTGGGTTTTTCTACCAGTGTAGTTCATCAGGAACTGGCTATTTCCCAATCCTCTTCCTGCAAATAAATTCCATGGGCACTCAGTTCCTTTGGGACAGCTGAGAAGTGAGTAACAACACAAGGGTTCTCAAATCAGAATAGTGATGAGGGGAAAATGGATGAGAGGTTCAGAGAAAGCAGGAAAATGTTGTTTTGAACATAGTGGTCCAAATCCTGAAGTGCACTGAGCACGTCCTGAGCTCACTCTGGCTTTAGGAGCATTGGGAGACTCATCAAGGCACCGAGCAGCCTCTGGATTTGGGGCTTGCTGAACAATGGTTACTTAGAAGTTTGGTTTTATAGAAATTACCATTTTCCCATTATTTATTCTGCTGATTGGCTCCTCTGGATTGCTTTTGCTCTGGACAAATAAGTGACAAATCTGGGCAGAGGCAAACTTGCCAAATTTAAACAGTCAGAGTTTCCATAGACCAAAGCTAATATTGGCTGATGCTTAGTCGTGCTGCCGTGTGATGAATCCCCACCCTGGGGTAGCCACAGGAGACTGGTTTGTGTCGGTACCACCTTGGGCTCTGGTGGCAGGGGCAAACTGAGGGAGGATCAGAAAGCCTCTAAGGAAACCCTCCTGGCCCTGGGTAATGGGGCACCATAATGGCTATGTCTCCAGGACTCCATGTTCCTGAAAGCCCTTGAGTTCAGACTAGAGGAGCATCTCCTGGATTACACAGTCCCTGACTCATTTTGGTTGGAAAATCCCTCCAAGATCAAGTCCAGCCTTTGATCGCCGCCTTGTCAGCTAGACCTGAGCACTGAGTGCCACATCCAGTCGTTCCTTGAACACTGTATTGCTTTGGAATATGTGCTGTTTTGTGGAAGCAGCTGCTGTACCACAGCTTGTCACTGTTCTTTGTTCCTTTTCACCCAGCACTCCCTCTCCACACGAGCTGTACCTTCTCTCAACCCTGCCTTAAACTGGGAAGGTTTGAGGTGAACCTCATAAGGTCACCTCTCCCTCCCTGCCACCACAGCAGCAATGCTGGTGCATTTACAGAGTGCTTTGCATACCACCTCTGACCGCTGGTTGTTCCCCCTCGTGTATCTCCTGTGATGGAGCATCCCCAACTTTTCATGACACCTTGCTCAGTCATTTTGCTGTTCTCTTTTGCAGCTGATTCTGGGCATTGTTTGCTGAGTGGAATTGGAGTTACTGTTTGTTTCTTCATCAGTGCTTTATCATGCTGCCATTTCTGTACACTTGGTGTAACTTTTTTTCTCGTGGCTGAAGACAGATTGTGCTGCAGGGCCTGGGCTGGGTTGGAATGAGGGGTTTGGGGAGGGGAGGTGGTGCCTGTGAGGCCATTGATCCCATCTTTATAACTTTGCCCTTTTAGCTGGGAATAGATGATTTGCACAGGGGTTGGAGATGGTGCAGGCAGAATCCGAAGGACCGAACTTTACATAAACCATTTATACTAAACGTTGGGGATGCGGGCAACATAAATCAACTACAGTATCTATTATAAATTTATCACTTTATCAGTATCATCTGTGATAGGAGTGGTCCGAACAAGTGGGGAAGTGAACCATACCTCAGGAAGTTTAGCCTGCTCGGAAATTAATTATTCAGGACACACAGAGCCTGGCCCCTTCAATGTATAGTAATTCTTTCTAGCCAGCATCCAGGCCTCCAACTTCAGCTCAATAATAAATAGGAAAAGTCTCAGGTGAAGCCAGCATTTCAGAGTAATTAATCATCTTTCCCTCACGGTCCCTCCGCCTCTCTCTTGGTTTTCTTTAACGAGGGAATTTCAGTAATAAATCTTTAATGATATATGTTAAGAATCCTTCATTAATTCTTGTCCACTTATTTCTCTTTTTTTTGGTTGCTTTTATGTTGTATGTTGGGAAGTTAAAAGGAATGTACAAGAAAAAACCAGTTAAATTTGACACTGTGAAAGGATGGTTTTGGGTGTTGAGTGTTGTGTGCTCACTCGGTGATCGGAGTTGTTGGTTAATAGCATGTGGAATGTCAACAGGATTCTTGGATTACAGGTACAGAGTTACAGCGGGATTACAAAGGAAAAGAGACAGAAATAAAAGTGGTTTGTCTGCTCCGAAGTGGAGGGGAAGGGGTGTGAATCCTCAGTGCGAGGTGGGGTGTGCAGGAGCCCGAGGTCGGCCGCGGCGCTGCCCACGCGGCACCCGGCGAGGGGCCGTGTGTGCGAACACCCCCGTGAGGGCGAGCAGCCATCAGGGCTATGGGATGTGACAGGGCCAGACGTGACGGATGGGTTGTGACACGCGGCGCTGGCGGTGACGGGTGTCCTTGCGGTGCTCCCCTGCAGGACAGCACAACGACGCTCGGATGAACCTGGCCATCGCGCTCACGGCCGCGCGCTACGGCGCTGCCACCGCCAATTACGCCGAGGTGCGGCACCTGCTCAAGACCACGGACCCGGCCAGCGGGAGGCCACGCGTGTGCGGGGTGCGCTGCAGGGACGTCCTCACGGGTGAGCGGGACCACGAGGGGGGAGCGGGGACACCGCTGGGCCTGAGCACCCGCCAGCCACGACGGGGGCATCTTCCCGGCCCGTGCCGTTAGTGTCGCTCAGATCTAGCTTCTGTCACGTTTCTCACTCAAATCCCAGTGGTTTGGCAGGGCAGGCTGAGCTTCACAGCACAACCCTTCTGTCAGGCAGAGATGACATTGTAAAAGGCTCCGTGCTGTACAGTAATAATCCCATTTACTCAGTCTGTGGGGCGAGACTGAAGTCTCTCTTCTTGAGAGGCAGATCTCAGCTGAGCAACTTCCACCTCGTCTGCCCTTACAGATAAGCTCGCTTTTCACTCTAAAACATTCTCACTCAAATCTGGTGTTAGGTGAACACTTAGTTAATTTTTAGAGCCCATGCCAGCTGTTGTGTTCAGACATGCAGGGTACACTTTACAGTAGGTTGAGTTCATAGAGAGATTAATAACAGAGAGCATCAGCGAGCAGGAAACAAATGGTGTCTGTGATTGATACTGTTTTCTTTCACAGGGAAGGAATTTGATGTCAGAGCCAAGTGTGTTATCAATGCTACGGGACCTTTCACAGACTCCGTGCGCAAAATGGATGATGAGGAAGTGCCCAACATCTGTCAGCCCAGCGCAGGAGTGCACATCGTGATGCCTGGTTATTACAGGTAACCGTGCTCAGAGCCTGCACCATTTGTAGCACCATTTGTAACAGTCTCTGCTGGGGAATAAATAAGCTCTCGGAGACGCATTGGTGGGTTTTACAGCACTTTGGAATGCACAGTTTGATTTTGATTTTTATTTGTGTTTTTTTAAAGAGGATTCTGGCACTGTGCCGATGAGAAGAACAATTTTGTCTATTCAGGAAATACTAAAGTCTTGTAGTTCTTAGTTAAAGCTCCCCAAGGCAGAACTCCTGCCGAAGCAGAAGGCGTTTAGGCAGAGCATCACCAGACATGTGAGAGCACCTATTTCAACAATGCCTTTAAGTTGAGTGTGCTGCCTGCTTGGTCAGCTCCTTAGGAAAACAAGGAGCATATAAAACCTCCCAGTGAGGTTGCACCTTCATATAGAATCTCTTTGTCCTGTTAAATCATGGAATCACAGGATGTTTTGGGTTGAAAGGGATCTTAAAGATCATCTTGTTCCACCCCCTGCCTATAAATATGAAACTCCCTGTGAAATGACACTGCCAGGGTACAGCTTAGCATAAATAGGAATGCAGAAGTACAGAGGAAATATTATAATGGGCAATACAATAAGTCATATCACAGGCAACAGAAGCAGTTCAGAGCAACACGATTACATTCTGGCACTGCTGTGGCCCCAAGTCCCCCCCCCCATCCATGGGGGTTTTCGTGGTCAGGACGTGCCCCCCTCGGCTGCCCACACTCCAGGAGAGGTCCCCATGGCTCTCTGCTCCCTGCAGTCTCCTGCTTCCCTCCCTGTTTGCTGTGCAAAGCCAAATCTCCTTCTCCCGAGTCAGCCTTGTCAGTTGGAACTCAAATATTACCTTTGGTTCCTGAAGTCATTAGCATCCTAATGGAAATTCTGCTTTATGGACTTAGCCCAGTTCTGTTGATACAGAGCCCTTGCAGTAATGCCTTCCACTGTACCATTGTGCTCCTTGGAATGGGAATTCAGCCTTCCAGGGCACAACAGGATGTTCTGCCGGAGCTGTCCCAACAGGATGTGACCACCGACTAAAATTGAGGCATTTTTGGCCTAGTGTAAAATCACTCCTGTACTCTGTTCTGGTTTTTTTGTATCTTTCCCCATGAAAAATGGGAAAATGACCTGATAGCTGCTTTAAAGTACTAAAAATGTGGAGAAATGGGCTGTAATCCCAGTTTCCTTGTATGCCAGGAGGAGGACATGTGCAATTGGCTTTATGGCCCTACACAAAAACACAGAAAGCTTTAAAACTTGGACTCACTTTGTGAACTGAAAGTAGAAGATGGCTTGATGTACATTTATTTATTCTGTAACGACCCAATAATTTTAATTGGAAATGTGGAGAATTCTTGTTCTCCGTGTTCCCCGGTGTATGTCAGCATGTGGGCATTACTTTCCTTGGAAAATAGTGTCTGCCCACACGCTGCCTCCACAGCACAGCTGATTAGGTAAAACTGCACTGAATTTCCTTGGAGTGGGATAGCTGAAAGCAGGGAACTGTCTGCTGATTAGAAAATACTCATGGGATTTAATCTTAGTTGTATCAGGTCTTCTTCTGATGCCAGGGAACACTCCTCAGCACAGGAAGGTTGGCATTTCACCCTGTCCACGTGCCCCGTGGTAAATGTGATACAGAGTTTTGTCCCAGTCACAAAATTAATGGGGTTTTTCACATTTAGAGGTTTTTAGTTATAAACATAGTTAAGATTTTGTAAAACTAATATTAACTTAATATTAACCTAATGCATTCACTTCCCATGGGTTTCTTTCTCATTGATGTCTTGCATTAATAGTCCCAGAATTCCTCCCCTCATTAATTAGGCTTCCAGCCTGGAATGTGTCTGTAAATACAAGGCTTTTTCCTTTCCCTTCTGACCAATTTCAGATGTTTTCAGTCTTTCTTGAATTTTCCTCTCTGCATTCCAGATTCCAGGTTAACCTGTCTGTTGCACCTCAGTTCTGCTCTGTGGAAAGTCACTTTTTTTTGTTCTTTAAGTGCATTTGTGGTGCTTTGGGCAAGTGCCTGTTGAGCTGGAGATCAGCATGGATCCCAGACCTTCCATGTATCCCCCAGACCGTTTCCCTCTACATTTCTGTGGGAAGGCATTTCTTCAATGCTTCGTATTAGGGTTTGCAATCCTGAACTTGCCCATTTTAGCAGCCTTTAAGGAGAAATCTCACAGTGGCTGACAGGGTTCATACCTCCTTCTCCCATCCATTTTGGAATTGTAGGAATTCGTGCTTTAGAAAACCAGGTTGTTTCCCAGGTATTCCTGGTGTGCAGCAGCACCACTCCACGGACTTCCCAAAGGCAAATATCTGGTTAAGACACTGCTTTTTGATGCAAAACACCTTATTTTGCTTTTGTTTGGGTGGCTCTTCAGTTATTTAAATAAGCTGGAACAAGCCCGGCAATGGCCATGGAGAGAGAGCTTCCCAGGAAAGCTGGTACCAATAATTCAGTCAGTAATTGGCACATGGAAGACTTTCATCCTTTATCAGCACTTGCTGTGTAATCTAAAAACACTTCAGAGTTGCTGTGGAGAGACTTAGTTTGAAGTCTCTGCTTGTTTCTCTTCCTTATTTTTAACAGTCTTTATGAAATCACATAAAAAAACACCACATACTTTTAAGAAAATGTCTTTGAAGTCTCTGCATTCTCATACTGTATATTAAATCTCTGATTTCCTCTGTCTCTAAATCAACAGCTTTTTCATTTTAAAAAGTAATCATTTGTCTGAGGTGATTTACCTTTCCCAAACCTGTGTTGACTTCCCCTATTAGATTGTACCTCTCCTTCTGTAGGCCTAAGCTGTCTTTAAATATCAGCTAAAAAAGGTTCTAATATACATGCTAGGTATGAAATTCTCAGCTTCTCTTCCAGCCTTGTCAGATATTGCAAACCTCCCTTCAGTAATCAGTTTAGGCTTCCTAAAAATGGAATATTCATTGATTCAGTCTGAACAGGTAGTTCTTACCCAAGCAGGTCTCTGCCTTCACATGCTGTGTTAGGAATTCTTTGGGTCTGTTGAATTATTCCCCTCTAAGTTCCTCATTGTCACCTAAATCTCTACCTCCTGTCCTCCTTCCACGAGCTCCCTGTATCCTCCTTCCACGAGCTCCCTGTATCCTCCTCCTGTTCCCAGGAGCAGGTACACAGCCTGGAGACCCCTGATCCAACTGCTGGTGTTTTTATAGGGACTTGCAGCACCTGAAATGAAAGTCAGCATCTGCCCTTAAAATAAAAATGATCAAAAAAAGGAGCAGTTTAATGTTTTTCTCTATAAAAGCTGTTTACTTTAAAATGTTTATAAAAGCCTTTTGTTTTCAGAAATACAAGCAGAGCTTTTTAATAAGCCATGAGGAGATAGCTAGGTTTGTACTTGTGAATTTTATTTTACATCATACCAGAAACCACTTCAATTAAAATTTCCTGTCCAAGGAGGTTTTTCTTCCTTGTGTTGAACCATTCCATTGTAGCACTGGCAGAACTGATGAAAAATCTCTGAGTAGCAGCATCATGTTGGTGTCTCTTTTGCCTTTTTCCCCATTCAGTTCCCCATTCAGGGCCACAGAGCTGGGAGCACTTGAATCCCACAGGAGGTTGTGGGTGTTCCTTCCTGTTGAAGTGGTAGGTGGTGACAGACTCAGGCTTAGTGTCACTGGAAGGACACCTTAATTGTCCTCGTTTCTCCTCTTTTCTCTCCTTTTTCTCTGAGTTGCCACCCCTCACTCCTCCCATTCCACATTTATTGGAGGCATATTGGAGTCACTGGCATTTTCTGTGTCTTTAATTTTGCCCTCTGCTTAGGGTGCAAATAATGGACAGCTCGAGTTAATAATATCTAATCTTTGATATTTCTTGTTCTGTACTTAGATACATCAAAACAGAATCAGAATGCTGTTCTTCTTTCTTCCATTTGAATAGATTAGGGAGAAATTCCTGACTGGGAGGGTGGGCAGGCCCTGGCACAGGTTGGGCAGAGAAGCTGTGCCTGCCCCTGGATCCCTGGAAGTGCCCAAGGCCAGGCTGGACAGGACTTGGAGCACCCTGGGCTGGTGGAAGGTGTCCCTGCCCATGGCAGGGGTGGCACTGGATGGGCTTTAAGGTCCCTTCCCACCCAACCCAGTCTGTGAATGCTTGTTCTGTTTCAGCATTCCCTCCCCCTTGTGGTATAACACACAGGAGTGCCCATTTTGAAGATTAAAAGCAATTGTTCATTCCATGAGGAGTTTAAAGTAATTGTGGGTTTAATATTTCCAAATGTTTGTATTGGAAATTCCAATGCAAAGGTTTTCCAGAGTGAACAGAGATGGGAGATGCCAAAGCCTGATTGCTGCACTTAAGGTTATAATTCCAGACCATAGCCTCCAAGGGCCTTATTTCTCCAAACTCCTGGGACTGGTGTTTAAAGTCAGGTCGTGGCCACAAGTGAAATCTCTTATTTATTTATTTAATAAATCATTTGGCCTAAGAACAAAGGTTCTGTTCCCATATTTCCCTGGGGTACCAGTGTGCAGAAACAGAACCCCAGGGGCTCCTGCCCTGTTTTGAACGGTGTCCCTCCTTTCTTTCAGCCCTGACAACATGGGGCTGCTGGACCCAGCCACCAGTGATGGCAGGGTGATTTTCTTCCTGCCCTGGGAGAAGATGACGATCGCAGGGACCACGGACAGCCCCACTGATGTCACCTCCCACCCCATCCCAACAGAGGAGGACATCAACTTCATCCTGAGTGAAGTGCGCAACTACCTGGGCGCCGACGTGGAAGGTAAACCCGAGAGGGCTCCTTCCCCTGGGAAGGTGCTGAGGAGTCTGGGCATTCCATCCTGGAATTCAGGAAGTGCTGCTTCCTGAAGTTTTTCTGTGACTGACAAGTGTGATTCTTGTGATCTGGGTATCCAAAACTCGTGGGGTGAAGTATCATCATGAGCTGTGTTTCAGAGCTGTACAGTGATGCTTTTCCACATACACATGCACTCACTCCCTGGACTATTTAAGTGGAAATCAGCTGACATCACACAATCACAGGCTAGCTGGGGCTGGAAGGGACCTCTAGAGATCATGCAGTCCAGCCCCCCTGCCAAGGCAGGGTCACCTGGAGAAGGTGACAGAGGAATGTGTCCTGCTGGCTTGGAATGTCTGCAGGGAGGAAGATTCCACACCCTCCCCGGGCAGCTGTGTCCGTGTTCTGCCACCCTCCGTGGAAAGAAGCTCTTCCTTATGCTGAGGAGGAACACTGTGCATGTCTGAACATATCTGTGTGTTCAGATCCCCACAGCTCCCACCTCCCTGGCTCCAGCTGTTCCCAGCTCACAGCCACATCATCCTGTGCTCTGGGGTGATCAAGGTTTTGCTGGACTGGGACAGTTCACACATCAACACAAGTACAGCAAATAATTCACCTGGAAGGGAAAGTTGTTAGTTTTCCTGTGCCCTTGTTTCTATTTCCTTTTTTCTAGGTATTTTATTCTTAGAATTTACATTGCTTGTTGTGGTAAATATCTTATAGTGGCAGTTTGGTGGGAAAGGAAAATGAGCCAGAAGGAGAAGGTATAAAAATTCCATGGTGACAGTTGTTTCCTTCAGTAGCTGAGCTGAGGACATGTTTCCTGTGAGGTGCTGGCCTGCTGTGGCTCAGGGCTGGTTTGAAGGACAGGGGCCTCTTTCCTTGGAATCATAGAATCATTAAGGTTGGAAAAGATCAAGTCCAACCATGAACCCAGCACCTGCACTTTGTTCACCACTAACCCATGTCCTCAAGTGCCCCATGCACACATTTTTTTGAATACTCCTGAGGATGGTGACTCCACCAGTGCCCTGGGCAGGCAGTCTTTCCTTCAGAGTGAGGGTTTGGTTTATTTAAATTATTCAGTGAAAACATTGGTAGTGCTGTATTTCTGCTGCAGGAGCAGCATTAAAATAAATCTGAAAAACACTCAGGAACATTGCAGCATCCTTAGCTTTCAGAAAACTTGCTGTGTGGAGATGTGAAATGCTTGGATTCCTTGTTTCCTGAAGTGGAGAATTGATGTCTCTATGTTGTATGAAGTTATGAAAGAATCTTCAGGGAACATCCTGTTGAGTTTTTTGAGCAGCATGTGGTGTTGGAAGTGCACAAGGCCAAGCAGGGAGTTAGGAGTGTGAGTAGGACAGAGATTAGATTAGCTATTAGGGTAAAATTCTTGGCTATGAGGTTGGGCAGGCCCTGGCACAGACTGGGCAGAGAAGCTGTGGCTACCCCATCCCTGGAAGTGTCCAAGGCCAGGTTGGAATGGGCTTGGAGCACCCTGGGCTAGTGGAAGGTGTCCCTATTCATGGTAGGGGGGTGGAACGAGATGGGCTTTAATGCCCCTCCCAACCCAAGCCATTCCATGGTTTCACAGGTATTTTCCAGCAGTGCATCCTGCACTGTTCAGTCCCTCTGACTCTGGCCCACCTGGGCACTTGCTGTTTTTCACCCCTGCAATTACGGTGTTTATAGATGGCTGGTGCTGAAATAACAACTTCTCTGCCCATATCAACCCTCCACAGCCCTGCTTGTGCTGCCAGAGCCAGTGCCAGGGTTATCAACTTCCACAGGCTTGGACACCTTCCAGCTGCTTAATTACAGCATCACGGGTGCTGCTTCCTCTAGTTTCATTAGTTTATAAACGTAGTATGGGATCTTATTCCTGTGATTAACACTTCATTTTGGCAGGTTAAACACGCTGGCAGAGCATCATTGATTTTGGAAATCTATTCCATGTTCTTTGGGGGATGTTTTTTACACCCTTTTAGTGATTTTCCAATTATCGTTTATTTGAAAGTTGTATTAAAAACATGTTCCATAGACTTCAGTATGAAGCAAATCAGTAACTGAACTTAGGGTGAGGGCTGTGGAGAAAGGTGACTTGTCAAGGGGAAAACTTGGGAAAATAACCTACAAGCTGGAGAAGAAGCTGGGGAGTCCTAAAAGGAAATGTTGCACTCATGGAACAAACTTTATTTTGGCTTTTAAAATGCAGTGTAAAGACTGTCCTGTCTGCAGAGGCAGACAGGGAGAGGACTTGGTGCTGGTGCCATGTGTTTGTAGGTTTGTTCTTTGGGTTTGGGGTTTTTTTGGCTGATGCATGAGTTTGACAGTTGAATTCCTCTGGGTTGATCCCTTTCTGGGATGTCTTTGCTCTGCTGGATTTTTAAGCAGTGTGACAAAGAGACCTGTCTGTCTGACTTTGCTTTGGGCTGGAGATTATTGCCAGTCATGATCAGAGCAGTTCTGAGTTTAATTTAGCCTGGAGAAAAGGAGACTCAGGGGATCCTTCTCACTCCCTGACAGGAGAGTGGAGCTGGGGGGAATTGAGCCCTGCTCCCAGGGAACAGGGACGGGGGAGAGAAAACAGTATCAAGCTGTGCCAGGGGAGGGTCAGGTTGGACATCAGGAGGAATTTCTTTCTGGAAAGGGCGGTCAGGCATTGGAAGGGACTGCCCAGGGACATTTGGAGTCCCCACCCTGGAGGTGTCCAAGGGACGACTGGCTGTGGCACTCAGTGCTCTGGGCTGGGTGACAAGGTGGGCACTGGGCACAGGATGACTCCATGGCCTTGGCGGGCCTTTCTAACCTCAGTGATTCTGTAATTCTGTATTCCCTGACTTTGGAGAGTCTCCCCCAGCTTTGGGAGTTGCTGAGCACTGTGTGGTGCAGCCCTCGGGAACACCCCAGAGCCCATGAGGGGTGGGAGCCAAGCACCCCTCAGCTCTGGGCTGACCATGCCTGTTCCCTGCTCCTGGGCAGTGAGAAGAGGAGACGTGCTGGCAGCGTGGAGCGGGATCCGGCCGCTGGTCACAGACCCCAACTCCAAGGACACGCAGTCCATCTCACGCAACCACGTCGTCGCCATCAGCGACAGCGGCCTCGTCACCATCGCAGGTACTGCGAGCCCTCCCGGCCTGGGGCTCTGTTGGGCTTCCCCAGGGCACTCAGCTCAAAAATCCTGTTCTGGGATAACCCTTCAGTCCCCCTAACTGAAACTGATCTGTCAGTGGCAGCGTGACTGGCAAGAATCCTGTGATATATAATATATATAGTACTTAGCAACTTCATATTCTTCTTGCTTTCCCCAAATAAAGAGGTGGACATATGTTCCCACAGGGGGGAAATGGACAACCTACCGTGCCATGGCACGGGACACCATCGACGCAGCCATTCAGGAGCACAACCTGAAGGCAGGCTCCAGTAAAACCATGGGGCTGCTGCTGGAAGGGGCTCAGGACTGGAGCCCCACACTCTACATTAGGCTGGTCCAAGACTATGGACTTGAAAGTGAGGTGAGTCGTGGGTTCTGGTGATGCTCTGATGTTTTGGTGGTTTTTGCAGGGTTTGGTTTTCCCTTAACTCAAACATCAGCATAACTTGGACAAAGATCTGGTGAGCCTGATGAGAGCTTGCTGTCTGGCTGGGGAAAAGATGAGTTTAACAGAAATAAATTTAGTAATTCATGTTAATGTTCTTCATCTTCCCTTTTTCTTCCCTTCTGATCTTGACTGTTTCCTGCTTTAAAATGTTGGGAGTCTGTCTCCCTTGGAGTCCCCAAAGCTGTATATTAGGTATGACCACAGCATGGCAGAAGAGCTTTCTCTTCAGTGTGTCTTCAGTCCCAGGGATACAGACAGGGAGTGGGGCAGTGCTGGTCCAGCCCATCCACAACAGAGTTTCCTCCCACACAGTCACAGTCTAACACCCTTTGCAACCTGTTTGTTATTGGTGATGAGGGAATGGACAAGGCAAACATGCATATTTGATGCTTTCAGAGTATATTGGGTTTGTTTTCCTTTCCACAGGTGGCTCAGCACTTGGCTTCCACCTATGGGGACAAGGCTTTTGAGGTGGCCAAAATAGCCCAGGTGACAGGGAAGAGGTGGCCTATTGTTGGCAAACGTCTCGTGTCTGAATTCCCTTATATTGAAGCTGAGGTATGTGGAAGAACTACATCATGTTCTTGGCATGAGCAGGTTCTCCAGCAGGTTGTGGCTCTGTGAAACATCTCCTTGAGCTCTTTCCTTTGGGAAGATCCAGATTTTTTTCTGTTCCTCTTTTTCCCCTTCCCTGGATCACACTTTATTATGTATTTATAGATACACATATAAATATATTTTTATATAATCAAATATTTATATAGTGTCTGGTTTTTTATTTCACATATAAATATTTGATCCCAGATGAGTTTGATAAACCCATCTCAAGTTAAAGGGGAACTTTCCAAGCCCTTCTCTTGGCCGGGTGGGCACTAGTTTGCAATAGCTCCTGTTGTGTGGCCAGCCCAGCAGTGTGCTCTGGGATGCAATTCCTGTCTCCATGTCCCCTGCTTTCCCCTCGGCTGGCTGCCCCAGGTTGTGTATGGAGTGAAGGAATACGCCCGCACCGCCGTGGACATGATCTCCCGGCGCACCCGCCTCGCCTTCCTCAACGTGCAGGCGGCAGAGGAGGCCCTGCCAAGGATCGTGGACATCATGGGGAAGGAACTCAACTGGAGCGAGCAGAAAAAGAAGGTACAAAGGGCCTTTTTCAGCTGAAGCTGCTTTGTTTTGCTTAAGGAGTTTCCATGTTAACGATCCAAGTTAGTTGAATAGAAAACTACAAGCGATGTTTTATTCCTTAGAGAATGAGTCACTTGGTGTTTTTTTTTATAAAGACTTTATCAAATAGCTGTGAAATGAGTTGGGATTGGCCAGGGGGTGGAAGGAAAGGGAAAATCTGTATCCTGTTGTTACCCAGCTTTAAAAATGAAAGCAGACTTGGCAATTCTATCCTATTCTTATAAATTATTTTCTTTACTGACACTTTTCAACAGATCTGCCTCAGCAAAGGAGGATCTTGTAACTTGTATCACAGTTTTTCGTGTGCTGTGTCTTTTGAGGAATGGTGATACTGATGGGACACCATTCTCTGACCTAAATGAATGTTTAAGGTCCAGTGGGTCTGTGTCATTGTGGGACTTGCTCACCCCTGTCTGTGGTGTTGAGGACAGATGTGGATATCCACTGATAGCAATCCCTCCCCTTCTGAGCTACCACATGAGGAAGCTGCCGGACAGCACTTGTTGCTGTTGTTGTACAAAGAGAAGTGCCCAGAATGGTGGAGGCTGGACTTTTAACACTGTCCTGGGTGTGGTGGAGGAACAGCAGGAAAGGAGGGACAGGGCTCTGGGACCTCTTTCACTGGGAAGCAAACAGAGCCTGTGAATGCTCGCCTGGCACTTCCATCCCAGTTTTCCTTGGAGTGTTCATGTAACCTTTTAGCCAGTCGGAATTTTGATTAACCTTCTGGAAGGGGCTCATTTGAGTCCTTGTAGCAGAGGACCTGCTGTGATCCTGGAGCCTGCCCACAGGAATGCATAAGGAAGGGATCCCATCCTGTCCCAGGTGTGAGGATGCTGCTGCTTGGTGTGTGTTTGTTGGGCCAGAGGAGTTTGGCTGGATTAGAAGTGCCTCACTCTTACCCCATGAGGTTTGCTTATAGAATCATTTTCCAGGTTGAACAAAGCTACACCAATTCTTCCCTGAAAATAGTTTAGCAAACGGGAAGCTGTCAAGGCAAGGAATTTGGAATGAGCAAGTGGTTAGGGTTACATGGACAGCCCCAGTGCCAGCACCTATGGAGGGGAGATGGGGACCCTTCCCAGCCTCACCTGCAGGAAGGAAAATGGGCAAGTCCTGCACCCACCTGTAGGAATTCCAAAGCTCATGTGAGCTCGTGAATGCCAGCCAGGCATCACTGCATTCCCTGGGTATCCACTGGGCTTTGTTCTGGAAAGGGACCCATTGCTGTAGAGAAAACTCTGTTCTACAGTGCTTTATGTGTGTCAGGGGTTTATCACTCATTAAAACCTGGCCAGAGAAGACCTTGCACTGAACTTTCAGGTAATAAAGTAATTTTGCTACCATCAGGAAAACTAGGTTAAGCCATAAAGATCCTGCCTGGTGTTGAGCCTTCTGATTTTCTTGCTGATTTTGGACAGCTGGGTGAAGCATCACACTAAGATAATAACTGGAAGTGAAATGACATGTTGTAGGCCTGACCTAAAAGGGCCACATTTTCCTGCAGTGGGCAGACACACCATGTGTGACTGAAGGTGTGGAATGGTCCTGAAAGCATTTACACTGAAATTAGAAATCTTTACTAGAGTTGATACCTCTTCCCAAGACTAAAAAGTGCCTAAGCTTAATTCTTGAAATACTTTTCAGCTGCCATCTGTTTAATTTTGGGAGCTTACAAAGCTTCTGTTTAAATGAAAGAATCTAATAGTAAATAAGAAATACTACATGAAAAATACTTGTGTAAGAACTTGCTGTTCCTCACATACACAGGTTTTCTGTTTTTGTTATAGGAAGAGCTTGAAACTGCTAAAAAATTTCTCTACTATGAAATGGGCTACAAAGTGAAAACAGATCAATTAACAGACAGCTCTGAAATCAGCCTAGTGCCTTCAGATATTGAGAGGTGAGTGAAGCAGGAGAGTTAATGAGCCCCTGTCCCTCTCCCAGTGCAGTTCCCCATGGACAACCCTTCTCCTACAGGTACAAGAAGCGGTTCCACATGTTTGACAAGGACAAGAAGGGGTTTATCACCATCCTGGATGTGCAGCGTGTCCTGGAGGTGAGGCTTCCTCGTGTTCCTGGGTTTCCTTTGGCAGCAGCTTCTCTGAATTTCAGAGTGTAGAAGCAGTGCTGAGCAATCCCCCTGTGCTTGTTCTGTGCAGAGCATCAGTGTGCAGATTGCTGAGAACACACTCCACGAGATCCTGAACGAGGTGGACCTGAACAAAAATGGGCAGGTGGAGCTCAACGAGTTCCTGCAGGTGGGTGATTCCTGCTGTTCCAACAGAAGCTGTTTCTTTAATGAGCAAAGGCACAGGTAGGGCTTAGGGCTGGGTTGGAGACCAGGTGAGCATTACCTGTAGTGTAATAAGAGACACATGGAGCCATCCTGGAGCACATTTGAAATTCAAGGATATTTTTATTTTCCAATGAGACCCAAAGAACAGGTCCCATTTGCAGATTATGCCCCAGTACGGAGCTGAATTTAGCATTTTTAGCGCAGAAATGTTGATTAAATATATTAGCAATGATACAGTTTTCATTGGAAGGTGCATGGTACAGCTATGCACACTGACATTTTCTGGGGCTGTATGGGATTAGTAGTTTCTAAACTAGTGGTAATTATAGAGATGAGTAAACTGAATAAGAAGAAACTAGATATTAATAATATGTAATAAATAGCTATGATAATAATAAACAAAAATTAAATAATAAACTAAATAATTTACTATTATATTATAAATATATTATAAAGCCCATCCAGGCCAAATAACCCATTTTAACTTCTGGATAGGCAGAATTACTCCAGTTTCTCTGAAAGAAAAGCTTTTTGGGGGGGCTTTCTAATAAAACCAAGGGTGCTCCCTTGGCATATGCTGTTTGCCAGCTGGTTTTGTGTTTGAGGAGTGTTTTTTGGGGTGGTATTTCATAGCCTGCTGTGTCTCCCCTGCCCAGTGGCAATGATGAATGCGGAACAGGAGAGAAATTAATGCTGGGGATTTTGGTCAATGTCAGCCCTTTCTTCACTGTGTCAAGTTAAACAAACAAGATCAAGGCGAAGGAAATGGTAATTGTCTCTCTGGAGATGAGCTGGGGATAAGAGCAGCAATGTTGAATCTAAATGCAGAAAATTTTCACAGGTTGTGTCCAGCATTAGCAAAAAGGAGTATTTATTTGCCTAAAATGCAGCAATTGAGCTGGGGAGCTGCAGTGGACTTGGGGGAAGAAAAAAGCCAAACCAAACAAACCAAGGGGGAAGGAGAACCAATGGCTTTGGGAGTTTATGGTGCTATATTTAAATGGGAGAGAAAATCCCAGCTGGTTCTGGCTGTTGGAAAAGGTCACCCTAGTGCCTCCCTTTGCATGTGGAAACCTTTAATTGGAGGAGCCCACCCCTTCCTGCAAGGGATATGTTAGCTGGGGTTTGGGTACATTGTGGTTCAGAAGTTGAAACAGCCAGTACTTGTGTGCTCTGTGGGGGCTTGGGGATGTTCTGGGGTTTTTGCTTTACTGGGCTGACCAGTCCTACAAGGGTTTGGGGGCCCTACATCACCTCTGTACAATACAAAGGCCAGGCACTGCTCTGGGGTAGTTTCACCATGTTTTTTGCAAACCTGTGTCATTCTGTGGCTCCTGAACATCTCAAAGAGTAACCTGGCTATGGAGCAACAGGGATGGCACTGCAGGGCTGTGCCCCTCCTCACCTCCTCAGCCCAGGAGCTGCTGCACAACCCACTGCTAAGTGGGAAGGGTGGCCCTGAAATGAGCAGGGGGTTGCCATGGAAGGAGCAAAATACATTAAATGTTTGTTTAATTGTTTAATGGATCTGTTAAGTCAGTGCCCAATACTTGGGTGTTTGCTTTCTGAAAAGTTCCAAGTAATTGCGTTTCACTGCAGAGTGATTGTGCAAGCCCTGGGCAAATATTTGTGGAGGTTTATGTTAGAATATAGAAGAGGTTGTACCTGGGGGCTGCATGGCTTTCCAGGTGGGAGCAGGGCTGTTCTTTGGCCACCTGCACCGTGTTGAGGGAACCCAGCTAATGGCCTGGGAAGAACTGGGCCTGGCAGCCCCTGCTGCCCACAGGTGTCCATGGAGTGATGCTCGAGAGAGGGGGAGAACCTTGGGAACTGGTGTTGGGATGTAAAGGGAACCACTCCCCAAGTTAAATCAGAAGAAGTCACAGAGACCCAAACTGGTTTGAGTTGGAAAGAAGGTTAAAACTCATCCAGTCTCACCCCCTGCCATGAGCAGGGACACCTCCCACTAGCCCAGGTTGCTCCAACCTGGCCTTGGACACTTCCAGGGATGGGTCAGCCACAACTTCTCTGGGCAAGTTGTACCAGGGCCTCCCCACCCTCACAGCTAAGGATTCCTTCCCAATATCCCATCTATCCCTGCCCTCTGGCACTGGGAAGCCATTCCCTGTGTCCTGGTACTCCAGGACTTGTCCAACTCAGCCTTGGCAAGGCTGACACCACATTTGCACAGGTCCAACTGCAGATGTAATGAATAGATTTTCCTATACAAGGGAAGGATTCCTACACTCAATGGGAGTAAGAAATTGTGTTTTGCAAGTGCCAATTGCTTCCCCAGTGCTCTGTGCCGAGCTGACTGCAGGTAATTTCAGATCTAATGCTCACTTTATCCATGGGATAAAAAAGAATTAACTAAAATCTTAGCACTACTGTGTGTTCATTGAGAGAGCGCTGAGCCCAGCTCCCAGGACTTAAAAGCAAATTAGTTTTAAAAGTCTGTAAAGGAATTTGGATTTGAAAGAATTGTGGAAGTCAAGTGCAGTGTCTCTACAGAGAAGGGCTTGTGAGTGAAAAAGGGCATGGTGTGGAGTCAGTGGTGGATTAGGAATCGTGGAATCCCTGCGTGGTTTGGGTGCTGCCCGGAGCAGGGAGCTGACGGGCTGCTGTCCCTGTGTCCCCAGCTCATGAGTGCCATCCAGAAGGGCCACGTGTCCGGGAGCAGGCTGGCCGTGCTGATGAAGAGCGCCGAGGAGAACCTGCGGCGCCGCGCCGCCATCCCGGTGGACCGGAGCGGAGGCGGCGTGTGAGCCCTCGCCCCAGGCTGCCCGAGCTGCTGAGAGCATCCCAGCGCCTCTGCCCGTCCCCTGGCCCGCGTGCCCAGAGCCTGCCCGTCGGTGTAGCTCTTACACAATACATTGGAGCATTTGTCCTTGTCATTAATGATTTCCTTACTACTCCGGTACGTGGCCTTTGGGCTGGGGGCTCTGCAGTCCCAGGGGTTTCTTAGCAAGAGTTCAGGAATGCAGGCTTGGGAGGGTTTGGGTGCACACACAAGCATCTACTGCCTTGGTCATTAACTTTTCACCTCTACCTTTAAAACAAAGGATGCTTAATGTGAATCCTGCCTTTAAACGTGTTGAATTTTCCAAATACAAAGCTGGTGTCTCAAAGCTGCTGCCGAGTCCTCAGCAAAGAGCAGGAGAGGGGAAACTGGTGTTCTGAATTGGAGATACTATCCCAAAAGGAACAAAGCTGATACTCCCTGCGGTGACGGTGATGGTGGAGAGCTGTCCTGAGCCTTCCAGGAAGCTGGCTTTGCTCTGTTATTCCAGAGGTGCCAGGACTTGGCCACACAAAAATAGCAGCTGGAAAACAACACATCTCGATTAATCACCCAAGGTAATAATTTGGCTAAAAACTGGGGACAGCTTCCCTTCTCCTCCATTAACACAAATAACTGCCTTTAATAAATGGCACTGTCTGGCAGGTGGTGCTTTGTGCTGTGAACTAAAGGTAAAAGGTGCTTAATGCTGAAAAGTGCTCTGAGTTTGGGACAAACGCTGATGACATGTAGGATAGGGCAGGTTTTAGTAGCACAACAGTCTTAATTTAAAAATGCTCAAACACAGAGTGAAAAAAACACAAAGTTTGTCTTGCATTCCACTAACTTTTCTAGAAAAAAGGGCTATTTTTCAGCAGATTAATGGGAAAACCAAAACAAGAAGCCCTCACTGGAGCCATTTTCCAGCACTGCTGTACCTGTCTGTTGCCTTGCTGCTGCTGGATTGGGTCAAGATCAGGTAGGAGACTTCTGCCTGATGTAGAACAAGGCAGGGAAAAGCTGGTTTGTTGCTGGATTTGGCATCTGTTTTATTCCTTGAGTAGAAATAGCAATTTCCACCTCAAACCAAGCTTCACTTCCCAGGGGTCAGAATTTCTGATCAGTAAAATCTGTTGCATTTGACTGGTGTCATCACATTCTCTGATGGCAAATAGCAGGACAGGAGTGAACAGCAAAGATTCCTTGGATATTTTACCATGGAAAATGATTCCAGACACAAATGGAGGTGCTGAGAAGTGGTGGGATGTAGCACAGTGAGGAAAAATGTTGTGTTTGGCTGGAGAAAGAGTCCTTTAAAAATACTAAAAATACAGGTGTTGTAAAATAGTATATACAAAAGAAAAAGAAAACAGGGCAAGGCTCATCTAAAATGAGTTTTTAAAATAGTTCAGATGGTTTTTGCATGCTAAATTCATTTTTTTGATGCAGATACTGTTCAGGTTGTGGCTTGTGCTTCGAGCTCTGTTCTGTGAGTAGTGGCTGAGGCAGGAGGAGCTGGCATGTCTGACACCACAAGGATGTTTTAATGAACCAAAGGGGTTTGTTCCTGTGGTCCTGTAAACTTTTCCTGTTGAACTGTGTTCCAGAATATTCAGGTGAAGGATGGAATGTTTAACTCAGCTTTGTATTTCCAATCCCACAGGAACAGATTTTACATATCCTGCAGAACTGAGGAAAGTGAATGTGTAACACACAGGTTGTTTTGGCTCAGTGAGCAAGGGAAGGGGTTTGAGATTTTACCAACAATTTAAGGGAAAAAATCAAAGTCATGAGACCTTTTCCAGGCCACATAAGAAAATATTTCCAATATTGAACAGCTTTTATATGGTTTAAAGTGGAATCTTCCTCCACTTCTCTCTAACTGGCTTTGTTAAATTAATAACCCTGGTTTACCTGGAAAGCAGGGTATTCTGTGTTGTACCCAAAGTATGCTCCTTCTTCTCTTGCTTTGCTAATCTTGCATTTGGAATGTGGCTTTGGGATTCCCTTGTTTTGCTGATCTTGAATCTGGAATGTGACTTTGGGATTCTCCTGGCTGTGTGTGTCCTTGGACATGGATTTGCTTTGCGTCTCAGGCACTTTATGTCACACTCCTGCTCCCCTGTATGGCCCTGAAGTGACAGGGACAACTGCATGTATTCCTTCAACAGCTGAATCTGTACATGGAGAAATCTAAAGTGTTTGTTTATCCCCTCACTCTGTCTGCAGGAATGTTGGCTTTGTTGCTTTGGGGTTTTTGTTAATGTGAATGTACTGTGGGAAGAGCTGTACAATGTCGCTGTCTTGCTGTGCTGATCCGGGGTGGAAAAGCAGGGATGGGATAATTTTTTTCCTTCTTTTTTTATTTTTTGTGAGATGAGATTTAGATTTCCAGATTTTCTGGGGTTCTTTTGTGTTTTAAATAAACTGCATACCTGGGGGGGATCCATGCAGTGTGTGTCCATGTGTATAAATACACGTCCAGACACTCGCTGCAGGTTTACACGTGGCACTTACGTCTGTTGTCAGGTTCCTGTTGCAGCCTGGGCTGTTCAATGCTGTGTTTGAGGCTGGGTTATCATTTTTATAACTGTCTTGGTGTTTTCCTGCCATTATTTATTACCTTTGATATCTGGAATGAGCCGCATGCGTTTATCGAGCAATAAGAGGATGTATTTAATGTGCCTTGTTTTTAACTAAGGACTGAGAGCATGAATCAATAAAACTGGTTAAAAACGCTCCTTTCACTGGCAGTTTGTTATGGTGGGTGCAAAAATAACTTGGATTTGCCTTGAAAAACTTTCTTTGGGAAGGAAGAATGTTGGGATGGATGTTTTGATAAAGTTTTTCCAGGCTTTCCCATCTTAGCTAGGAATTTAGCACTCAGCAGTTCCGAAGTGAAAATGAGGAATTCATGCAGCATTTGGCATTCCTGGGAGGGGACAGGTGAGGAATCCTGCACTGCCCTCTCAGGCTGGGATTGCAGCAGCCCCTGGATTTGGGAGGGGAGGGGGGGAAATGCCAGCCACGAGCAGTCCCTGCACATTGATAAGTTTGATCCCGACTAAAATCAATAGAAGTGAACGGGAGTGATTTCCTAATCCATTTGGATCGTGTTACATGTCAGGTTTCCCGGGGTTGCCCTGTGTTGATGAATGTTCCGACAGAACAAATCCATTTTCCCTGTCAGTAAATCAGCAGTGCCGTTATCAGGGTGAGCACAATCTTTATAATCTCCAGATTATTTCAGCGGGGTTTATTTACACTTGTAGTAGGGATGTTCCACCAGAGCCACGGAGCTGTGCTGCTGCAGGCGTTGGGAAGGTGCAGCTGGAGCAGCTCCTTCCATGTGGGGATGAACCGGACCGGAGGGAAACTACAGAGATTGCGGATTTTCTCTCGTCTGTGCTGTGTGAGTGATATGTCACAAAATGTTTGCTGCAATCAGCCTTGTCCCAAATATTTTGCAGCACTGGAATTGGGTCACACTCCTGACCTTGCTGCTGGAAGGAATAGGAGGTCTGGGGCTGTCCCTTCCTCGGGTGTCTCCACGGCATGGTCAGAAATTCAGATTTATTGCCCCTTGTGTGGCTGGTGCTCCACAGCCTGGTTAGAAATATGATGGGGAATATCATAGCGGCATTAATATTTCAGCGCTGGTGCCCGGGCTGGGTGTTTCCCGTGCCGGATGGGAACCGACTGCATCCTTTGGAGATGGCAAAACCATCCGTGGGGCTGCGGCTGAGCTCGGCCAGGCTCCGGGGTTCGTGTTCGTGGCTCTTGTGCCCCAGGCTGTGAGCCCTGCTCTCCCGTCCGTGCCCGGGATCCATTGGGACCGCTCTGCTGGGGCAGCTCCCTGTGGATCCGTGTGCGCAGGAAGGCACAGAGGGGATTCTGCTCCCTGAGCCCGCCCCGTGTGCTCCCCGCAGCCCGGGGCGAGCGCGGCCAGGTAGGGGAGCTCAGCCCGGTGGGTGGATGTGAGCAGGGCGCTGCTGCCTGCCTGGAAAATCTGGGCAAGTCTCAGCTGGGCATTTCACTGTATTGCTCCCCAGCCCCTGGGCTTTGTCTGCCCTGAGCCATCGCAGCCCGTCCCGCCCCTCCTGGATGGGGGCAGAATTCCCACGTTGCCCAGGTGAGGTGTTTTCCCCGTGGCAGGGGGATGTTCCGAGCTGGGCTGTGCAGGGATGGGGGCAGAATTCCCACACTGCCCAGGTGAGGTGTTTTCCCCGTGGCAGTGGGCTGTGCAGGGATGGGGGCAGAATTCCCACACTGCCCAGGTGAGGTGTTTTCCCCGTGGCAGTGGGATGTTCCGAGCTGGGCTGTGCAGGGATGGGGGCAGAATTCCCACGTTGCCCAGGTGAGGTGTTTTCCCCGTGGCAGTGGGCTGTGCAGGGATGGGGGCAGAATTCCCACACTGCCCAGGTGAG
>JAWWMP010000171.1:607123-620724 GCA_035047865.1 Dendrocincla tyrannina | reverse complement strand
CAGGGCTGGGCACTCCAACCCTCCCTGGGCAGCCCCTGCCAAGGCCTGACCACCCTTGCCAGGCACAAATTCCTCCTCATGTCCAAACGGACCCTCCACTGGCACAGCTTGAGGCCATTTCCACCTGTCCTATCCCTTGTTCCCTGGGAGCAGAGCCTGATCCTCAGCTGGATCCAACCTCCTTCCTGGACCCCTTTAACGTGGTGCTCAGTTTGCTGCCCCCAGTTCAGGAGCCCGAGCTTTGCTGAGCTTTGCTGAGCTGGGCCAAGCTGCCCTGTAGGCTGGTGATTAACTGGGCTTTGGCTTTTCTGTCCTCAAGCACAGCTTCACACTCCCAATCCTCTGAAGTGAAGATGGAGAAGCACATAAAAGCTTCGGATTCCATTACTGTAAAATGTATCAGAAAAGTGTTGAGCTCGGTAATTACCTTAATCCAGCCGCAATAGTTGGTCACAGCACACATGAGATGAGCATCCAGAGTCAGATTTGAACACCCAGTCAACCCGAACAGAATTAGCTTGGCAATAGTGGTCCAGATTTCTTAATTAGTTCTCGGTGACAAGAACATTTAATGTTTGCAAGAGTCAAGTGCAAATTCTACAAGTGACACAATCTGAGGAGGGTGCCTTAAGCTGGGGGGCTGTACCCTGCTGGTGGGGACAGCAGGGAGGGCTGCCCTCACTTACTCCCCTCTCTCAGGCTCCCTTTAAACTTCCACAGACCCACAGTAAAAAGTAATGGTATGATTAACTTCATAGTAATAACCCATTGCATTCAAAATACACATTTAACTGTAATTTTCATTGAACTACACAGAAGCTGAAAATATAATGGCCATTCCCAGGCAGCTGACGGCACATTTTAGTGCACTGTAATTGGCTCCCTCGGCTTGTCTCGGGTTAATAAAGGAGATGGGATTCACGAAAAAGCACCGTGGTCACTTAGCAATTGTTTAATTTGTGTAATGCTGTTTTTTGGGTTAGAAAATTATTGTTTTCCAGTGGTGTTAAATATTTATGGGATGCAATTGAGACACATGGCACAGGGCATGCTCCTGCTAAGCTCACAAATTAATAAGTTTCTGAAAAAAAATGGAAATGCAAAATAGCATTTCAAGTGTAAAAAAACCAGCTTCTCAGCTTACAGAACATTTGCATCGCTGAGATTTTATGTTTTTGCAGAGGATGGACAAATACTTTGGCCCAGTTGAGGTGATTATGACCTTGCTGCTGTTCAGGTTGACCCATCTGTGCAGGCTGGGAGAGATGGGTAAAAACTCCAGCTCTCTTGAGAGTCTGCTCCCCTCCTTTGATATCTGGGAAAAGAGAATGGTATGACCAGGAATTACCTTCACACTGGGCCAGAACATTCCCTGGTGAAAGCTGTCGTGTCCTATCAGATGATACTGCCCCAATACAAAGAAAGATTTAGAGAATGTACTTTCTTTAAAACAATTAAAAACCCCCAACTTGTGGAATGACACATTTTGAGCAAGAGAATAAATGTTACAGGCAGCAGGAAAAAGGAAAACTTTTAAGATGTGTGTAGGAGGATTAAATTAAATTTGTCTCATCTCTGGTACTTTGTTCCTCAGGATTTTCCAGCTTTCAGAGAAATGGGGTAAAATCCAGACCATGGTGTGATGGGCTGTTTTGTGGAGGAGTGGTAGGGAGGTGGTGGGGCTGGCACTGGCTGGGGGTTGGGGTTGGGTTCAGATTGGGTGGAGTTGGGTTATGTTGAGTCGGGTTAGCTTGGGTGGGTTTGGGTTGGGTTTTCTTTGTGTGGGGTTTGGGTTGAGTGGGTTGCTAGACAGGGGTGGTAAGAAGTCACGGGTTGAAAGGAGGTGCCCAAACCCATCCCTGCAGCAGCCACAGTGTGACTGTCCCACCCCTTGTTCATGTGCCACTGCTCCATGTCCATGTCCCCACTGCCTGGCCAGGGGGGCTCCCCACCCACACACCCCCAGCGTCCCTCGGCTCCAGCAGTGGGGAAACAGGAGTGTTTGCAGGGCTTCTGCTTCCACCCCCAGAGAGAGGGCTCTGGGCTGGGGCCAGGGTGACCTTCCTCTTTCCACAGCACGTCTGGTATTTCCCGTGCCCTGGGACAGCCCAGGGGAACCCCCAGCCTGAGTGAGCCGGGAGGGCCGAGGGCAAGTGAAAGGAGGTGCTTTATTTTATTCACTGTATGGGTCAGCAGCCTCTGCCAGCGGGGTTTGCAGTATTCGAGCAGGGCCTGGCGCAGGACTTTGGTGCTGCCCACAGGTGCCCACCATGCCCACCCCGCAGTGGGATGGGTGTGGGTGGGGGCTGAGAGCTTGGCATCCTCTGACCCACCCCAGTGTGCCTGTGCTCTGTTTTCCAAGTAGGAACATCCAGCCCCCGCCTTGCAAAGGTCTCTCCATCGCAATTTGTGTTTCTCTGTTCAACCCCCCTGCTCTGCTCCGGGCTGTGAAATGCCACAGCTCCCAGTCACGCTCCCAGGAATGCTGCAGCTGAATAGAGCCCGGGGCCCCTGCTCGGCGATGGCCCCGAATTATGACATCTTTTGTCAAAGGCATCTTCCAAAAAACTGCTGCAATTTCTGACGGAGAAATTAGATTGTCTTTTGAAGTAATATAACAGTGGTGCAATCTTTGCCTCTGTGACCCCTCTCATTTCCTGTGGGGTTGAAGCAGAGGCCTCCAATTTAAAACCTATTATACTCTGGGGACAGCTTCCACCCTCTCAGCAAGGCGACCGCTGCCCTGTTATTTAACACTTGTTGGGCTTGCTCTGCGTCACCTGCCAGTTCAGAGAGGGTGGTGCAGCTCTGCTGCCTTCGCTGTACCCTGGCTTGTGCATCCCTCCTGTCAACCCACTGCCTCACCAAACAATCAGCATTTATTGTTTTTAGCAGAAACATGGTGTATTCGGTTTTCTAGAAGAAAAAATAATGGCACCTGAATTTCATTACAAGAGGAAGTGCCTTAAGGATGCACAATTTTTTGGTGCTTGACAGGAGAAAGATGTCCTTAAAGACTTATTGATTTTAGGCACAGGCCCTTATGGTGGCTGCCCTGGCGGGGCTGGGGGCTTTGGAGGGGGTTGCAGATTGGAGATGAGGTCAGAGCCTTACAAGTTTTACATGGGATGTGCAGCCTGGCAGCGCTGGCCCCAGATGTTTTTCCTGACAGTGCAGTCTCCAGATGTTTTTCCATGGCAGCATCTTCTGTGTCTTGAGTAAGAGGTGAGGAGGGTTCCAAAAAGTGATCCAAAATCTCATCAGGTTCCTAATTGGGCTGTGTAAATAACAATCCCTTCTCAGGGAACCCTCTGGTGCACGGGGAATGGGCAGTCACTGGGGGCAGGGACGGATCACTTTGATTAGGAGCTTTCCCAGTACCTGATGCTCTGGCAGCTGTAACACATCCCTGCTTGGCTTTGCTCCTCCAGCCCCTGTCCTGCGGGACAAAGGGAGGTGGCAATGTCCTGGGGAGGGGTTGGATGGCACAGAGAGGTGGGACCATATGGGCTTACTGTGCCAGGTCTGGGATCTGGGATGGAGCTGGAGCACACCCCATGGATTCTTCACCCCTGCAGCAGAGGTTTACATTTTGTTTTGGCTTCAGGTGAGGATACAGCACCAAACACCAGTGGGGTTGGTGGGACCCTCTCACCCTGGTGGCCGCACCTGACACCTGAGCCCTCCTGCCCTTGGCATTCCTGGGCGCCTGCCAGGTACAGTTGTGTTAAACAATTCACAAAGGAAGACCCATGCCCCCCAAGGAATGTCTCTCTATGAAAATACCCACAGTCATCCGTCAAAGTGCCACTTGTCGTACCAGCTCTGCAGCAGTGAGGCGAGAAAGGAGATGTTAATTAATGCTGTGAGGAGGACGGGTTTAAATAATGGATAGGAGGGGTGTCCAAGGTGTGCTGCATTCTCAGCCTCGGCTCTGGTTGTGGGATGGTATCATGCAGGCTATTCCTTATCAGAAGGATGAGCAGGAATGGGAGCTGGATGGATCACTGGGAGCCCCACCCCAGGGTCGTCTCCCTCTGGGTACCACTGGGGGATTCGAGGTGGAGTTAGTGGGTGTTGGTGTGGGGTCTGAGGCTCCAAGGACATCCAGACCCCAGCTGGCCTCCTTCTCTCTGCCCAGGGCCAGTTCTTCGGCTGGGAGGGAGCTGGGGCTGTGCTGGTTCCTGGGATTTTGTCTAAGAGCCATCCTGCACACCAGGCTGTGCCTGTCACATATGCCTTGGCAGGAGGCTGTCACCTTCAGCCGGGGGGTTGTTTGGAGTCACATGAAATTCACTTCTGCCTTTTCCAGCCTCACTTCTCGCACTTCCTCCCCTGCAATGCTGGGTCCAGGGAGAGGAGGAAAACCCCATGGCACTGCCACCATCACCACTGGTCTCCTGTCCCCATCCCCACCTCCCCCCCAGCCCCTCATCAGCCATGTGGCTCCTCCAGCCTGTGGGGACAATGGAGAGGAAAAACCCCTCCTGGAAGCTCAAACTTTGGGAGGTGCTGCTGCATTTGGATGTGTTCCTGGGCACAGCGTCCTGAAGGGGCACTGGTGGTGGCAAAGATAGGCAGTTTTCCCCAGATACCAAAGAATTCAGGAGGAATTTCTGCCTGGAAAGGGTGGTCAAGCCTTGGCAGGGGCTGCCCAGGGAGGGTTGGAGTGCCCAGCCCTGGAGGTGCCCAAGGCAGGACTGGCCGTGGCACTCAGAGCTCTGGGCTGGGGGACAAGGTGGGCGTGGGGCACGGGGTGGGCTTGATGATCTTGGGGGTCATTTCCAACCTAAACTATTCTGTGAAAGAACACAAATGGTGGTCAGGTTTTAAACAAACCCACGTGAACTCAGTGGTGCCAAACACCAACCCATGGCCTGCCCTGTGCCCCCAGCCTGGTGTCCTGCCACAGGCCATGGCTCTGCAGTGCCCTCCCAATGGCTGCTGCCTTTTGAAACCACTTATGAAGACTCAAATATTAATAATGTAATTAGCTATAAATTAGTTATGAAGGTTTTGATCCACTGAAGTCAATGACAAGTTTTTCCCTCACTTCAGTGGCCAAGAGAGCAGCCCCAAACACGTCACATCATGTTTGAATGGGTGATACTGTGAACCACAACACCCTCTTAAATGCAAAGGAGCATAAGGCAGTGTGGAACTGCACCATCTGTGCTGGAAAACAGGGGCATCAACGCAGGCACAGGTGGGAAAATACATAAACAGAGTTTCTGCACTGAACTAACCATTCTTTGGGGTTCAGTTTAGGGTTTTTGGCATTTCAATAGACTAAAACTGTGTGTTTTGTTCTAAGCTAAAGTTTGCTCTTGGATAAAGTTTCCAGGCCAGTCTGGATGTGGAGAAGATGGAGCAGCAACGCCTGAGGGCAGGTCAGGCCCAGGGAAGGGAAGTTCCTGGCTGGAGCATCAGAACTGGGGGTGCAGGGGCTGGGCAGGCGGGCTCCAGGAGGGGCTGCACAAGGGATGTTTTCCCCACGGTGATGGGGATGCCTGTGGATGCTGCCCAGCCACTGGTGATGAACTGTCACCACAACCCCATCTGTCACTCCTGTCACACATAGCAGGGTCCCTGTCACAGCAAATGCTGCAGAACAGCACAGGGGGTGCTCCCAGAGCCCTGCCTTCCCCCCCTTATCAATGTCTGTCCCGACAATGAGGGGAGGCTCGGTGGGGACGAGTCCCTGAACATGCACTGGAACCAAACCTCACCCCCAGGAGCTCCTGTTTGCACATGATGGACAAATGATCAGATGATCCCCAGCCTTGTCACTCGCTGGGCTGGGCTGGAGTGGCGGGTGCTGCAGGGAGTGACTCGGCACATGCCACAGCTGCTGTCACCCTGTCACTGCCACCCTGCCACCGACCCCTCCTGCCTCCCTCCCCTCCCCTCCTGGCTCAATCCCATCAGTGCCTCTCTGCTTTTTCTACTCAGCTAACTCAGCTCTGGTGTTTTCATAGCTCACATAACCTTCTCTCTGACACAAACAAAAAAAAGAAAAGAGAGGAAAACCAGCCGAAAAACACCCCTCTTAGTTTTCCCATCCCAAAACTGGGCAGACCCTTTGGAGCACTTTGGCCAAACACTGAATGTTGATTACATTGTGGAGTGTCTGTGAAGTCTGCCCAGCAAGAAAAAAATAAAATAATCTGATTTTTCCACAAAATGATAAAAAATCAAAATCAAATGGAAACTTCACCATTCTTCCAAGAGCCTTATTTCATTCCCCTTTGTCCTGTCAGTGCTTACATATGAGCACTGGGAAAAAGTTGTAAGTGTTGTGATGAGTGCAGATAACTTGTCACTGCTTCAATCCTGATTCATTCTGAGAGTTTTCGATGCTGTGCTGTTAGGAATCATCCTTCCCCCCCTTGGCAGGTGAGTGACGGCCCTGCGATGCCACGCTCCTGGTGCTCACGCCGTGTGTTTGCTGCCTGTTGCCATGGCAGTGATGCTCCTCCAACAGCCACAAACAAACCTCATTCAAAAGAACAAAACCCAAACAATCCCTAATTAAAATAAAATTTGACAGTAAAAATAATGTTTTCGCTTGAAATGTTGTACTGTTTGTCCTGAGCCATTGGCCAAGTCAGCCCTGACGCTGCTGTCACCCGTCCCTCAGCCACAGCCTTCTGCACTGTGTTTCCTCAACCACTTCTGATCACAATCTGATCAGAATCTGATCTCAGCAGCTGCTGAGGAACTGTCAGGTTTTCTATAAATAAAACAAATTTCTGAGGAGTCAGAGTGCTGAGAAACTTGCCTAGGCAGATGCCAGCAATGGTGCCCACTGGCTGCAGAGCAACAGCATCTGCATCCCCACCTGCACCCTCTGCCTTCCAAGCATCCAAACCAAGCTGTGGCATGTCCCTTGTCACCATGGTTTGAGTGTGTAGTCCCTCAGTTCCTGGGACACTCTTGGGGGAGGGCAGAGGAGCGCTGTGCCCTGTTGGCAAACCTTCCCCTCGATGCCCCCTGTGAAGTGCTGTGACAAAGTGGGGCACAGAGGGTGTTTTGGGAGAGGGTCCCCCCCCTGCCAGCACACTCAGCTTTCCCTGGCCATTACCAGCAACTGGGCAGACCCTGCTCGCCCCTAATCCCCATTTTTGAGCATCCCTCCTGCCCAGCCTGTCCCCCCAGGGCAGATCCCACCTCTAGGATCCCACTGCTCTGTGAGCACTGAGCCCACCACAAAGCTCACCCTGTACCAGAGTGATCGGGTGGGAGTCAGGCTCTTCTCCCAGGTAACATGTCACAGGGCAAGAGGAAAGGGACTCCAGTTGTGCCAGGGGAGCTTTCAAGTGGATATTAGGGAAAATTCCTTCCTGGAAAGGGCTGTCCAGCCGTGGCACAGCTGCCCAGGAAAGGGGTGGAGCCCCCATCCCTGGAAGGATTTAAAAGCCATGTGGATGTGGCACTTGGGGACATGGTCAGGGGTGGCCCTGGCAGTGCTGGGGGAATGGTTGGACTCGATGGTCTTGGAGGGCTTTTCCAACCCAAACCACCCGATGATTCTATCTGAGAGCCCCTGCAGCATCCCACTGCCAGCTGTGACCCCCCTGGCTGGCCCTTCACCCTCGCCCAGGCTCGGAGCTCTGCCTCTGAAGATCATTAATCATAGATATAATTTAATGACAGCTGGGTCGTGTCCTGCTAACTAAGTACACCTTGTTTGCCTCAAAATGCTAATGGCTCCTCTGAATCATTAATGAGGGACAATTGGTACGGAGCCTAATAATCGTGTGTGGTCTAGTTACAGATTTATTCATAGGAACACGAGTCCTTTGTCATGGTAAAAAGCAGCAAAATCGGGTTGTGCAGAGCAGCTCTCTATGGCACCAGCACAACACACCAGCCCTGAGTGTGTACACATCAAAATAGCTGGTGCACAACTTTCCTGGAAAAATGTGTGATCTGTGTCCGCTGCTCTTGGTGCTGATTAGATGGCACTTCACACTTCAGGTCATCTCATTGCTTCCAATGGAAATATTAGTGAAATAATGTATTTTTCATCCTGGGAGAGTTGCCTGATGGGTATCAGCATGTCAGGGGCACCTCCTGCAGAGATGGGTCCTGGTGTGGGGGTCCAGGGACCCCCGCGACTGGCAGTGCCCGTGGGTCTGTGTCCTTGGGGAAGTTTCTGCAGCTCCCGGTGAGGCTGTGCCTTCCCAGCAGGGAACACTGGTGGAGAAGTTCGAAAAGGTGGACTCGATCTTGGAGGTGTTTTCCAACCTTAATGATTCTGTGACTGAGAAAAGCAATGACGAGTGGTGGCTCTGGGCGAGGGGTGGTGTCTAAGATCCTTTGGGCAGGGTCAGAAGGGAATTGTGTTTGTTTGTAAAGACGAGTTCTCCGGGGGCTGGAGCAGCCTGATGAGAACCATCGGGGTGCCCTTGTGCCCAGCCGGGCTCTGGGGCTCAGGGTGCTCTCCCACCCCGGCCCAGAGCCGTGCGAGCTGCCGGGGCCGCTCCATCCCAGCCAGCCGTGCGCTCCAGCACTGCATTAACCTCCTCCTGCAGCACGGGGCTGCTTCCCTATTGGAAATCGAAGGCTCGCTCTGCTCCCGGGAGAGTCATTAGCCAAATTCCCATTGACTCCTGCGGCAAGAGGATGGCACCCCGAGTCTGTTATTCTCTTTCCCTGAAAAGATCGATTATCTGGGGAAGTTTCCACAGGGGAGGGGAGGAGGGAAGCAGCAAAGCCTGTGTGTGAGTGTCCGAGTGTCTCAGGGCCGTGTTCCAGCCCGGACAAGAGCACCCTTTGAACCCCATGGGACTCCACTGCTCGGGCTATTGAAAAGCTGCTTGGAACCGTCGGATCAATGTGGTGTTGTCCAGCTCTGCTTTCAATGAAGCCATTTATTCCAGCGCCTGGCCCTGGCGAGGGAGCTGGCCCGGCGCTCCCGATGGGCCTTTTAAAAGAGTGATGATGGAAAGGAAACCACGCGGGCAATTCCTGCGTCAGCACAGCCGGGCTGGGGGACAGGAGGGGCTGGGGGTGGCACCGCTGCCCCCGCAGGGACCCCCGGCCCGGGGACAGCGGGGACAGCCGCCCTGGGATGCCCCGCACAGCGCCGGCCTTGTGCTGATGCTCCGGTGCCAATCCCGCAGGGACAGAGCACATGGATTCATTGTCCCGGTGCTGCCCAGGCTCCCGGGGCCGCCCCATCCAGGCAGGGCATCGCCTGCCCGACGTCCCCGTCCCCCGCCAGGGGAGAACAAGAAACCTCGCCTTCGTTTCCCACACTGTTGCCGTGTGTTTAACCCTCGGGCAGCAGCCCCGCAGCTCTGCCCCGCACGGAGCGCTCCCGAGCCCGCCGCAGCCCCGCCGTGCCCGCTCCGGGGACACTGCGGGACAACGCGGGGGACAAGGGCCCCGTGTGCCCACGGGACACGCTCCTGGCGCCCTTCCCGGCCCACGGGGCAGCCCCCGCGTGGGGACGGGGATGCGGAAACTCCTGGTACCCGTCTGGCTCGTCTGGGGCATCCCGTAGAGGCTCCCGCTGCCGGGAGACCCTCCGAGCCCACCCTGTGCCCTACAAAGGCGTCACATTTCCACGCTGTGCTCCCAGGGCACGTGTCCTGCCGGTCCCAAGGGACTTTCGGGCTGTGGGCTCCTGCTCACAGCAAGCAGGAACCTCCTGGGAATCCCCTGGCTTGTCCCTCCTGCTGCAGCAGAAGTGGGAAATGAGGAGGCTCCTCTGGAGCCAGGGGAAGGCGGGTGGGATCCCAAGCTGTGCTCAGTGGCTGGGATAACAGCAAAGAGGTGATGGATTCCTGTCCCTGAGCAGCAGAACACGCAGCAGGGAGCCAGGGCTGGGGTTTAAAACCTGCTTGTCTGTGTTTGCCATGGCCATCTGAACTCCACAGCTGCTCACTGGGATCTCGATGTCTGGAGGACATGGGAGGGAAGGGGACAGGAGCACGGCTGGAATGTCACAGGTGGTGGAGGTGGGAACGGGGCCGAGCCTGGCTGGCGGGGCAGGTGGGCTGCAGAAGCAAAAACCTGGGACTTCAGCAGGGATTGCAAGATCCTGGTGGCGTTTTGCCACAAGAATTCGGATATTTGATAGCTAAATCTGGTGGCACAGATTTAGATAGCAAAATGAATGGCAATAATCTTATTAATGGGCCTTTTTGTCTCCTTGGAGCCCTGCCTTTGCAGAGGCAGAACTCAAGCAGGTGGGTCAGATGTGACTCACCCTTATTCAACACTTGTGCAGCATCCAACAGTGAGAGGAGGGAGGGAAGGGCCTCTGGACGGAGAAACCAGACAGGCAGGGTTTTACTGAGCCACACTCCATTCTGGATTTGCAGAGCAAGGCGCTGATCCATCGGGATGCTCCCTGAAGGCTGTCCCTGTGGGGTACTCTCTGTGGCAGAGGGTGTCCAGCCTCGCCCTCTTTGCTGCCCCAGAGGTGGCAGAGCCCCAGGGCTGTGCCAGCCTGGAAAGGTCACCAGTCTTTGTCCATGGACACGTCCCAGAGCCAGGACACAACCTTCTGGCCCAGGGTGCAGGTTCTAGTTCAGGGGCTGAGCTGAACATTGGCATAAAACCAATTCTATTTGGGACAGCAGGAGAATTCCTTGACTTTTTTTTTTCATCAGATGCAAACAACTCTGTTTGGGGTTGGCTGAAGAGTCCATCCATCGAATAGCTGAAATCCTTCTGTTTTATGACTTCTCCTCTTCATATTTGCCCTGAGCTGAATTTGACAAGTGGTTGGCAAATAATTTTGGCTGTTGGAATTTTTTTTTTTCATCCATGAATCCATCCTTCTGCAAAACTGCTCATTGCACCTGTCAGTCTCCCTTTTCAGGATCAATTTTCCTTTTTACTTGGTCTGAGTCTGGAGAAGTGTCCATCCATCCCAGGTCAGAATTTTTGGTCTTTCATTGAGGTGAAAGGATCAAAGACTGTTTTCCAGGGAGCCTGGGGCTGAGCTGGGGCCAAGGCTCTGCCAAGCTAAATGAATGCTAAGGAAAACCAGCGAATAGGAAAATAATGGAGTGATCCAGAATTTATAGCACATCTTAGAAACATCTCAATAAAATCCAGGATCCTCTCTGCATCAGAGATGAAGCGTTTCAAGGAATCTGACCTAGAAATCATGTTCTTAAGAATCTGCTGTTTCCCTAAATAATCAAAATTCTTCTTTTTTAATTATGCAAATTAAAGTTGCTGAGGAACAATTGCTTGATTAGACCAGTTGGTACTGACCTAATAAATTATTTTGAATATTTTTCACAGGAAATTGATTTAATTGAAGCTTTTGTTAGCCCCTGCAAATGCACTCGGTTCATGCCACAGCACCCAGGAATTTATAAATGGGCTCAGAGTGTTGTTCAGGCACCAGAAAATAAACCTCCGAGCTATTTACTACCTCCATGATATATAAAGTTTGCAGTTTTGATTTTGTGTGATTATGTTCAGCAATGGTGACCTTTAGAGGCAACAATATTGAAGTGTAATGAGGAGATGTTTGATCACTGGTGTACAATGAGGAGTTGGCGTGACTTCTCCATTCCTTCCTGGAATCTGTGAAATCCAGCTGACAGGCTTTAACCTTTAGACTGCTGAGGGCTGAAAATGTGTAGGGATTTAGCCTGTTTATACACCAGGGTGGCTATATGAAATTTTATATCATTTCTTCCATCACTCCATGCGGGGATATTGTATATTTAATAATGGTGACCGCTGGCCAATATTGTGCTGGGGGGGGGGGGCTCAGGCCCTCGTGTCATCTGCCCAGCTCACCTGGTTGTGCTGCACAGCCCTGTGTCCATCCCTGCATCCTCACCTGGGGATTGCATCCCACACCCTCACCCAGCTGTGCCATGGGGCCCTGTGTCCATCCCTGCATCCTCACCTGGGGATTGCATCCCACACCCTCACCCAGCTGTGCCATGGGGCTGTGTGTGCATCCCACATGAAATCCACGTGCATCCTACATGAAATCCACGAGCATCCCACATGAAATCCACGTGCATCCCACATGAAATCCACGTGCATCCCACATGCATCCCCGCATCCTCAGCCCAGGAGTGATGGACCTGCTGCTGACTTCCCTGCCCATCACCCCCAGCATCCCTCCCACTGTCTGTCCCTCCACCATTCCCTGCCCCAGCTCTGCAGCCCCGTTCCTGCCCAGAGCACACACAGTGCCCTGGTGGGCAGCAGTTCCCATGAATTGTAAATTCCTCTCTCTCAGCAAGATTTAAAAGTAAATAGACATTATTCAGGTTGATGTTTTGGCAGGAGACGTGAGATTACAGACTGTGAATCCAAACACTTCACACGGAGAACAGACTGGAATACAAAGTACTTGCAGATCGTGAGATTATCCCTTTGCTAATTGTTCATTAATACATATTTTATATATATATATAAAATTATGTTTATATACATGCACAGGCATTTACCTATATGTATGTATATATACAAATGTGTGTTTATATATAAAATATATACATATGCATATGTCTATGTACCTCAGAGTCTGAGACACCCTAATAAGCACCATGAGAGATGGCAATGCCTCTCCTCCTGAGGCAGCAGCACCTTTGGAAATGCAGGGAGGATTTCCCCAAGCGTGGGCTCTGCTGGGAGCACGAGCTGAGCCCTGGGCTCGCTGTGGCTGTTCTGGGTGGGGAAAGGAAGCACCCTGGGGTTTTCCCCTGCTCTCCTGGGTTAAAATTACCTTCCTGGGACATCCTGACAACTGCAGGAGCCTGTGCCTCTTCCCAGAAAGCGGCAGAAACTTGCAGTCTAGGGAAAAAATTGCCATTTTTTTTGCTACAACTCTGCTCCTGTGAACCTTTGTCTGCTGCAACTGGAGAAATCAGCTGTGAATTGTCTCTGCCCCTCCCTCTAAACTGAACTGGAAACAGGCTCCTGGCAGAGCCCCCTGGGAAAAGACTGGTGGCCAGCTGTTGAAAAGTGATGAATTCAATGACAATGCCCAATGTTAAGGGATGCCTCGCGCTGCTGTGGGGCCCATGGCAAATGGGACGAGCAAAAGGAACCCCTAAAATATTGGAAAGAGGGGTTTGTGCCACCAATCTCCCCCCTAGGCAGGGACTGAAGGATTGTCCACACTTATTTCACAGCTGTAACATTGTCAAAACCAGGTAGTTAATGGCATCCCAGCTCCCATTTAATGGACCTCTCGCTGGAGGAGCCAAAGCCGTCGCTCTCCAGCTGAGAGGCCCCTCGTGTGCTGTTACGCTGCTTCTAACTTTCCTCCAAGAAAAAAACTGCTTAATGAAGGGAGTGTATTGCCCTCAATTTAACTTTTGAAAAGTTAAAAGCCTTGGCTGCAGGCACAGGGACAGCGCCAGGCTCGGGGGGACACGGGGCAGCCGAGCCCCTGGGGACCTGGTGGGGACAAGGGCCTGGGAACATGGGCAGAGCCAAGGCAGGGCTTTATGGAATAGAATCATAGAAGTCTGGAAGAGTTTGGGTTGGGATGGACCTTAAATCCCATCCCATTCCATCCCCTGCCACGGGCAGGGACACCTCCCACCAGCCCAGGGTGCTCCAAGCCCCATCCAACCTGGCCTGGGACACTCCCAGGGATCCAG
>JAWWMP010000171.1:594418-607023 GCA_035047865.1 Dendrocincla tyrannina | reverse complement strand
AAGCCCCATCCAACCTGGCCTGGGACACTCCCAGGGATCCAGGGGCAGCCACAGCTTCTCTGCCCAACCTGTGCCAGTCCCTGCCCACCCTCCCAGCCAGGAACTTCTCCCCAGTACCTCATCTAATGATGATCCATAATAGCTTGTGAAAGAGTTTGACTAATGAAACAAAGTGAAGAGAAATGCACTTCCAAAAAGTCTGCCCAGGACAGAAAATGTCTTAAAAAGCTGCAGTATTTAGAGGCTTAATTAGTATATTGGGTCATTATGACACCCAGCTCGTTTCATTACCCTCCTAATGCATTATTAGTTGGCAGTTAAGAACTGTCTGCTGGGACCAGCGAGTTTTCCTCCTGCCTTGCCGGTCGCGGTGCCGGCTCCGGCCGACAGCTTACCTGGAGTGAGGAAGAAATGGAGCCCCAATTAGAAAGCTTTCAGCCCAGCACCCATGGAAAAGCCAAAAGCTGATAAAGGTCAGCGTGAAATTTGAATGACAAGGCTAAAGTCTTTTACTCATAATTTTGTGTTTGCAATAGAATTCAGAGCAATTCACAGCCTTAAAGGCCTTAAGTGAGAACAGCAATTAATTGTAATGAATAATCTGACAAATCTGGTTGACATATGGCTGCTAATGCCCTCCTTTCTAGTGGGAGCAGTGGAGGGATTAGATTAACTCAAATGAAATCTGGGACCGCCATGCCATCTGCATGTTCAGCGAGGAGCGGTGCACGTTAAATGGTGAGTGGGTAGATATCTGTCTTGTTCTCATCCCTCCCTGAGCCCTGAGCAGGGATGGGAATAGCGGGTTTATTATTGCGCCAGCTGCCTGTCAATCCAATAATACTGGGAAGTCACACAGTACAACCTCAAAAGCTAATATAGCAAAAAGCTGTTAAAAATTAACCAGACCAAATTAGCATAAATTGATATATTCCTCTGTTTATACAGTGTGTATTTCCAGTTGGGTTGCCCTGCCGAACACTGGAGTCACCATCCCTTGGAGGGGTGTAAAAGCCATGTGGATGTGGCACTTGGGGACCTGGGCTAGTGGTGGCCTTGGCAGTGCTGGGGAAAGGTTGGACTCCATGGTCTTGGAGGGCTTTTCCAGCCCAAAGCACTCTGTGATTCCATGTGGAAGGGTTGTGTTCCCTCCCCTGCATTACAAGCAATACCCGTAGTGCATTGGGCATGTTGGGTGGGGGCGTTAGGGGAGAACACCCCGGGCTTGGCCAAAAGAAGATTCCAAAACACCAGCTTCCCCAAACACAGGGTGGTGGGGACTCCAGGGGTGGGAACGTGGTCCTGACATTTCTGGCGCTTCCTCTTTCCCTGACACACTCTTATCTGGGGTTGCTCAATTACTTCTGCTTCAAGACACGGCTCAGCTCAGGACAGTGGTTCCTGTTTGCAGAGCTGCAGTCACAGGCACAGCAGATTCCCACCTCCCACAGGACTGAATCACCCCTATCTGAAAACTTCCACTGTGCCGGGCAGCAATCCTGCCTCCTGTTTATCCAGGCAGAGCCTGCTCACACCAATCCCTCCTGCCTCCAGAGAGGTCTCTCAGCTGAGCCAGGTGGCTCTTGTGCACTTTTCTCTCCAGACTACAAATAACAGCCAGGAACAGAGAAAAAAAAGTCTAAAGAAAACAGGGGCGAAGTACAAGATTGGTACCCACAGCCCATCCATTAGGTTTCCTGAGAATATGACAGGTTGGACTGGGGTTGGAGCAACCTGCTCTGGTGGAAGGTGTCCCTGCCCATGGCAGGGGATAGAACAAGGTGAGTTTAAGGTCCCTCCCTACCCAAACCCTTCCGTGACTCTGTGACTCTATGATTCAATGCCATATCTAAGTGATAATTGATCTCAAGGAGCAAAAACCCTTCTCATTAGGAACCAACTGGATGTGCCAAATGTCATCTTAATTTGGATAAAGTTACAGGCCAGGCAGAACTTTGCTGTCAGTCAGCATAAAGATGATGTGTCTGAAGTGATGCGCAGGTTTTCGTGCATGGAATGGCCATTGGGAAGCGGCACCAGGGCCAAGGCTGCCTCCCACAGCCTTTGTGTTCTGTCTCTTGGTAGAAAGCAGCACCTCGCTGCTCAGATCTGGAGTGTTTCTGATGTCAAACACTCAAGATGTTTGGGAAGTGCATGAAAGAGATTTTTAATCCTTTTTGCCTCTTTGGGTCCTGCAACATCTCGTGAAGGTGTGCTGGAGTCCTGCCCCACAGCAGAGAGGGGATACAAAGCTGAGTTCTCAACCTTTTTTCCAATGGAAAGCATTTAGGGAGCAGAGCTGTTACACACCCCCCAGGCCACTCATTCAAAAAACAAGAGTAAAGTGGAATATTTTGGATGTCTCACACAACACTGTGCCCCCTGCCTGGTGGCAGTGTTGTACCCATGGGGAACACACCCACATCCTCCTACGGGAGAGATGTCGGGTTTTCTGGAACAAGCAGCAGCCAGGGGAATGTTCCTTTAGCCATTGTGGCCCTGGTGGCATCACATCCCTCCAGCTCTCCAGTGCTCTGCTCCCAAACTCTGCCAGCTGCTGCAGGAATTTGAAATCTCCCCAACCTGATTCAGAAAAACAACCAAAAGGAATTGGTGCTTAGTTTGTTTCAAAATGTTTTAAACCTTCCAGTTCCTACTTCGTAGCCAGACTCTGGAGGGGAGGAGGGCAGTGAGGGACAGGAGTGTCCCTCCCAGCTGGAGTGTCACACAGCTCCTCCCAGCACAGCCTCAGGCCCCCCATGCAAACCTTCTTACTCTGGTTTAATAACCTCACCTGGCTTAAAAATGATGCCTAAACTTAAAAATGCAAACAATGCTACAACTTCTAAATGTATCTGCTTAATGAAGTCACTACATAAATTTAGCACATTATTTTTTGTTATTAATTGCTAACAGTGGAAAGGGCTAAATTCAGAATAACTCTCTGTTTCAAAGACCTAATTGCCAAGGACTTCGCCTTAATATTAACTAGGATAATTATTATGCAAAGCATACCCACCCAGAATGTTTGCATAGCTATCACAAGCGCTTTCATAAATGATGCTTTAATTAGTCTTAATTAGAATTTGTTTAAGTCAGCAGGGAATGCAGAGCCCGTGAAATGATGTATGTAATAAGCATCAGGCTCACTTTTTACTTGGGGAATAGAGCTGACAAAATCACATCACGTTAAATTGATTCAGTCAGAATTAAAATTCTTATGGTATTAATTAAATGGGGGATCTCATTAGCAGGCTGCAGGGTGACAGAGTGACTCTTTGGCGACCAGATGTGAAGAAGCAGCACCGAACAAGAGCACCATCAGACCAAGGAGTCGCCCTGTGCGCTGCACCGGGGCTGCGACGTGGGGCAAGGTGTGAAGGGAACAGCCCTCGCAGGAGGATCGTGGCGACTGAGAGCACATCGTGGCCAATCCGGCCCCTTCCAGCCAACACAGCCCCGTGGAGCAAGGATCACTGGGGCTTGGGGGTGGTGGTGGTGGTGGCCGTGGGGCCCGTCCTGCCAGCAGGACCCCCAGCACCTTTGGCTGCTGCTGGCACCGGCGCAGGAGAGTCCTGGCATTTTCCGTACCCACCCCAGCACCCTCCACCGAGACATTCCCGGTGTCCATGGTGATCTTCACACGCTGCAAACTGCTCACAGCCACGGGCACTCTTCTTCCCATATCTAAGCCCAATCTCACTTCACAAAGCTCATCAAGGAGAGATGATATTTGCCTCCAATTAGCATCTGTTTTGTGAATGGCAGGGGCCACGTGCAGCTCCTGCCTGCTCTGTTGTCATCAGAGCCCTCGTGGGGTGGATTTCTCTGTCCTGAATTTCAGTATTTAAAAATAATCCTGGGACTGAAAGGGGAAACCTCAGCCCTGTGTCGGAGTGAGGCACCAGCACTCCCGAGGGAAACACAGGGAACCTCCTCCATATCCTCTTCCCTTTTGCCCAGCGACGGAATGGGATGGAGATGCAATGGGATGGGGTGGGGTGGGGTGGAATGGGACAGGATGCCTGTATTAAAGTCATCACCTGCCAGTCCCATGGTCAGGAATCTGGTTTCCCACAGTACCACCACGCTGGAACTGTCAGTCTCAATAGGAAGGGAGCTTTGATCTTCCATGCCCCCATTTAGCTTGAAAACCAGCATGTTTGAGAATTTTTTTAGTGGCCTTATTTTCAGAGGACAGGGGCACGTAGTGTAAACTATTTTATTAATAACTTCACAGTAAGAAACAGATCCCAAAGTGATCATTCAGATTCAGGGCTGTGCTCTCTGCTGAAACACCTTCAAGGTTGGTTCCCCGAAAAACCAACGAGGAAAAAAAGGGAGAGTGGTTTTGTGCACATTTTGAGATATATACCAATATTTAAAATTTGTTTCAGCTTTATTTAGGACAAACCTCACTCTGGACCAAACTCCAATGCCTGTCCCAGCTACATTGATGGAGCCATGACCTAAAACATCCTGCCAGGGCTCTTGTCTTCCAAAAATGGTCCACAGATGGACTTTGGCAGGGGAGTTCTCCCTGCCCTACCTACTCCCATAAATATATATAGAATCATAGAGTCATGGAATGGTTTGGGTTGGAAGGGATCTTAAAGCTTGTCTTGTTCCAGATCCCTGCCAATGGCAGGGGCACCTCCCACTAGGCCGTACACACAAAGTATACAAATATGCATTTGCACACACACAGAGTACACATATACTTTAGCTTTCTTCAAAAAAATCATTCTAATACCTGGACGATAAAAATCCCAGGGACTTTCTTCTGTCTGCACACGCTCCATAAGTAACAGGGGTTCCTAAGCCTCACCTTGGTCGCTATTTAAAGTTTCTGGAGGAGACATCACCCAGCACGAGGGACCCTCCTGGCCCTGGTCCCACGGCCCCAGCCCTGGCCAGCCCAACCCGCGGCACAAAAGCTGCCGTCGAGGCTGTTGTTGTGATACCCCGACCCCCGTGCCCGGGGAGAAGAATCCTCCGGGCTAATTAGTCAGACTAACCTCTTGTTCCCAAATCCACCGCCTGGAAATGCTTGGGACTCTACCAGCTTACGCCTCATCAGTATTCCCTTCCCCTGCCAGAGCGCGCGAGGGGGAGCCGAGATAACCATACGGAGCAGAGATAAGGGATGCTCAGTGGGGAACACAAACACACCGTGTTTGCTCCGTGGCTGCGCTGGGGACCTCTCCCTCCTGCCACTGCGATAACCTCTGCGATGCTCCAGCTCCCCTCCCCGCTGCCCCCGGTGCTGGCAGCGAGGGCTCCGTGTCCCCGCCGTGCCGTGCCGGGGGTCTCAGCCGTCCGTGCTGGGCAGTGGGGATGGGAACACGGGACCTGCAGCACTGGCGGGAGTGGTTTCCTCCCAGAGTGCCGGGATGAGCCCATCCCATCCTCTGTGCGCAGGATGCGCCAAGCCTGAACCCGGGAGGTGTCAGCATCACCTGGCAGCAGGGCTGCCTCCTCACGGTCCCGGGCACATCCTTGCTTATTCCCACTCCAGCCCCGTGCAGGACCTTCAGCAATGACCCTGGGAAACCCGTGTGAGTCCCCAGTGCGCGCACAGGGCACTGGACGGGGTGAGCTCCCCACCCAGGGCCGTGGGGCACCATCTGGGCACACAGCGGGCTGGGCAGGGTGGCACAGAGCCCCCCACCCGCTCCCAGCACTGCCCCCAGCTCACACACAGGGAGCCCTTCTGGCTCTGCACGCCCTAAGATGTGCTTTTTTTCCTCAGCAGATATTTTAGGACTTAGTTGAAATCAAATACAAGTTTTTTTAATCTAGTCTAAACCTACTAAAACATTCACTACTCTTACTGCCTAATACATTTATTCATGGCCTATATATATTCTCCACTATAACTAAGCTCTTTTTTCATGTCTTCATTTTTAATAATATTGCTTATGTGAAAATTGCTGGATAAATTATTCAATTCTCTCCATAATCCAGTATATCTGCAGTAAAACTGCTAACCTGGCTCTGCCAATGCATTCATAATAATTTTGGTTATTTGTCTGTGTTCATCTCCTCCCTCCCCTCCATCCATCCCCCCTCGGGTTTTCCCCCACCATGGAGAAGCATTTTGCTCTCACATGATGAAGAGAAGGTACCACATTGGCACACAGGTCAACATGGATTTCACATGGAATTTCATGTGTGTGTGTTTGTGTAACTGTGGAGTAAGCAGGATTATTAATTCCCCTTACAATCATGAGTTCACAAAGCTTGACCACCTGACACAAAAATACCTATTTTAGGAGACAGCAGCAGGGATTTGGGGTGAACCCCCAAGGCAGGGTGTTGGTGCAGGTGATCATCCTGAGGAGGAGGAGCAGCTCAGGTGGGATCCCCAAAGCATTGTGCTCATGGGGGATGATCAGAGACTGGGGTGGGAAGTGGAAGTGTTCAAGGCCAGGCTGGGAAGGGCTTGGAGCAACCTTGTCTAGTGAAAGGTGTCCCTGTCCATGGCAGGGGCTGGAACAACATGGTCTCCAAGGTCCCTTCCAACTCAAACCAGTGTGTTCTATATTTCATGACTCCATGATTCCATGGCACATACCAGATATCAGTATCAGGAGGGAACAGGATCTCTCACTGGTGTGTGCAGGTCCCTTCCAGGCAGGAAGGGGCGCCCCCTCCTGCTGGAGTAGTGAGGATGGGACACAGAGGGAAGAGATGGTTTGGGCACTCAAATATTAAAATATTTGCAGTGCATTTGTGATGCATGTGGCCCATTCTTGTCACACGTGTTGCAAATTAAAAATCAGACCAAGTGCTTCACTCCCTTTCCCCAGGGCTGGATCTGCCTCCATCGCACCCCAAAACTCATTTCACCTCTTCCTCAGCTTCCTCCTTCATTTAGAGATGTCAAACTATAGCAATAGAGCCATTTGAATAAAAAAAGGGCAAATAAAATGCTGAGAGTCAGTTCGATCTAACTCAACCTTTTCAAATGACTACACTAATTTTCGACATCTGAATTTAACTGTGTGTTTGCCCCCCTATAAACAGGACGAATAAACACTTTATCATTTTTACACTTGAACTGTATTATGATTTTAATGCAGGCTCAGGTGAGATGAGGTCAGAGGATACAATTAAATGGATCTGGTACCATCTGGAGATTAGGGTCTCTTTAACCATGCTTGGGTGATTTATCCATCAGCAACTCATGTAGTGCTTCATAAAAACTGGTATGTGTTTTAAAAAAGATATTAAAATACAGTATATTTTTAAAATTAGAGACTAAAATATTGTGTAGTTGAAGGCTGGCAGCTTATTTCTTAACCACTGGAACAGAAATTCCTGTACAGGAATAAATCTCCTGATACAAATTCCCTGTGTTTATTTCTACAGGGCTGTTTTGTGCAGGGCAAAAGGAAACACCCACCAAATCCCCAGCCCGTTTATGCAAATGCCTGATGAAGCAGCTCGGGAGGATCCCACATTCCCCCAGTGGAAGGTGTTTCCCTGAGGGGCACCTGCCCTCTCCTATTCCCACTTTGCTCCCCCAGGGCCTTTGGAAAGGACTGAGCAAGGAGGGCAGCAAATAAAAGCTGGGAGCCTCCAACTCCCTTTTATTGCAGGGCTGCACATGTCTCTGGCATTGGCCACAATTTGTTCTGTAATAAAACAAAATGGGTGTAAAATCAAATATTTAAAGTGTCAACTTCCAAAGCGAATGAGTGGCTAAAACTCAGTTTAATAATTGATCCATCAACATGCAGATCAAAGGTAAGGCCAAAATTAAACAATTATTTTTCTGAAATTATATTTGATTAAAAATTTCCTGAAAGGAAAACAATTCAGCCATTCTTGTGGACAGTAATTTATACAGTTTAGTGATCTTGCTGTCAATAACATACAAATAGCACTAATATATTACTATAATGCTTCATTTTCATTAAGACATCTGCCAAGCCCTCAAAAACCTTTTGCATTTGGGACTTGACTTGTAATTGCATAATCCCTTGGGGGAGTTTCAATATTATTTTAATCAATTTTAACTACAATACACAATATGGATGATTACATTGCAATGTCATTTCCAAAGTTACTTTCCCCCATTACTCACTCGCAAGGGGAGAGGACACTGGAAATGTTGGTGAAAGATATTCCGGTAGGAAACAAATGACAGGGATGCAGAATGAATTTCTCCCCCTTTCAGAAGAACGACAAGGCCAATAAATATGAATTCACATGAACTGAGGGTTTGCAGCAAGTGTTGTCTCTGCCCTTGGGTCCCAGAAACAACAGCCCCTCTTTCCTGTCCCATCCCCTGCCCCTTCCCAGCTGTCCAGCAGCACAGCTGATACCTGAAGGAGTTAGTGCTGATAAACCACAGCTAATTGCTGTTCTTCCTCTGCCCTGGAGCAGCACATCCCTGCAGCCCAGTATCACTGGAGTGTTGCTCTTTCAGTTGTTCTACCAAGTTTTTTGCCATCTTTATCTCCAGTGACAAGGTCTGGAAACTCCCTTTATTGGTGCCTGTCACCTCCTCCTGTCCCCAGCCCTGGGATTTCCTCTATTCTCCAGGTCCTGAAGTTGCAGATGGATCCACCGTTTAGGGTTGGTGGGCAGTGGGTCTGGAGTGGACTATGGGTCCACAAGGTGTGGGGACATCAGAGGATGGACATAAAGGCACATGGGGAAAAACATACGGACGCTGTTTGGGACCACAAGGAGGGAGGGCAGTGGGAAAGGTGGGTGCTCAGCTGTGCTGCTTCCACACTTATTGAACGTGCCAGCCCCTGCACAGCCCAAACCTGCCTCCAGCCGTGCCCCCGGCGATATTACAGTGGTAATATTTCCACAAGCACGACCTCCTCCGGATCCGGGTCTCCAATATACTCTGAGCAAACACACTTTCCTCTCTGTCAGGCACACTGTAGATATCTTCTTTCTCCACCTGTTTTTTCCTGAATGATCCCGTTCCTTGCATATATGTCAGCCTTTCCACTGCAGTGTGTGATGCACACGCTGTACAGACAGGGAGGTGACAGCTGGGTTTTAATTGCTGCCACTGAGGTGCATGTAGTTTCTTTAAAAATGCTGGCATTCACCTCAGGAGCTGCCCCACCACTCTGGCACGAGCTCTGCTGGTGGCATGGGTTCCTGATCCTGGGAAATACAGCAGGGCCACAGATACACCCAAAAAAATCCCTTAGATGGGATGTGCAGCTCTGGGTGCCCACCCAGACCCCCAGAGATGCTCTGCCTGCTCCAGATAAGAGTGCTAACAGCATGAAAGGCAAAGTCTGAACTACTTAATAAACATGGAAAAGGCTGCTGTGGCCAGGCGGAACCACAGAGAAAAATCATTAAAAAGTCATTTCCACCAAATGGCTGTTTTAAAAAAACATTTCCAAGCCCTACCTATAGCACTTTGCATAATTCCTCCCTGTTGATGAAATGAAATCCCCGAGAAGTCTGTGTTCCAGCCCATATGGTGGCGGATGTGATATTTGGCGGAATCAGGAGGAAAATACGGGGCTGTTAATTCACCTCTTGCCCCTGGGACGGGTCCCCTGGCAGCACCGCTCCATGCTGTGCCATGAGAGCTCCCCGCTGGAGCCACAGAAAGGTAATGGTGGCACCAGCCCTGGCTGGGGTGGCAGAATTAATGACCAAGGGGAATTTACAGCCCCTGGCTGTGCCACCGACACCGGTTCGGGCAGCGGCCACATCCCAAGTGTCACCACTGTGCCCGCACTGAGGTGTCACTAAAAGGGTTAAAGAAGTTTTGACTGCTCCACTCCATGAACCCTGCCGGTGGAATGCATTTTGAATCCCTGTTTAAAAGACATGTAATTGCCTCAGATTCTTTATATTATCATAACTCTTCAAAATTGATTGGTTTTAGGTTTATGGAAAAATATGCAAATGCACAGAGAGCGACACACATTCCTCATTGTGGGTATAAAAGTAGTTCACAGAGAATCCGTCTGATTGAGTTTGATTACTGAACAAAATCTAATTATTTGAGATACACGTCCGGGCTTTTCTGGAGAGGCATGCTGGAGAGAAGAAATATTTGGGATACGTGAGTGTTGTTTGCCCGCTCAGATTTGTTTGTTCACATATATTTTGACAGGCCAGAATTTTAAATAACTAAAATCCATGTTCACCCTTCAGAGTCAAAGAAACCTGTGTCATTGCAGAAGGGCTGGTGCTGGCACAGGTGTGCTGCCACAGCTCCTCCCAAGGGTTACATGGAATCAGAGGATCCCAGAACCATGGAATGGTTTGGGTTGGAAGGGATCATCTCATTTCCATGGGCAGGGACAAATTCCACCAGCCCAGGTTGCTCCAAGCCCTCTGTCCAACCTGGCCTTGGACACTTCCAGGGATGGAGCAGCCACAGCTTCTCTCCCCAACCTGTGCCAGGGCCTCACCACTCTCACAGCCAAGAATTTCTTTCTTATATCTCATTAAAATCTGCCCTCTGTCATCTTAACAGCTTTTGTCCACGGTTTTGGACATCCCCAATGCAAATTTCCATGCCAAGACATTCCACCAGGTTCCTGCTAGTGGATGAGGGTGTTGGGCTGGGTACAGGTACCATGGCCAGGGCCACTGCCATCCCATACTACCCCCAGCACCCTCAGTGCCCATCCCCTTATTACTGATTTCTCATACATGCTTAAACAGTACCTCTGGAAAGGCAGGAAATGATGGAGCCAAAGTTTTGGCCCCTCCTGGGCCTTTGTCAAGGACTATTTGTAAGCCTTTTAAAGCAGCTTTGAATAATTACTGAATCCCTCCCTCTCATAAACAATCATCATCTCTTCCCAATTATCTACTCAATTATAATCTACAAAGTCTCTTGCACTAGATGGAGCCATATGTTCTCCACAGTCACTTCCAGTAGGCACACGCCAGCCTGGCACTCCCCACTACACAAACTTTTTCTCCCCAAAATCCCTCCTGTAAAACTTCCTCTCCTGCAGCAGCTCAAGGACCAGCCTTTAAACACCAAGCCAGAAGATCCAGGAGGATCCCAGACCACCTGAAATACCCAGAACTTCATTCCTGAGGCCACCAAACTTCTTTTTTCTTCCTTTTTTTCAATTGCATTGATTGAGTTGGGCACTGAACTTGTGTGGTTTTGCAGCTTAGTAAGACAGTTTATCTCTGGGGCTCAGGGACATGCCATTGTAGGTCTCCACCTCTGATCAGACTATAACAATTACAATTATTAAATCATTGAGGTTTTTCCACCAAACCCCTCTGCCTGTTCACACAGTCATTACCAAAGTTGCAGCTGAGGAAGGATGAGCTCTTGCCCAGACACAGCAATGTGGATGTTTGGGTCAATATGACTCTTGGTCACCTCTTTCTTGGTCACTCCCCTTTCTATTTGCTTGGTAAGGGTGAGGAATTATCACAACCCGAACCATTTCCCCTTGTCCCTCAGTAGGCTTTTCCATGCCATTGAGTGCTGTACCAGGGGCTGTCAAGAAAAGGGGCTGCCCACCCTTTAGGGAAATTGGTGGGTAATAATGAGGTGTAGAGCCCCTCCAATACACCCTGTTATCAAATACAAAGGAATTACTTATGCATGCTGCTCTGAGACCCACCATTAATTAGGAGTTTTACATACTAATCACAACACCAGTTTTCCTCTCCCTATGAAACACAGAGGGATGCTGAGGGGGAGCAGCCTGGCTTGCTGTTCTGGGAAGCAAGGGATGGAAAAATTCCAGACTTTAGGCTCAGTTGCAAGAAAATGGACATGGGTAAAGAAATAAGTGGGCTGATTGTCCTACAAGCAGATAAATCCTCCAGCAGTCCTGGTGAGGAGGAGACCAGCACACCATAAGGCAGAGTTCCTCTGGGCTAGACCTTGCCTTGCCTGTCCTTGCCAGTGGGACATAGGATTTCAGGAAGAAATTCTTTCTGGAAAGGGTGGTCAGGCCTTGGCAGGGGCTGCCCAGGGAGCAGGTGGTGTCCCCAGCCCTGGAGGTGCCCAAGGCAGGACTGGCCGTGGCACTCAGTGCTCTGGGCTGGGGGACAAGGTGGGCATCAGGCACCGGGTGGGCTCCGTGAGCAGGGAGGGCTTTTCCAACCTTAATTATCGTGGGATTCTGTGATTCAGGGACAGTGATGTGGAGAGAGTGGGCAGCGGGAGTCCTGTCTGATGGGACAGGGCCATGCTGAACAAGGGGCTCAGACCATGGGACTCTCCAGTCAGGGTTTGCACTATATTAGTGGAAAGGGCAGGTTTTGCCTCTTTTTTGGTGTCTGGGACTAGGCTGGCTCTCTCTGCCTTTCCACAGGTTCAACTCTTGTGAAGTGTTGCTTCTCACGACCAAAGCCCTGTGGCTTCTCCCACTGAATAATTTATTTTCCTGCTATTTGATTCCTTTTCTCTCCAAGAGGTCTGCACCCTACCCAGCAGAATAAATAAACTTCTATCTATTCTTTTCACTGGGGTGGACTAGAAGTGTTCTAGAATCACAGAACAGTTTGGGTTGGAAGGGACCTTAAAGCCCACCCAGTGCCACCCCCGCCATGGGCAGGGACACCTCCCACCAGCCCAGGGTGCTCCAACCTGCCCTTGGACACTCCCAGGGATCCAGGGGCAG
>JAWWMP010000171.1:572089-594318 GCA_035047865.1 Dendrocincla tyrannina | reverse complement strand
CAGGGATCCAGGGGCAGCCCCAGCTTCTCTGGGCACCCTGTGCCAGGGCCTGCCCACCCTCCCAGCCAGGAATTCCTCCCCAGTATCCCATCTAACCCTGCCCTCTGTCTTTTTAGGAGCTTGTTTTGAAGCTGGAGCTCATTCAAAGGGAGCCAAAGAGCCACAACAGGTTTTATCATCATTTTCTTCCCAAGGCAATTGCCAGGAAGGCAGAACAAAACACCCCATGTGTCAATAAGGATTTGCACTGTATCATCTATGCCAAAAAAACTAACTCAATCTTCTTCACTTCAGTACAAATTAGAATTTATATGCAACTCCCCACTTCAGGTGGGCAATCCAAAGAAATTAACCTCGGGAGAAAATTGCTTTTTTCTGGCTTAACACAGAGCTCATTATCATGTCAGGCAGAAGAGACAGTGGGGAAAATGCAAAATCACAGACAGGATACAGTGGTGCATCCATATATTCCCAGCCAAGGAACCACTTATTAGAAGAAATGTTTAAATTCTGAAGAGCAGGACTCATTCTTCAGGGCAGAGTCAGCTCTAGGGGTTAACAAACTGAATCACACCACAAAACTTCACCCCAAAATAGGGAGTCTGCTGGAGATGATGTCCCTATAGTGGGGACACAGGACAGTTTTCTGCAAATATCCCAAAGCACTTTGCAAAATGGGCAGAGATTTCTGTCCTGGTGAAGTAAGGATGGGAGTGCATGAGTGCAGCTCACCTGACCACCCTACTTGTGTTATTGCATCAATCAGGATATCTGGATGAGACTTGCAGTAGCCTGGTCTAGTGAAAGGTGTCCCTGTCCATGGTACCAGGTGGAACAAGATGAACTGCAAGGTCCCTCCCAACCCAAACCATTCTGGGATTCTCTGATTCCATGATATCTATCCAGATAAGCTTGATCTCATTGCTAACCAGGAGCAGACTCACTAGGAGTCAGTGCTGGTACAGCAGGGCAGGGGACATGGATCACTGGGGACGGTCGATCCCAGGGTGGGAGGGTGCATTTCTTGTCTCCCACAGCAGATGGGGCTTTATGGGACAATCACCCATTGCACGGGCAGCAGGCAGGTCAAGGTAGAAGCCCTGAGCCCAGGGCTCTGAGAGCTGTGGGGCACCCCCGTGGTTCTGCAGCCAGAGAGACACCTGGGCCGGGACACACCAGGCAGAGCTGACTCTGCTGCGGGAGGGATGCCTGGAATCCTTTTCAGGATGAAGAATAAGAAAAATATGGATGGGAAATCTTGTCCTTCGTGTGTTTGCTGCTCCCCAGCCCTTGCTCCGGGCTTGGCACTGGCTGCACAGAGCAGAGCCCTGCCCTGCTGCCGGGCACAGCCGCAGGGACACGGCTGCTCCTGCCCGGGGCGCCTCGGCAGCCGCGAACAGCCCACCAGAGGGAAGGTGTCACATTCACTGATTCATCAGCTCTTCCTGCGCCGGCAGCGGTACCTGTGCCATCTGTGTCGAGCACTTACGGCGAAACCTCTCGGCAACTGCCATACAAATCAGGGGCACCGCCAAGGTCACGCTGAAGGGAATTTGGGGACACGGGGAGGATGTTCGGCGGCGCGGCCGTCAGCAAGAACAGCATCCCCGCACGAGTCCCGCTGCATCCCCGCCTGCTCCGCCCCAGCCTCCAGCAGCCCGGGCCCCGCTGGGAAATGTGTATTATGCCTGGGTTAATTTACTGATTAATCTCTAGTCAGTGGTTTGTGCTTTCCCCAGATGGCCAATTAAAATTTACAACTGGCAGAGCAGTGCCCTGTTGGCAGCCTGTGCAGGGCTGCCGGCGGAGGCGGCGGCAGAAGGCAGAAGGCAAGGGCCCACTGCTGCCTTTTTTCCCTCTGCTGGCTTTAATCAGAGGGGAGAGGGGCTCTGCCCCATCACAAGGCACAGTGCTGGGGATGGAGACCCTCCCTCTCCCAACCTGCACCCCACCTGATGCCCACAGCTCCACTCCACCCCAGGGTAGGCAACATCTACAGTTGGCAGAAATGAAAGTGCTGCCTGTGAAGGGGACACTGTGACATCTATAAAAGACAAGATACTCTTTAAGCAGTTGCAGGAAAAATCCACAGAATGTTGTCCTTTGTACCAGAGCATCCACCCAGACCAGTGCCACACAAGGAAAATGCAGGTTTCCTAAGATTCCCTGGCCTAAAGTTGCATGTTTCTTCAGACGAGGATGTTGCCTGGGCTGGAAAACTGCAAAGTGAATTAAAAATCAAACACAAATTGTTTCCTGAAGAGGCCAACCACAGCAATGATGACTGCAGGCTCCTAGAATCCCAGAATGGTTTGGGTTGGGTTAAAACTCCTCTCATTTCCATGGGCAGGAACACCTTCCATAGCCCAGGTTGCTCCAAGCCCCGTCCAACCTGGCCTTGGACACTCCCAGGGATCCAGGGGCAGCCACAGCCTCTCTGCCCAACCTGGGCCAGGGCCTCACCACTCTCACAGTAAAAAATTTTTTCCTAATATCTAATCTAAACCTACCGTCTTTTATTTTGAAGCCATTCCCCCTTGTCCTGTCCCTCCAGGCCCTTGTAAAATGTTGTGCACCAGCACAATTTGCTTTTTTCTACAACTGTCCTCGTAAGTCCAGACAGAGGGGAAATAAATTGGGAAAAACACACTTCTCCAGGCGCTCCCAGAAGATGTGGCAGTTCTCTGGTTCAGAGCAAAATTTCCCTGCTCCTGCTTCTTTTTTTTTTTTTAAAAGAAGCCTTCATGAATATTGATGGTAAACATAATAACTGCAATACTCAGGAGTATAGTCAACCCGTGCTGTACAATTCACATAATTCCCCTTAAATTAACGGGAGTCCCCCGTGTGCCCCGGGCACAGCCTGCACCCCTCGGGTGCAATGCTGAGCAGCTCCGGGGGCACAAAGCCAGCATCCCAGCCCACCTCCTGGCAGCAGAGCCCTTGTGCTCTGACCCCACAGGGGTCAGACCCTTGTGGGTGCTCTGTGTTCCCTTGGTTTTCAGGCTGAATGCAGCTGGTTGGACTGCACGGCCCTGCACAGCCAGTGCCTTGGGTGACAAATGCGCTGGAGTTAAACCTGCTGCTGGTTCAGTTTATAAATTCCAAGGGATCATCCTCTCCTTGCTCAGCCTTCAGCACAGACTCACTGCCAGGACAGGGGGAGCTGCAACTGCAGACCTGGGGATCAGCTTGGCCACTGCCCCCTGTGAGGTTCCCATGGACTGTGGGGGCTCTGGCAGTGGCCATTCTCAAAGGGGGAGGCACCACAACGTCCAAGTGCAGAGTGGTTCAAGGACACATGGATATCGACAGATAAGTAATAATAATCCCCAATAAAAAGGGACTGAAATTCTGAAGGCATCTTTGTCTGGCAGAGCATCCCTCCTAATGTCTTATGGGATATGGTGGGAGCAGCATCACTTGGAAAGCTGAAAATGCTGAGCAAGTCACTCGATACTCCTCCAGAGAAAACAAACCTGCACTGGCCAGGGTGACAGAGCTGTGGACACAATGCCTCTGAGCTCTGGGGCTGGGAGTTTCTCTGGCTCAGAGAGGACCAAGGCTCCCAACATCCCAGCTTGTGTTCTCCGGGCAGCCCCCTGCTCTCAGGAGAGGCACAGCTTCTGCCCAGCACAACCACACCAACACAACCCTTGGTGGAGGTGCAGGGATGGCTGGACACATCCCTTAGTATCCCAGCCATGAGAGGGATGTGCTCATGTCTCTGGACCTTCCCAGTCACCACCTGGCCCCCCCTTTGAAAGCACCAGGGCTGAGCAGAAGTGTCCAGACAGGGCATGGAAATATTCACATTTCAGAGAGCTTTGCTCAGAAAGGGGAAGAAATCTTGCCTGACACACCCTGGTTGTGTCAGAGGAGCCAACCAGGCTCCAGCATCATGGGGCTGCTGCATCCCCACAGCCCACCCAGCTCCACCTCGGAGCCAGAGCTGCTCTGGGTCCAGCCCAGTTTGGGAGTCACTAGGTATTGGGGCTTTTCTCTTTTTTTTTTTATGGCTAAAAAAGATCCGCATTTTGGAACAATCCCACACATGTTAACAGCATGACCTGCATGGTTCCTGTCAATAGAGCCAGACTGGTGATCTTTAAAAGGAGATTTTCTCCAGGTGAAGGACAAACATGACATTAGAGTCATCAAACTCCCCATCTGACAAGGACATATAAATTGTAAATGCTCGGGGGCACTGAGATCAGCCTGTCTCTCTTCCAGGCATTTTTCCATCAGTGTGAGGATCTGCTGGATATCGTCTGCTCCATGTGAACCAGCAGGGACAGGCACCTGTGGTGGCATGCTGGCTGCAGTGTCCCACTGCCCACCAGTGCCTGTGCCCACGGGCACTGAGGGGCTGGTGGGGGTCGTGGGGAGGGAGAAGGACAGCGGCTCTGAACAGTCAAGGGGCTGATGGCTTGGTCCTGTGACCACTTGCATGGGTTAAGCACCACTCCTGGATCAGCTCTGTCTTTGTGGGGAACACAGGGGTGAGCCCACGGGGCAAGGCAGGGACTGACCCCTGGCACTAAGGGGGAACAGCAGCCAGTTTCTCAGGGCTTGGAGTCACCAGCTCTTGCAGCCAGGGCTGGAGTATCCCGACATTGCTACTTCTCATACCACGGGTCCTCCCCTGGCCAGTGGGAAGAACAAGGGGAGTAGAAAGGATCCCCTTAGTGATGAGGGGGAGGCTGAGGGTCCTGGGTGGCCCTGATACCACCATCCCCTGCTCTGGCCAAACATGGCATCCTCAGGCACAGAGAGGAAATACAGAGTTTTGCATTCATCCTACATATGGACAGGAGAAAACAAGGCAGTGGCACCAGTGATGGACAGAGGGTGACAGCACTAAAGGGATGCCAGCAGAGATCCCCAAGCTGCTCTGGCTAGTGAGGCAGGATGAACCCTGTCCAGACTCCTGTTCCCTCAGGGACATGGTCAAGGGTAACAGCCAAGGCAAGGGTAAAAAAGAAAAGCCAGGACCAAGTGTAAAAGCCCCCAGGAGCACAGGCAGGGTCAGGAAATCAGGCGCACCCTGCTCTTACTGCCCTGCTGTAAATTTGGGACCCTCGCTGGATTTATCCCACCTGAGCACAAGCCTGACTGAGGGGGATTTAGTCCTTGAACTGTAATTAAAAAAGAGAATGAAATGAGTGCATAGTCCACATGCTTATGCAGATGAAGAAGACACCTCCATCCTGCCCCACGGGAGCCACTGCCCAGCGGGTGGAACATCAGCTGCACAGCTGGCAGAAATTCAGGAACAACCTGGGCTTTAGGGAAACCCTGCACGTGTCTCTTCCAGGGACTGGTGATGCCCCCCAGTGCTGCTGCAGGAGTTTGGATACTGATCCTCATTGTATGTGAGCCCTGGGCCGCCCCCTGAGGCCACCCCAGTGTGGCTATGGCTGCAGAAGAGCTGGTGAGTGGATGGTGACACAGACAAAAATCAAACCCCATTCCTTCCCTTGTGTTCCTCATGTGCTCAGCAAACCCAGGCACTTCCCAGAATTCTGGGAAGGGGAAGCTAAGGGAGCCGACTTTCCAATACTAGAGGCTTTACCACAGAATCATTTGGGTTGGAAAATCCCCCTGAGAACATCAAGACGAGCTTTAACCCAGGACCATCAAGTTCACCACAAAACCATGTCCTCAAGTGCCAACTCTATATGGCTGTTAAATAAAACCTGCACCCTCTTTGTGTGCCTCAGTTTCCCCACCTGTAACCTCAGTTTATTGATGCGTATTGTTTACCAATGTACCATTAATTACCCACGTTTGCAGCTCATTTGGTTTGGAAGGACACAGCTGGAAGATGCTGGATGTTGGCAGCATCCCTGCCCAGCCAGCTGTCTTCACCACTGAACAGCCCTGGCACCTACGGGAGTCCAAGCTGGGCTTGATTTGTGGGTGCAGCATTAAGTAGTCCTTGCCCTGAATAAAAAGAAGGAATCAGCTAAGGACCAAACAAAGAGGAACTGGGATATCAAAAGTTTGATTATCCTGTTTGCACCCAGGGTAAACTGAGGCACCAAGCAGGGCACGGGGTCCCCTGCCATGAAAAATGTCACCCTAAGCGTGCACGTTGGGTGTTGGTGAGGGGCAATCAGGCCCCAGCACCCACCGAGCCAGCAAATGTCTTCATCTGCCATGTGCAAGCCATAAAAGGGTTCAGAGAAGATTACAGAATTTATAGCCTCAAGAGGAGAAAAAAGGTATAAAGTGTCACTTCTATATAAAAATGTTCCTGCCATCTTCAACATATGTAACTCTCCTACAAAGAGGTATATACATCATATATAAGTCTTGTAAGCCTCTCATATATTTTATACATATATTATATATATATGGATCTTATTATTATAATATTATAATATTCATATACAAATATATATTTATTTTTCTATACTATTATATACACAGGTGTGTGTATATATATATATATGTATGTCTTTTCTAATGAAGTATAAGGAAGCCCATCACATTCTGCCTTTTCCCAGCCCTGGCCCCTTATCAATGCTACTCACATTTAATTAGTAGACATTTCTCCTCCCTGAGCATATTTACTTGAATTCCTTGTTCCTACGGCAACCCAGCCAGCACTTTGGAAGAGCCCAGCCCAACCTAGACCAGGAATGGAGATTAACGAGCAGCCTCAATATTAAGATTATACAGCAAAGACCGAGCTTGGTGAGGGCAGCCTTACAAAGCAGGCTCAGCCATGGCTCTCATTCCAAGGAGCCCATTTACGGCAGCTTTCTGTTTATTCAGGGGTGCCTGCAGTATCCAGGCTGGGGCAGATGGCTCCTTCAAGCCCTAAATTCTCAGTAATTTGCTATCAACTCAGGTAAATCTATTTATTTATTTATATTTATTAATTACGCTCCATTTTCATTTTAAAACACCCAGTGCAGGAATAGCTAAACAATACCCAAACCAGCCCTGCTCGCCAGTGTTTTCCTTGCTGATGCAGCTGTAGCTTTAAAGCACACAAAATACCCAAATTTCCTGATGGCATTGCAGGTGCTAAAACAGAAAATATCCCTTAAGAGAGGACACTCACATTTCCACTTCTACTGACATTCTCATTTAGGATTTCCTCACCCAGTGTGGACACTGAAGGCAGATGTTAGAAAAATGATTTGAGACAAATATCCAAAAATGAATCTCTTTTTAGTTTATAAATGTTTCTTATTTTTAAAAGGAAAATTCAAAATAAATTAAATAAAGAGGGAAGGGACACGTGTAAGTTACAGTAAGAAGCATCTCATACAAACATTTTTAAATCTCAGAGGATCCTGAAGCTTTTCAAGGAAAAGCACAATCTAAATGCTCTCACACCTTCTATTTTTAACCCAGTTTGCACAGTTTAACCCCAGAGCAGACAACTCTGTTCAAAGGCAGGTCCAAAGTGTTAAACAAAATAAAATAAATAAAATAAATAAAATTACTAGCTTGGTACCAACCACTGTGAAGCATTATTTTTTACAGGTCTCCAAAATTCGTGTGGATTTGGAGATTAAACGTGTGCCTGACGTTACAGGGAATGTTCAGGTGTTCCAAGGAAGGTCTCGGGGTGAGGACACAGCGTGGGGGGCTCTGGGTGAGCTGGGCAGGGATGGGGTGAGACCCCCCTGGGGCAGCATCCCCACGGGGGCTCCGGCTGCAGCAACAAGTCCAGCACAGGAGCCTGAGCAGGGCTGGCTCTGCCTTCAGTCTCAGTGAGTATTTTGCTGCCAATCCCCAGGTTTGGAGTTCAAGGCAGACTTTTATTGAGCTGGGCTTCCCCTGCTCTCCCTCTGCCTGGTCCCTCCAGCATCACCCTGCAGCTTCTCCCGCTGGGACAATGCTGTAGGGGCACCCACAGAGCTCAGAGCCAGCAAGCACCCCTGGGGAGGGCATTGCCTGTATTTGTCCTCATAATGCCACAAGTTTAGAGCCCCAAAATCATCACTTTTGCAAAAATAACTCTGGGGTGCAACCAGCCACTACAAACACACTCTGCAGCCTTTTCTCTGCCTTGATTGCCAAGTGAGGGGTGAGAAGAGATGGTGGTATTATGCATTATTTCCCTCTTCCTGAGCTCTAACTTCCCCACAAATATTGGCCATCACAGGAATTAATTAATTTCAGCAACCACGGAGTGGGGCAGGTCCTGCAGCAGAGCCTATCCTGAACCCCACAATCCAGGATGTGCTCCCGGGCTTGTTCCAAGTGCCTTTTAATACCAAAGAACACAACAACTTAAATGCCATCCCCTGGTTTTATGAAAAAGCAATATAGGAGAGTAAATAGGGCAAATACCAACAAGGCAGGACACGCGAGTCGAATCGAACAATAAATTCAAATAATATCACTAAATCGAAGAGCAGGCGGTGTCTGAGAGCTCCCTTCTCTCCGTGACTTTTCTGGAGAGCCGAGCACATGGAATAACCCATTCTCCTTGCCCATTAACAACAACAATCAAGGCTGGATTAAACCTCTTCAAATAATTCTCCAAGTAGAGATAAAGCATAAAAGAGAGAGAGAGAGAGAAATCCAGTATATCCTTTTGCTGCTGGTAATAAGCTTACGCCTGGAACAGACTTGTTAAATAATTAGAGTTAAATTACCTCCTCTCCTACCACTGCCTTTCCCAGCTTCTCCTCTCTAGGTTGTGGTTTAATGGAGAGGGATTGGTGCAGGAACATGCAGGAGAGAAGGGTGACACCTGACTCGGGGCAGTGGTGTGTCCCACTCCCACGTGTGTGCAGAGCTGGTGATTCAGGGTCCCTGGGGACCTGGAGCAGCCCTGATCCCCAGAGCCCACCACCCTACAGATGTGCTTCCTCCGTGCCCTGGCCCCACGCACACCCCAGGACCCGCCAGAGCCCCAGCCCAGGTCCCCGCTCAGAAACAGAAGGCACAAAAAAGGAATTGAGATTTGCAGATCTGATAATGAGCCAGTTAATGACATAAATGATACCTCAAGAACCTCACTAAACCATCCAGGTCCTACAATTTAATCTGTAATAAATACTCCTGCATCATTGCGAGATGGCTGCTCATAATGGCAAATGAAATATGCTGGTATGATAGGTACAATAAATCTGGATTTTCCTATGGTTCCCTCAGGCTAGAACAATATGTAACCAGAGTGCGCACTGTCAGGATGAGCAGATCTCAAAGCCATCATAAAATCTAAATGGGGACTAATTAGGAGGCCCTTCCCTTCTAGAGTTACTATTTCTATTGACATTTTCCATGCATGAGCCCCTCCATAACATCATAAGTCACCAAGATAAGAACTCCCCAGATTATAGGGAAAAAGCTTTAATGGAGAAGTTGAACTCAAAGGCGATGCATAAATTTTCCTTCTGATACCCCGGGAAGTCTGTGTTCAGTACTTTCTTTACAAACTTTCCTCCCCAGTGCCGGGTGCTGCTCTGTCTGGCCCCATCCCTCCTGCCACCCTCTCCTGGGGACTGGCACCTCGGGGTGTGGCACGGGGGGACCCCAAACACCCCAAGTCCAGCTCCCAAAAATACATCACTCTCTCCACACCCCAGTGCCTGCTGGAGGGTGGGGGGTCAGCGAGCCCCAGGGCCACGGGGCACAGGGAGGGTGAACCCTAAGACACCCTTGGTGTCCAAAGGTGGCCTCCATAGCCCCAAGGAACAAAGGCAGCTTGGCATGGGATGGGGCACCTGCACTGCCAGGGCTTTGGGCAAAATGCCAGGGGGGAAGATGGAATTAACAGAGCCAGGATGGTCCATGGCCATGTGATGGGCTGCAGGGGTCATACCTGGGGCCACAGGCTGCAGGGCAAGGCTCTGGGAAACCCAGCCCTGCTGAGGGGGGGTGAGGTGTGTGCCAGTGCAAGAGCATCCCCCGTACCCCCAGGGGCATCCTGCCCACCCCCTGTTGCTGCCACACCCACACAAGCCGGGTTTCTGCAGAGCCACTGGGCACTGACCACACTGGCACGGAGTGTCTGACAGGTCTCCCTGTGCCCAAGCACATGGGCTATGGGGGTGCAGGGCACCCCAGAACCGGCCCCACACAGGGCAGGCGATGCCTGTGGATGTGCTGGGGCACAAAGAGCTGCAGTCTCCCCATCCCCTTCACTGCCTACATGGGCACTCGGTGCCTGGGCTGCTCCTGGCTGAGAGCAGAGCAGGATTTATTGCCTGCTGGCAGCAGCCTGCACATTCCACATCCCTGCCACACTCCCCCAGTGACTGTCCTTGCGGGTCTGTGCACATGCCTGGCTGAAAAGCACTGGGCACGGAGCAAATCCTGCCTGCTGGATGAATCACCTTGGGCCCAGCCTTCAGTCACAGGATTTAGGAATCATCATCATAGAATCATAGTATCATAGAATCCTAGAATCCCAGACTGGTTTGGCTTGGAAGGGACCTTAAAGCTCATCCCATTCCAACCCTCTGCACTGGGGAAGGACACCTTGCACCAGACCATGTGCCATGTCATGCTGTGCCATACCTTGCCATGCAATGCCATGCAGTGCCATACAGTGCCATGCCAATGGGAACACAACCATTCCCAGTGGCACCAGGCAGGAGCTGCACCCACACCCACACCCACACCTGGTGGTAAATCCCCACCTTTGTCCCTGTCTATGTCACTCCACCAGCTCCCTCAGTGCCACACCATGGACCAGCCTGGTTCATCCACCCACCCACACATTTACCCCACACTGCTGGGTGCCCAGTGGAGCCCAGTGTGGGCTGGCTGGGCTCTGGTACCAGCTCCTATGATCTGGCTGCTCCAGGGGGACACAGGAGCATTCCCTAATGCTGACAAAGGGCAGCATTTTAGAGACCCCAGGCTTTGTAGGCTCTTTGCCATCCAGAGCTTAATCTCTTTTCTGTCAAAGCTGCTGCTGAATTACTCAGCAGGAAGCCCCATTCTCCTACTCCCCACTGCAGCTGCCAAGGCCATTCATCATTGCTGGTGTGGTCCAGGGGTGCCAGGAGTTGGACTTGATGACCCTTGTGGGCCCCTTCCAACTCAGGATATCCCATGATTGTAGGATCTATGGGCCATACAGTCGGGACAGGTGTCCTGAACACTCACCCTCTGCGTGCTGGGCAGAACCCAGCCCCTCAGAGGGCAGGGGGAGGTGAGGTGGGACCCCCAGCACTGCCTGGCTGCTGACCCTGGGACTGGGGGTGCCACCCTCTGCCTTGCTCAGGCTGTTCAGTTATACCCAGCCTGATGCTTTTCTGTACTGGGCCACTAGAATGGGGATCTGCTCCAGGCTGTCCATCTCTGCAAACTGGAATTGCCTCCTGGAAGGTGTCCCTGCCCATGGCAGGGGGTGGAATGAGATAAGCTTTAAGGTCCCTTCCAACTTCAATCTGGGATTCTATGACTTCTTGAAACTGGGGAGAAAGATGGGAGAGTATGATGTGTGACAATCACCTCACCAGTGACTTTTGTAATCTTAATAAATGCATTTTTAAAAAAACTTTGTGGGCTTTTACAAATTTTTCTTCCTTGCATACATAAAAAAACTAGAAAATATAAAGAGGAAAAACTATAGTGATGTAACTTGCATTGTATGGAACACATAATGGCTCCTGCCATTGATGACATTTATCCTTACTCATTAGGAAAGACCTAATAACTGGAATTAACAGATCCCTCCTCACTCATGAAGAATAACGTCATAAAGTACCCACAAATGGAGGCGTTCAGGATTAACCCTCCCACTGCTGGACCCAGGAATCCCTTGCCTTTCCATGCTTTTGGTGATCCAAGGCAAAGAGCCAGCTTGGGGTGGCAGGACCACAATTCCACAGGAGCTTCAACTTGATCCAAATGCCGGAGTTTTCACACGTGATTATCTTTGATCTTCAAATGCACATTATATTCTTGAAAATTACTGACGTAGGTAAACAAGCATTTCCCCAACAACAGCATTCCTGGAGGATGAGTCTAAATACCCTTTCCTCAACTTTGTGTTTGCACAGAGTTATACAGGGGAAATGAGCCTTTGGAGAATTATTAGAGGGCAAACGAGAAGCAGCCAAGTTTATGAAAAACTAGCACACGAATGACTGAGGGGATAGAGATCTATATCCTAAGTCAACTCCAGCTCCAGCTCATTTTTTCTTTTTTTGAAGGAGCAGCAATGGCAGGTGTAATTCACTCCATATTTTCTAGCAGGATGTTGTTGAGGACCCACGCCCCTCTTCCCCAAAAATAACTCACCAAGGGCCCTTGCTGCTCCCAGAAACAACCAAAATGGAGAGGAAAGGTGACCCACTGGCTGTGGCACATCAAGGGTGCCAGTATGGATAGAGCCCCGGCCCTCTTTTCCCTGTGCTGCACCTCCCTGTGCTCTCACCATCCCTTTTCCCCCTTCTGCAGGGGATAGACTCATGTATAACATTTGGTGCGAAATTTGCATGGTGCTTGCACACCTGTACATGCCACAGCAGCAGATGCTGTAGGGACCCCATCACCCTCCTCCTCCTCCTCCACTCAGCCAGCTCAGCGTCCCAGCCCTCAGCATCCCAGCACAGCCATGACAATAAATGCTGTCCCATCCCACACTCCTCACCCGAGTCTTGAGGAGACTCTCCAAGAGCTGCATTTGGAATTGCAGTCAAGATTTCCTTGGCAGAGCCATTTTCCCACTGTTATGCTCAGGTACTCTGCAATGCCAGTGTGTAAATATCAAATACCCATCAGCTTTCCATTGAAAGAATGGAAATTCAGGGAAATGGAGACCAAATATACATAGGATCTAATTTAGCACCAATTCTAGATCAGTTTGGTTTAAATTGATCCAGAAACCCTTCTCTTGAAGATGCAGGGAGGAGCAGCAGTACTTTGTTCAGCAGGATCCCTGGAGCTGCAGTGGGACTGCTCAGGCCTTTTATTCCAAATATTTCCATCAAGGGCTCAGGCTGTGCAAATGAGGATGGGTGGGTTTGTTCAGTGGGAGAAACAAATTCAAACCCAGCAAAATCAATAGAAAATTCATGAGCATTTCTCCCCCCAGTCATTTGATTCTGCTTTTTCCATAGTTGCTCCTGAGGTTAACGTGGTACAGTGGCCACCTGGTCCTTAGGAGCTTGGGCACAGGGCCAGGGATTGGGATGACCCATGGGGACAGTGCCCCAGGACTGTGCCTGAGCCCAGGGATGTGCCAGGACACACTCCTGGCACCACTGCCCACCAGGGATGTGCCAGGACCTGCTGCACCTGGCACTGCTGCACAGCAGCTTTGTACCCCGAGAGCACTGCCTGCAACGTAAACCCAAAAGCCCAAAATTCTGGTGAAAACACTGGTGGAGTTTCTTGTTAATCACCCCCGAATGTAGACGAAGTTTGCAAAGGCCCCAGTGATTTCTGGTGAACATCCCCCCTGCTTGCCCCACGCCTCAAGGAGGCACCTCTGCTCCTGACTGAATCCCAGCCAGGCATTGCTAAGGAAGAATGATTTATCAACAGATATAAATCAAACTGACTGTTTAGCAGCTCTGATCAGCTGGAAATGAGAACCTCTGGAAACACGGCTGCATCCAAACATGAGAGCCCTGCATCTGCGGCACGGCAGAGCTCATTTAGTCACTGCACCCGTCTCCGTGTGCCCTTTCATCCCTCCAAAGAGTCAGAAATTGGGAAGAAAAGATTTTTATCTCATAATAAGGATAATCCTATTTCATATGCAACAAATCTACAGTCCTGCCAGTGCAATTTGGGATTGCACCATTGGATGCAGGCACATAGCACGGTGGGTGCCAGCCTTTGCAGGGTTACCAGGCATCCTTCTCCATCCTTCCCAGCAGTTAATAAGCAACTGGACAGGGTGTACAGTGGCAGAGAGAAAGAGGAGAGCACAAATCCCAAAGGCACAGAGCAGTGTGTGGGTGAGCAGCACGGAGCTGGCACCAGATGTCCTTTTGGGTGTCCAGCCACAATGCCCCGTCAGCTGGTGTTGTGCAGCACCTGGAGCAGCAGCCACTGGACCCCTGCACACCAGAGCTGTGGGAGCTCTGGGCAGGAGGACACTGTCCCCGGGGCACGGGGTCACCCTGTGCCCAATAATGTGCCACTCAATTGCCTCAAGTGGGGATGCAGAGTTGCTGAGCAATTTGCTGCTGCACACTCAGCTCGAGTCGTGGGGAGCGGGCAAAGCTTTGTCAGGAGCAGCACTGTTATTATTATTATTATGACTATTTAAAGAGCATCCCAGATGTGCGTGGCACTTTACAGACAAAAATAATGGAGAGGCCTTGCCCCCTGAAGTTGAAATAGCACAAGCCCAGCCCTAGACAACAATGAACAAGACTGAGGAGAGACAGAGTGAGGCGGCTCACGAAAGAGCAGGGACTGCACCTGCTCTCACCTCTGATCTGCTCTGACTGCTGCCACAGGGAGTGCCTCCCCCTGATTTTCACTAAGCATCCCCTGGCAAGGACCAGAGAGTGGTTTGAATTATTTTATATCTCTCTCTAGAGCTGAAGATGGTGGGGATGGAGGAGACAGGTGCATCAGCGGTGACACACAGAGGGAATGGCTTCCCACTGACAGAGGGCAGGGTTAATGGGATACTGGGGACAAATTCTTCCCTGTGAGGGTGGGCAGGCCCTGGCACAGGTTATCCAGAAAAGCTGTGGCTGCCCCTGGATCCCTGCAAGTGTCCAAGGGCAGGTTGGATGGGGCTTGGAGCCACCTGGGCTGGTGGAAGGTGTCCCTGCCCATGGCAGGGGGTGGGACTGGATGGGTTTTAGGGCCCTTCCAACCCAAACCACTCTGGGTTCTGTGAAGTTGCTCTGTGAATAGGGGTCTGGTGGGCATGGGGGAGGGCAGAGGCAAGAGCTCCAGAAGCACCCAGGGTAACCACATCCTGCAATATTTTCAGGCTGCACACTGGCTTTGCCCTGTCTGAGGCCACAGAGTCAGTGTACGGGCACCTCTCCACACCAGGACCACACACCTTGGTGGTGCCAGAGCAGTTGGGGTGGCAGAACCTGCCTTGTGCAGCACCAGGACTGGGACCAAAAAACCCAGTGCAAGCCTGGAGCACATGTGAGGTAGCAGAAAGCTTCCTACATCTTTTAACAAGTTCTGGATCAGGTGCCAGGTCATTCCAGTGCTGCTTTGTGAAAGTACTTAGATTTATGTCCAGCTATTTAATATCAGCCTGAAAAAAAAAGCTCTGCCTCTGCTCAGCTCCATGTAATGGTGTCACTGCTGCTGAGTCCACCCAAAGATTCTAATTTTTTATCTTGTTCATTTTTTTCCCCTTTGCACTGATTATTTTTTTCTAATTTGGTGATCTCAGCGAGATGTTTGGGATGCACTTGACAGAGCATAATATATCACCTGTCGAGAGATCCCAGCCTTAAAAAAGTAGGAAAATTACTGGTATAATTGCAGAGTAAACCCTTGTCCAGGGAAAGGGAACTCCTTGGAGCTGGGGTGCTCCAGGAGATGTTCCCTCCACTGGTGCAGGTCCACACCAAACCTGGGCTGTCCCACGGCTCCGAGCTGCTCCGTAACTGATTGCTTTAATACCAAAGTGACACCAAAGGGGGTCAAGTAAATAAATATGCATGCCTCACCAGTGCAAAATAATAAAATTCCAATGTGTGCAAGCCTGCTTGTTGAACATATGTTTGCAGCACGGCTAAGCCATCTGGCTCAATGTCAAGCATTTACACCAACTGCAGTCTTACACTACCTGACAGCAGAAAAGCTTTATTCCCCTGGTGTTTGGGCACAAATGGAGAAATATTATTGAAATGATTATCTGCATCAAGACTCAGATTTGGTTTGACATTTAGCTGGCTCTGTTTAATCCAAAGGGTTGTCTGAATGAATAAAGAGAAGGGTTCCTCCAGAAGATGCTGCAAGCAGCCAGGGAAAGCCAAATGATTAATGAGACTGAAAGGCTGGGTGGACCCTGCCCACCTCCACCCAGACCTTGGTGCCAAGAACTGCATGGGAAATCAGGCTGAGGCTTCTGGAGCTTGTCAGGAGGATGCTCACAGCTGAGGGGCTCTATTTTTGGACCTTGAGAAAACAAAAGAAATAAGTACATGGCTCCCAGCTGGGACAGAAAGGTCCGTGTGCTAATTAAAGACAACCCCTTGGAGTCGCGGGTCACCAACACAGCGGAGATGGGAGATGCCTGGGCTGGGGGAGCCCCCTCCTCCTGCACCCCCCACCCCTGGCACAGAGGGCTGAGGCACGTTCATCCCAAAGATGAGCCCTTTCTTCAGAGGAGTCTCCAATAACGCAGCAGTGAAGGGAAAACAACCCACAGAGCTTGGGGTGAGCTGACAGGAGCCGAGTGGGAGCAGGAGTTGTTTGAACTCACAGGGTTGCTGAAGGCTCTGTCTGACAGAGACAAATTCATCCCAGAAATCAGACATACTGTATTTTAAAATAAAATGGGACGGAGCTGCCAGGCAAGGGCTCCAAGAAGCATCATGGTCCAGAAAATCCCTCACTGAGAACACCGAAGGGCAGCCTCTTCCCATGCCACAGCAGAACAGCCTGCTTGGGGTTTTTCCTCTTTTCCTTTATATCTCCACTTCTGATTGTTGATTTGGATTTAAAATTAATTTGGTGATTTGAGTTTAATAAGAATGTTAGACATGATTTCCTTCTCACTCTTACTTTTAATTAACTTTTTAATTGAGATTTAAATGAATTCTAATGAACAGAATTGGTAGCCTAATTGATTTGTTGCAGCAGCGTGGGGAGGGATCAGTATGCCAGCAGCATTCTGATATATTAATCCGGGATGTCAAACAGTTTACAGGTTAATTTTTTGGCAGAGGTTACTTAATGGCAGCAGAAGACAATAATTTACTTTGGATGATTAGTAAACAGTTCCTGGTAAGTTCTGGTAAGAGCTGGTTAAACATGCCCCTGGTTATGCCTTTACCACCTCGGTGTCTCCTTGGGAACTTGTCCAGGCTTTGTCCAGGAACAGTTTTTGCCCAGATGTACCCACGTGCAAACCAGGAGAGGCTCCAGAGCACCTGTTTTCCTAAATAAATCCATAGTATATTTATTTCCATAAATAAGTGAGAAAATACACTCTTATCACACAGAGAACAATGAGCAACGAGGCACTTGAGAGGAGAGAGCAGAACACGGGCCATGAGTTCAGGTCACAAAAGTCTCAGTTTGCCCCTGCTATGATCCAGACACCCAGAAGGAAAAGGGGAAGGGGAAAGGGGAAGAGCAAGGGCAAGGGGAAGGACCAGTTCATGATTAATTGCCAACTCCCAGATTTTGCAGCTTCAAGACTGAATCACCTGCTCAGAAGTGCAAACTTGCTAAAATATAAACTAATTTTAGTCTCTAAGTATTGAAATATAATCCATCTTCCCTCTCCATTGGGAAAGCTCATTAGAGGCTGTGACTGGCATGAGGGGACAAAGCCAGGATTGGGCCCTGCACACCCCCAGGCTGGGGGGATCCCCCTGAAGTGCTGCCTTGGGCTCAAAGGGCTTGGTGCTCTCCCTGTTTGGGGTGTAAATCAGGGCGACTCTGGGCCATCCTGGGTGGAAATGCAAAGCTTTGGAGACATTACTGCAGTCAGAGGGCAAAGCAGGATGGATGGAAAAGGAGAGCAGGGACAGTTTGGGAAAATGGGATGAGAGAGAGAAATATTACCAGCAACGCCCCAAATGCCTTGAAATATAGAGTGCTCCCAAATTTAAAGGATTCAGGTTTAAAAGCTTCATTTTACGATTTGTAAGGAATTTATGTGAAAATAATATTCAAAGACTGGCACTTTTTTCCCCCATAATACCAAGCTGTTAGGTAGGAAGAGAGATCCATGGAGAACATTAAAATCCCTTCGTGCTCCTAAAGAGAGGTGGGCAGAGCTGCTGCCTGCTGGGCCCCCCAGGATCATGGCCCTGGTCACTCTGGGGGTCCTGCCGTGTCCCCCCCACTCCAGGGCATGTGCAGGGGCTGCTGCTGACAATGGCAGCATTTGGGTTGGAAGGGACCTTGAAACTCATCTCATTCCACCCCTGCCATGGGCAGGGACACCTTCCACCAGCCCAGGTTGCTCCAAGCCCCATCCAACCTGGCCTGGGACATTTCCAGGGATCCAGGGGCAGCCAGGAGCAGGCTGTGCCTTGTCCCCACAGGGCCATGGTGGCCTCGCTGAGGGCTCTGACACTGTGGACCCCCAGGGTGGTGAGGGGGGGGTTAACCAGTGTGTCCCCACTCTGTGCAGGCTGCAACCTGTGTCTCCTGTTATCAGGAAAGACCAAAGTGCCAAGTGGAAGTGAGGGAAAAAACCTGTGTCCCTCCTCATCCCTCTCTCAGATGTGGCTTCTCAAACATAAAAAATTCATCCTTTGCTTCATTCTGCTCCACTCAGGGTATTTGGTACATCACAAGCTCAAGATTAAAGGCAGAGCCTTTCTCAAATGCAGATTAATTTTGTTTTTCAACTTCTTAGGCTTCTGTTAACACCTTTTCTGCAATCAGTACAGTATCTTTTAAGTTAATTAGTTCTGGAAAGAATTACCAGTGTAATTTGTGCTGAGCCCTCCCTCCCTTTCACTCACCAGACAGAGCAGCCTCTGATAGAGATAAAAGGGACACTGGAGGCTCCTCCAGTGACAAGAGGTGTTAGAGAGGAATTCCGATAATATCTTCAAACTATTTATCCCCTTTCAGCTCCATAAATGGGGAGAGCAAAGGTGTTTGGAGTTTTCTCCTGAATTATTTAGACCCCTAAATACCCCACATCCCAGGCAGGAAGCACCTCACACCTTGCTGGAGCCCACCTTGTGTGTCTCCCACAACTGGTCACTCTTGGCCCAACTGTTCCTTCTTCTTGTCCCCATGGAAATCATTCGACTGATCAACGATGCTGCACAAAGCTCTGTGAAGCCTCCTGCGAAGCTGAGCTGAATTGTGGCTTCCGCACAGACCTTGAACATTTAAAATTAGTTATGTGCATCATTGTTTTGCTGAGCAGGACTGACTGTCAGCAAAGCCAGAGCTCCACACCACATCTCAGCTTGTCTCAAAGGCTGGGGAGCTGTCCTGGAGTGGCTGAAGCCACAGGTCTCATTCCATCTCGTTGCACTCCAGGTGTTTATGTGTGGCCGTGTATTTTCACACACCACAACTGCCCACACTGAACTTTCACAACATCTCTGACTCACTGTGAAGCTCAGTAACATCAGAGATCAACTGGCCATGCATATCTTCACCTTCAGAGCAGCCCAAAAGCTGACATGGTGAGGTGATTGGTGTCCCCCTCTGGAATGGGGCTTTGTCCCCTCACAGAGAGCAGCAGTGACAGTCGAGATTTCCTGGGCTCCCAGCCTGGTGAGAGCCCAGGGACAAACCTGGCCATCAGTGGGAGCTGCTCACAAGGTGCAGCCACTGCAGGTGAAGGTGGGTCAGGGCAGGGAGGAGGGAGGAGCAGAGCCGTGTCTTGGGGTCTCCCACAGCATCCAGGGGCTTCCCTGAGCTTTATAAATAATATATTTATTTAGGGAAACTAATCCTGTTAGAAACATACATAACAGTAACAATGATATTGGCTTCCACTATTAATACTTCACATTAAAATCAATTCATTAAATCTAAATGGAAAAATATTTATGTAAAAACCTGTTCATTAAAGTCTGGTTTTTTCCCAATAAACCTCAAGTAGAGCAGTGCCCAATCTGTCCCTTGCTGGAGTTTGCATTTAGAAGTAGGATCACTATCAACTTCCCTGCTTTCAATGGGAAGAGGTTTATTCATAATTTGCAATGGGAAAAGACACATTATTCAGCTGGTTCTGACTTAGTTAAGCTAAATTAGCCAATAAGCTGGGAGAAACTTCACAACAGCTGAAAAAACCCAGTGTTGAGTGGGAACTGGCTACTGGCTGCTTTAATGAAAATAAAAGCTCTGTTAACCCATGATTGAACAAACAATCTAATATTGCCTTACACTGTGATCCAACTTTTCAGCCCCCTATCACTCCGTAAATGCTTTGGACAGGGAAGGATGGGCTGCATTGGTCACTGTGTGCAGACAGTTGAGGGTTCAACCCCAGACCCTGGGGCTCCTTAACCTGCCAGGGTCAGGGCTTTGTCGACGTTACGGTGCAGGGTCGAAGCCAGGAAAGCAATGAGACAAGGGGGGAAATCCTCTGGATTCCTGCTGCTATTGGGGCAGTTATATTGTTGGAAAGAAGGGGCCAGTGTGGGGCTGCCTGGTGAAGACAACTCCTCCTCTATATATCCAGTTCTGTCTCTTTTAATGGGACTACCTGCCATGTTTCAGTTGCCCATTCCTCTATTTTTTTTTCAGGCTGTCTTTAGGCCTGAATTGTCTTGCAGGACTGGTTGGGGCTTTTTTGAATATTTGATTGTGTTAATTTTGAAGTCAGCAGGACTGAATGTGTGGGTGCTGCTGCAGCTCTCAGCTTCACAATAAAAACATCTCTTGTACAAGGAGACCCTGGCACCACCACCACCTGCAGTTTGTGCAACAAGGGCCCTTGAAACGTAACCACCAGGTTGTATGTGGTCCAGTTCCACCTGTAAATGCATTAGTGGAGTGTTTAGGGGTGAAGGGGAGCCGTGATACCACCTTGCTGCCAGCTAAGGGCCCAGCCCAGCTGGCACTGGGAGTGTTGGCAGCAGCAAGTGAAACTCTCCCCATTTCCCTCCCACCTCCTCGACCCCCAGACTGACTGGCTGGGTGAGCCAGTACCCCACCTGTCCCCAAAATAGCAGGGATGATGTCCTTATCCTGTTCCCTGCTGTCCCATGGCTCAGCTGCTGGACCCCCACCACTGCTGGACCACCCATCACGCCCTGTGCTGTATGACCCCCCCCAGCTCAGCATGGTGTTTGATCATTAGAGAGGAGTTATTTAATTTATTTTTTACATACTGCAGTTAATTACACTGTCTCTGATTGTGCTGATCATTTCTGCTCAGCCTGGTAATCAACAACCACTCACAGATCTCATGGCAATGCCGGCACACGGGACACGGTGGCTTGATTTGTGCTTGGTGTGAAGCCAACTCAGGCAGCTTCTTGGGGGATTTTCTGCTGGATTCCCAGCCTCAGCAAGAGGGTGTGGTGTTCCCATCTGTCCCATGGCCCCAGAGATATGTGGTGCCAGATTCCAGAGGGCTGAGAGGCGGCTGAGCCCTTGCCAGGTTGGGGCAGCAGGAGGTGATGCTGCTCCTCCCTACCACACCCTCCAAGGCTGGAGCCACTGGCACCCAGGGCTGCCATGTGCCTCCTTGGGAAGTTTGGGACATTGTTTTTACGAGCCTTTGCCAAGGCATGAGCCCCAAAAACTGAGAAATGCCAGGAAACAGTGAGGCTGCAAAATGAGCAGAGACAGATAGCCTCTCTAAGTGTCTCTTTTTGCCTTCAGAGACACAGAAAGAGGACGTGCCTCCCAAATTCCTGCAGATCCTGTAGTGGCAGGAATTACGTACCAGGAGGGTTTCCTCCTGCACTCATCGCTGGTTTTTTTCTCTTCTAAATGATGCTCTGAGTAACTGCCTCTATGATATCATCTGCAGAGGCCTTTCGAATTTCTGCTCTGCATTAAAGACAAAGAATTTTCCACAATTAATGTGCTTCGAGGGTTTCCTGTCACAAGGAATGTAATTAACTCTTTGCTGGCCTAACTAATTTCTGCCTTTTAAAAAGTAGCCTGATAATGACAAAAGTGGAGCACTCAATCCACAGGATAGCCATTAACAGTGCTCTGGCATTGTGCTGGCTCCATTCAGCCCACAATTACTGTCAGGGATTGGCACTGGAAGCTGCTCCTTGTACGCAAACAAGAACACTGTTCATTAAAGGCCACTTCTGATAAAGCACAATCTATGTTTGTAATGAATATTTGAGAAAGAAAATACAATCCTGGATTCTGAAACCTGCAATGCAGTTATTATTCTTTTAATAACACTTTCTCGGGCACAGGACTGACAGGTGACAGAGTGGTGGCAGATATGAGGTGACTGGTATGGGAGCTTTGACTCCAGAGATGAACAGCTGGGCTCAGAGTGTCCAGGGATGAACAGCTGGGCTGAGGGAAAGCTTAGTTCATGTTACATGGGAGAGAGCTGGGGACATTCAGCCTCCAGAAGGATCCAGGGAGACCTGAGAACCTCTTGCAGTGCCTAAAGGGGCTCCAGGAGAGCTGGAGAGGGACTGGGGACAAGGCATGGAGGGGCAGGACACAGGGAA
>JAWWMP010000171.1:550933-571989 GCA_035047865.1 Dendrocincla tyrannina | reverse complement strand
TTGGAGCACCCTGGGCTGGTGGGAGGTGTCCCTGCCCATGGCAGGGGTGGGATGGGATGGGCTTTAAGGTCCCTTCCCACCAAAACCATTCCAGTATTCTCTTCTATGACAAATTCGGCTTTGCTGTGAGCAAGGACAGCGGGCTGGGCTCCCCCACAGCCGCTGTCCACGCCCCGGGCTGGCACAGGGGCTGGGACCCTGCCCTGCCCCCGAGGAGGGACGGGGAGGTGATGGAGCATCGGGACAGGGAGGTGATGGAGCATCGGGATAGGGAGGTGATGGAGCATCGGGACAGGGAGGTGATGGAGCATCGGGACAGGGAGGTGATGGGAGCCCCGGTACAGCCCCCGATGAGTTCCTGGGACAGCCCCGATGAGATCTCGGAAGAGCCCCCGGTGGGATCCCGGGACAGCCCCCACGGACCCCCACGGACCCCCGGAGCCCCCGGGAGGGGCCGGGCCGGGCCCGCTCGGCGGTTCCGCACGGCAACAGTGCCCTCTGTCGGGCTGCGGTGACAGGAGCGGGGACACCGGGGATAACGGGGATAGCGGGGATAGCGGGGATAGCGGGGATAACGGGGATAACCCGGATAACGGGGATAACCCGGATAACCAGGACACCGGGGATAACGGGGATAGCAGGGATAGAGGGGATAACGGGGATAACGGGGATAACCGGGATAACCGGGATAACCGGGATAACCGGGACACCGGGGATAACGGGGATAGCAGGGATAGAGGGGATAACGGGGATAACCCGGATAAAGGGGATAACGGGGGTAACCGGGATAACCGGGATTACCGGGATAACGGGGATAGCGGGAACACCGGGGATAACAGGGATAATGGGGGTAACCGCGATAACGGGGATAGAGGGGATAACGGGGATAACCGCGATAACGGGGATAGCGGGGATAACCGGGATAACCAGGATAACCGGGACACTGGGGATAGCGGGGATAGCAGGGATAGAGGGGATAACGGGGATAACCCGGATAACGGGGATAAGGGGGGTAACCGGGATAACCGGGGTTACTGGGATAACGGGGATAGCGGGGATAACGGGGATAACACGGATAACCGGGGATAACGGGGATAACGGGGACACCGGGGCTAACGGGGATAACCGGGATAACCGGGATAACGGGGGTAACCGGGATAACCGGGATTACCAGGATAACGGGGATAGCGGGGACACTGGGGATAACGGGGATAACCGGGATAACGGGGGCACCCCAATAGTACAGGAACACGTGGAATGCAGGAACACAGGGAAACCCAGAATACAGGGACCTCCCTGGCACAGGGTCACCCCCGGAATAATGGGGACACCTCTGGAACATGGGGACACCCGGAATACAGAGACAATCCCAGGCAGTACAGGCACAGCACGGGGACCCCCCCCAGAATATAGGGACCCCCATGGGCAGCACTGACAGCACGGCAGGACGGGGATCCCCCAGTATACAGGGACCTCTGGCAACACTGGGACCCCCAGAAACATGGGGACACCCCCAGCAGCACGGGGATCCCCCCTCGGGAACACACACACAGAGTTATTGGTTTCTTTAAAAGCTGGATTGGGGAAAAGTTTCAGGAAAACGGCTGATTCACCGTGACATTTATTGGGGTCAGACTCAGCTCTGTTGGTCCTGAGGTTTACATGCACAAGAAAATTCCAAAGAACTCCAGATTTTAAGGAAAACATTGAATTTTAAGGGAAGAAGAGATCCCTTAACTGAGAAGTCAGAGTATTTTGCACAAGTATTCCCTGGCAAGGTGTAGTGGTGGGATCTCAAAACCTGGAGGGATTATTATACTATTTTATAAATATATAACTATATACATAATAAAGTTACTAAAATATAAACATACAAATAGATATTGACTGTGGCTCCCTGACAGGAGGGTGTAACCAGGGGTCAGATCTTCTCCCAGGGAACAGGACAAGAGGAAACAGGCTCAAGTTGCACCAGAGAAGGTTTGGGTTGGATCTTAGGGGAAATTTCTCCTCTGAAGGGGCTGTCCAGCCCTGGCCCAGCTGCCCAGGGCAGGGGTGGAGTCCCCATCCCTGGGGGATTTAAAAACACTGTGGATGTGCCCCTTGGGGACACAGGTTAGTGGTGACCTTGGCAGGGCTGGGGGATGGTTGGACTCGATGGACTCAGAGGGCTTTTCTAACCCAAATGAATCTCTTCTTCTATGATAACATTTCCTCTTTGCACTTCTGCCTGTTTTCTAGGAGGTGAACACAGCCAGGAATCAGCAGTCCTGAATTACCCTTTTCTTTTTTTCTGCTAAAACATGTAGGAACAGGTAAAGCAAAGTAAAATCACTGCATAATCAAATATTTACTGACTTTATCATCTGAGATTAAATACATTGCAGTTGAATATTTAAACACAATCTTTAAATATTCAATGATTTATATACAATATATTAATTTTTATTCATTCTATATTTTTAAGCATCAGAAATATTTTGTGCAATGCCTTCTCTGCTCTTTCACTGCTCAACAGCTGTTTTGAATTCAGTAACAGTCACTGTTGGCTCTTTCAGGTTTGCCAAAATCTCATCTCTTCTCAGCACTTCAGGGCTGCCAGGCCCCTCTGGAGTGAGATTCTGGCTCCAGCCTTCAAAAAGAGCAGTGAGGGGGCCCGGCATTGCTTGGCAAATCTACGGATACAGAGCAGACTTTGTAAATTCTCCTTGTGCACATCTTATTTGTACTCAGAAGACTTTCCAGAAAAGGTAAAGCAAGCAAAGTAAAATGTGTGTGGGTGAGGGATGGGGCACAGAGACACAAACTCAGCACAAACTTGGCACAACACCTGGACCCTCATTTTTAAAGCCCTGTAAGAGCTCCCCATCCTGAGCTGCTGTGCTGGTTTAATGGTTGAACTTAGTGATCTGAAAGATCCTTAATGACCTGAAGGATCCTGTGACCCGGGCGGGGGGCAGTGCCAGGGTGGGCACTCCACAGAAGGTGTCAGTTCAGAAGAATACGGATCGACGTATTTAATAGGATTTATTGTAGAAACTGCTGCTGTGGTGGGGAGCATATCCAGACATCAGCAGCACCAAATGGTTCTTCCCTTCTCATCCTGGGGTCCACTCTTCTGCACATGCAGCATTCCCAGCCCCGTGCCAGGCTCTGCCAGCCTCTGTTGGCTGCAGTGGAACATCCAGAAACCCACCCTGGATATTCCAAGGGGCTTCCAAGGCCATCACACCGTCAAGCCTTAGACCAGCTTGAAATCAGATATTATGTGACTTTCTGAGATCTCAGAGAAATTCCAGCCCAGGGAGGGAAATGGTAATGTGGCAGGAGGAGGGCCTGCAGGATGGGATAGCTTTTCCTGCTACAGACTAATTCCCAAAATAACTTTTGTTTCTCCTATACCAAAACTATATTTAGTTGAGATTTTACAAACTGAAATGTTAATAATCATGGAAAAGAGAAATAAAAATGTTGATAGTGTTAAATCCTAACATGTCTATTTAACTTAATGGCACCACACATGCTGATAAATCCTAAGGGATCCCTCCCCCTTTTTTCCTAGTGGGATAAACACGGTTTGTCATATTGAGAGAACACTCTGTAGTGCAGGAATAATCAGACCATATTGTTGGATCCAATTTTCTATCATTTACTTTTTGCTGTCGAACAAAAGTAGAGCCCAGTACACAATTTAGTCATGGGTAGAAGGAGAATTAGTCCTATAATGCAAAAGACTTTTGGAGGTAAAAGTTGAGGGCCTGCAGCCTGCATTAATTCCCATTGTTCACTGCCCTCGTGGATGGCATGAAAGGATTTTGATTTTCATTCTTACGTCCTTTGCATGTTGCTTGTATTAAATCAATGGGCTACTTCCCTCGTGTTTTCCCTGCAGCTGATCTAAAGGGCCTTTTGAAAGGAAACTAGCCTGGCGCAGACAAAGACTGATTCTTCATCCCCTGCCATGTCACGCCACCAAACGGGGTTTTGTGCACTCTGTCAGTGTCTCAATCAGAGTGTCACGTCAGCCCCCAGCACCTGCCCTGCTCCCAGCCCTCCTGCAGCACTTCAGCTTCAACTTGTGTACCTTGGACAGACGTCCCGATGGGGGCTGATAGCAGTGGAGATTCACATGTTCCTGTCACCGCCTGGCTTTGTCACACACACATCACAGCCCTCCAGCCCCGGAGCCTGGGATGGGCAGAGGAGGAGCAGCCTGCTTTGCTCTGTCCTGGTGGGTCTCCTGTGCTGCCGTGGGCTGGCACTCAGGGATGGAGGGGTCTCTGCCTGTTAATGGGGAAGGAGGGACCTGAGGGCAATCCTGCACGCCCTCAGCCCCTCCCCACATGGACACCCCAATGTGCCCCCAGGCACAGGGAGGGTTGGTAATGTGTGATCCACAGCTGGAGGAAATGCACCTTTGGGACGCCCTTCAGTCACATATTGGATATCTCCTGGGCAGCACTTGGTGGCCCCACTTATCAGTCCCCGCAGTGCTCTGCTCCTGGGCACAAGCCCCCAGCTCCCTGCTCAGCCTGGGGGAACAGGCTTGGGGCACCCTCAGGAGCCCCCCAGGTCCCTCAGGAGGGCTCCTCATCTTGGAGCTGTGCAGGACACCCCTTCATCTGCCCCAGAGCCCAGAGAAAGGGAAAGGGGGAAAGGGAAAAGAAGGAAAGGGAATGGGAATGGGAATGGGAATGGGAATGGGAATGGGAATGGGAATGGGAATGGGAAAGGGGAAAATTATGGAAAAGGAAAAGGTTAAAAAAGGAAAAGGATAAGGATAATCACAGAATAGAATTGCAGAATCATTAAGGACGACAAAGACCTCCAAGATCATTGAGCCCAAACTGTGACCAATCCCCACCTTGTCAACCAGCCCAAAGCACTGAGTGCCCCTACAGCCATTAAAGGATAAGGACAAATATAAGGAAAGAAAAGGAAAGAAAAAAAAAAAAGAAAGAAAGAAAATGGAAAAGGAAAAGGAGGAAATGTGCTGGAGACAAACTTTACCCTGTTGATCTCCAACTCTGTCACTGGGATGTGTCCCTGCAGCCACACATGGTGCCCTGGGCTGGGGAGGGGGTCTCTGCAGGTGCCCCTCCCTGGGGTTTGCTGGCACCACCCAGGAAACTGCTTTGGGTCCAATACAAACAGAAATTGTGACACAAGGGGGTTTGGCAAAACGAAAGCAAAGCTGGTTCTCTTCCTATCCCTAAATGCTGCTTTCACCAACCAGAAACATTTAGTCCAGCCAAAAAGCTCCACCTGGCAGTGCTGGCCATCCTGAGAGGCCACAGGGAGATGTGGCCGCTGACCACGGGGGTTTGCTCAGGGTGACAGGGCCTCTCACTCCCATTAGGGTGTGCCTGCCTGCTTCTGGCAGCAATTCCAGTCCTCCCAGGAACAAATCCCAATGGACTCACAAACCTTAAATCAAGCACTGAGAGTTCAAGAAGTGACCAGGAAAATGTCACCTTGAGGTGGCCTGGCCCTGGCGTGTGGTGTCCACATCACACCTGAGTGTGGATTGCCAGGTTGAATGGACACAAACACCCACTAGGAATGGGAAAACAAATCTTCACAGGAAAAAATCCTCACACAAAATCTGGGCACGTGGGATGTGCTTTGCAGCACCTTAAATAAGACTCTGAGTGCTGGGCAGAGCAAACAGTCACTAACTCTAACTCAGCTTTTACTCTTTTATGAGAATTCCACCAAACTCCCATCAGGACCTTGCCTGTCCTGTGTCCCACCAGCCCCTCAGCATCTCCTGGATCATTGTCTCCCAAAATGCGGAGGCACAGCCAGCTCTGTGCCCACACAATGCCAGAGTCGCGCTGCTCTTTGTCCGGCATCCAGTTTGTCTGGCATCTGACATTCACAGCGTGCAGCGCCGGGGGCTCCCCGGCCCCACATTGTGCCACCACATCACTCATCCTGACCAGCAGCCAAAAACCTGAACAGGGGATGCCAACAGGGGCGAGCGGCTCCGGAGCCAGTGGGCTGCTGAAATGGAATATGCTAATCCAAAGGCTTTAGAAATGGGAATGCTAAGGGAAAAGTGTTCTGTACAGGCTAAGATATAAAGTAGAAGGTTTCAGGCTTGTCCCAGCCTGACTCCCAAGTGCTGGAGTGCCAGCATTGTGGACTCCGTGCTGAACTATGCCTGGAAAAGGTGTAAAGTTACACCTGAAAAAGGTGTCATTCAGGGTAGAACAAAACACAGCATCAATTCCAATGCTCACATGTGATCACTCCAACACATATTTTAAAGTATATTATGCAATAGATAAAAAATAATGATTTTGAGACAAATTAAGCCATAACAGCCTCAAATCAGTTTGTCTACACAGTTAATATGTTGATTAATGTCCTGTTAGGACTGAGACACTCATTTTTATCTCATTATTCAACTCAGTGTTTTCCCATAGCTACTGAATAAAAATGTAATTATTGCTCTAAATTATCATAGAACACAGGATGGTTTAGGTTGGAGGAACCTTAAAGATCATCCAGTTCCATCCCCTGCCACGGGCAGGGATACCTTCCACCAGCCCAGGTTGCTCCAAGCCCTGTCCAGCCTGGCCTGGATCATGTCCAGGGATAAGGAAGCCACAGCTTTTCTGGGCAACCTGTGCCAGGACCTGCCCACCCTCACAGAGAAGAATTCTTTCCCAATATCCCATCTAACCCTGCCTTCTGGCAGTGGGAAGCCATTCCCCCTTGTCCTGTCCCTCCAGTCCAAAGTGCCTCTCCAGCTCTTCTGGAGCCCCTTTAGGCACTGGAAGGGTCTTTAAGGTCTCCCTGGGGTCTTGTCTTCTCCATGGGAGCACCCCAAGCTCTCTCAACCTGCCCAGGTCCCTGTGGAATGCTTCCCTTCCCTTTGGATGCCATCCCTCCTGCCCAGTGTGGTGACCGCTCCACACACCTTGGTGTCATCAGCAACCCTGCTGAGGGTGCACTCACACACTTTGCACAGTTCCCAGGCAGATCTGCTCCACGATCTTGCCAGACACACAGGTGAGACTGGCCAGTCTGCGGTTCCCTGGATCTTCCTTATTTCCCTGTTTGAAAATAGGGGCTATGCATCCCCCTTCTCAGTCAGTGGGGACCTCCCCAGACTGCCACCACTTCTCCAATGTGATGGATAGTGGCCAGGCCACCTCCTCCACCAGCTCCCTCAGGACCATAATGATGTTGTTATTAACTTTCACGTGGGGTCTCTTGACGAACAGCAGCACAAACGGGCTGCTGCTGGGGAGGAGAAAGCAAAAATACTTCAATAAATAGGACTGTTTATTAACATGACTTTTACTGCTGATAGTACAGAACCAACCAGGGATGCAAATACTAAGAGGGCAGAGCTTTGTAGCACACACAAGCACAGCACAGGCCCTGGCTGGTTCGGGTGCCTGTGCACAGGATGTCTGTTCCTTTGTGGGTGGTTGGACTTTGCTGCTGCTCCAGTCCCAATTTGCTGAGCAATTCATTACCTTCTCCATGCCCCAGTTCTCCTGCTGTCAGTGCAGGTCAGACCCTCTCATCCCTGCTCTCCTTTCTTTCAGTGAAATTGTAACTGGGCGCTAAATATCAAATGGTTATTCAGAAAAAATAGCTGCCAATATTAAAAATAATCGTTGTCTGGTTCAAGATTCATTCCTTGTTCAAGTTGCCAAAGTGCAATTTAATTGCTAAGTTGAGAGGCAAAGACCCTCAGAAACAAAATTAAAGGAAACAGCTCTGTGTTACTGGTTGGACTCGATGATCTCAGAGGGATATTCCCATTATTTCCCAAATTATCCGTGGTTCTGTGCAAATCTTTTTTAGCACTTAAATTTTGTAAGGAAGGAAAGCTTGGGTAATTTCAGTTTTTTGATTGTTCTAAAATATTTTTTCTTCTTTTTTTATTTTGTTTAATCTAACAAATAAAATAGAAAAAAAAGTTGACTCAGGTTCTTTTTGGTGCCTCACTCCAGACAGGTTCTTTTCTAAGGAACTAAAGGTTGGACTAGATGATCTTGGAGGTCTTCTCCAACCTTAGTGATTCTATGAAATTCTATGATTCTATGAATTGCACAAAGAGTGCAGACTCAAATCCACCTGCAGGGGCATCTTTTTCTGAATCCTCATTTGAAGGACTGTGAAAAGGGAAAAAATTATATTCCCCACAGAAATGTATCCATGGGGGGACCTAAAAACTTTAAGAACTTCTCAGACATTTTCCTACCAAGTGTCTGCCAGAGGCTTTTGCAGGATGTGTCCAGCACCCAGAGCAGGGGAGGAGGGAGTGGAGGGTACCCAGCACCCTCCCCCCAGTGCTCAGGGCTGGTCCCTGGGGCTGTGCTGGCACCAGTGCTCACCAGCATCGGCATCGGCATCAGCCCCGGGAAGAATCCACCCTGGAACTGCCTCCTGCCTCTCATCCCAGCGCAGGCAGAGCCGTGGGTGCACAGCCACTGTGGAGGAGGTATCAGGGCTGCTTAGCTTGATTGAGAAAGGTTAATTACATGTGAAATGAGACTGGGATTCAGACTGTGTTTGCTCTAGATTTTGTGTAATGTTATATCAACACTGGGATTCTCTGTTATTCTATTAACAAAATAAATTCATTTTGTTTGGTTTCATTTTACTGTTGTTTTAATCCCACTGAACATTTATACTGTTATTTAATTTTACTAAACATGTGTGGATAGTAAAATACCTACAGAATTAAACTACCCAAGGATATTAAAGTGATCCAGTTCTCATGGAGATTTGATCTGCTAATTAGCCACACCAATTTTATGGATCATTGCAGCGCACTTAAAATGTATTGTTATATGTTCATAATCTTTCCTTAATGAGCTTTTATCGAGAGCACAGGCCAGCGACGGCGCGCTGCTCGGCAGAGGGGCTGTTTCAAACCCTGAGTGCCTGGCTCATCACAGCCCAGCGCCGAAGGAGACACTGCAGAGGGGTGGCTGGAATGTGACCCGGCATGATTTGGGGTCACTGGAGTGGGGACAGGGGTCCGCTGTCCCTCGGGGTGAAGGGGCAGCTCAGCCAGGGCAGAGGGGCAGCACCCCAGCATTGTGCACATCTCAGGAACCCCACTGAGCTGTGCTTATGGGAGGGAGAAAACCACTTCCAAATTCAGTAAATCAGCAGCACCTGGGAAGAAGCAGCGCTCTGTCCCCTTCCCACCATCCCAGCCCTAGGGCCAGCTGGCAGCAGGGACAGGGTACAGCCCCAGTGGGTTCTGAGCATCCTCCAGGGTCTGTGTCAGCGCCCTGGATGGGAATGACTCCAAAAGTGGGGCAAATTCTCCTTCAAAACTGCTTCTGCTCAGCCAGTGCTTCAACTCTGAAGCCATGGGACAAGATGGGATGGCTGGGGATCTGGGAGAGCCAGGGCTGCTTTCACCCCCGGGTGGAGGTGCTCTGGGAATCACGGATCGGCACACCGGGATGTGGGCCTGTCTCCATGGCCAGGTCTCTCAGCTGGCATCAGTGGAGTAGGAATCCAGCTCCTCAGAGGGAAGAACTGGAACCAGATATAACCATTTGTTACCCTCACAGGTCATCTTTGGCCTGAACATGCACAAATTATAGTTGGGAAGACGCTAAAGATTTGTTATCCCTCACTAAGAAGGGAGTGGAATGAATGGGGGATCCAATGGGCTCATTTTTGGCTGGCATGGCTTGCAGTTCCCCTGTCCTGGAGCACTCTGGGTGGTGTGCCATGGTCCATGGACTGTCTGGCCACACTGTGGGCACCCAACACCTTCACACAGATTATGTCCTAAAGCCAGAGGTCACTTTTTTGGCACACAGGGTTCTGAGCAAATGTGGAGATTCCTGAGAGGGCTGAGGGGAACATTTCCCATCCAATGAATTGTTGATGTGTCCTCTGTATATGTTCCCTGTGGGTCTGCTTAGTTTGGGTGGTCTTCAGCTTTCCTCCAGGGTGGAAAGGACCAGGGACAACATTGCTTTGGCAGGAGAACACAGAATCATGGAATGGTTTGGATTGGAAAAGCCCTCCAAGACCGAGACCAACTCCTGCCCAGCACTGCCAAGGCCACCGCTAGCTCATGTCCCCAAGTGCCACATTCACACAGCTTTTAAATCGCTCCAGGGATGGAGATTCCAGGGCAGGACAACCCTTTCCTTGAAAATATTTTCCCCAATATCCCACTTAAACTTCCCTTGGCACAACCAGTCCTGGATCCACAGCAATGCCTCGGGCTGAGCTTTATGCCAGGGCAGAGCTGGGGTTGCAAACGTGACAGGGAGCGGTGACACTGGGGGGAACACAACCCCCAGCTGCTCCCGGAGGTCCCGGCATCCCACCCTGCCCCATTCCGGGAGCTCCCACAGTCCTCGTCCTCGCTGCCATTGCGGGGTTGCTACTTAATTAATCAGAGAGGAAAGCCGAGCGAGCCGAGAGCGAATCGCAGATCAGGAGTGTGCTGTTTGGCGCTGGCATGGGCTCATTTAACAATTCAAGGGTCACTACCTGCAAAAGTGAGGACACCGCTTACAAGCGCCCGGATCCCGCCAGCTACAATGTGCGCGTCGGGATAATGAACTTAAAACAATCGTAATTAGCAGGCCGAGACAAAGGATTAAAATTAAAACTGAATGGCGCGGTGCGTGCAGGCTGCTTGTAGAACAGCGCTAAGCCAACTTAATCCATTTTAATTCCTCGGCGGGCCGGGGCGGCGGCTGCGGAGCGGCGATAGATGCCCGGCCGCGCTCCGGCCGCGATAAGCGCGGAGCATCCCCGGGGAGCGCCGGTCCCCGCGGAGCCGTGTCGGCGTGTCCGGGGGCTGGCGGGGCGCGGCAGGGGGAGCGGGGCAGCCCCGCATTGTCCCGCCGTTGTCATTGACTGATCAGGCCCTTTGAGCGCGCTTTCAGAGTCAATGGACCCACCTGAATAGATGAAAGGCAGACAGCTCCTGACAAACAAGGGGCTGCGGAATATTCATTGTGCATCTGCGAGGGAAAGATTAATGTATTAGAAATTAAAATGGGCCCGGGCCGTATGATCTTGCTCTAACACTTGGCCAGACCTGTGTCACCCACCGCGAGCGCCTGAAGTCGGCAGACAATCCTGCCAAGGTAGTGGGAATCATTAAGCACCCGGCTATTGTGCGCGGTGAATAATAAAACTTTCCCCCTATTCTTTGCCCGGAGCTGACAATGAATAATTCCGGAGCTATTTGCAATGTTAACAGCACCTATCTTGCCCATCCATTCCTTCACGATAAGGATGGAAATATGCATTTCAACAGTCTGCACAGATAGTGATTCACAGGCGCTTCAAAGGACACCTGCCACTCAAGCGAAGGGCTGTCAGTCTCCCGCCGCCGCCGCTGCCAGCAAAATGGCGAAAAAGATTATCTGCACTTTATTCCTTTTCTCCTCCGATTATAACACCGGTACGTTTGCCATCGACTGACAAGTGATTTACACTCGCTACTGTAATGTGGTTAAGCTAGGGAAAGCTATTCTCTTAGGCAGCCCTTATTCCTTCAAGGTTTACAACTGTATCCAATATCCTATCGCGAGTGTGATCGCGGCCGTACAGAATGCCATTAGGGGAGATATTAGGAGCGTTTAATCTGTTTGCTAACATAAAGGTGACAGTGATAAAGTCCTGGCTCTGACGTCAGGACCCGGCCAGCTCAGCCGACTTTTACAGGAGAGCGGCCACAGTTCTGGGGGGGTCTGATGGAGGGACCCCGGAGTTCACCACAACAGGTCCTGGCCATGGACACAGCTCACAGGGACTTTTTTAGTCTGGAAGAGGGCAAGTTGTGCATGTCTCGAACCTGGGAGTGCTCAGGGCTAGATTGGATGGGGCTTGGAGCTGTGTGGCTCCTGGGAAGGCACAGACCCTGCCAGTGGTGCGGCAGCTGCTCCTGCTCCACTCTGGGGGTTGCCAGGGCAAAAACAAACAAGCAAAACTCCACTGCACTGTTCCCGTTTATCTCAAATACTTTCCAGATTATTTGCTCTGAATTCTTCCCCCACAATCTTCTCATTGTGCTGGTCAGGGGGACACCCTGAGCAGGCGGGCTCTGCTCCATCAATGTCCACTTTCTTTCAGCACCAGCAGCAGGAATACCAGGAGTGACTCAGAGCAGCAGCAGTCATGCTCCATCTCTTTCCAGTGGGAAACAGTTTTAGCTAGAGAAGAAGCGCCATGGTTCTGTGTGCCCCAGCGGCACCATTCCCACCGAGCACTGGGCAAGGGGTTGGAGACACAAAACTCCCCAAAATCCAGCCTGACCCCTCTGTTAGCAGTGTGTCTGTGGCAGCAGAGCCTTGGGGGCTCCTGGCAGTGCCGAGCACCGACGGCTCCTTTGCTGCTGACACTGAAGTGTTGCCAGAGCAGGACTGGCCCCTGAGGGCTGGGCAGGGTCCTGGGTCCCACCGCTGCCACCAGGACACACGCGTGGGAGCCCAGGGATAATGAGTCATGGGCTGACTAACAGGCTACACTGATCATAAATGGGGCACCTTGGAAACAAGGGCTCGCAGATCCCTGAAGGTTTCAAGAGCTTAAGGATGCTGGAGCTGTGCTGGTGCCCCAAGAACTCTGCCTGGCAGGGCTGGGGCCAGGAACCAGTAATGCTGGAGGCAGGGTAGGGACCAGGGCCTCCCAGCAGACCCCTCCACTCTGCCTGGGCACCTTCCCCGTGAGAGCCCCAGCTGTCCCTGTGCCAGACAAAGCGGGAATTCTCTACTGGCTCCACATGTGGCACTGCTGGTGATGTCACGCAGGAAATCCTTACCCTCAGGGTCAGTCTGCAGGGATGTTCATGCCTCACCATCCTGCCAGGCACTGGGGTTCACCCCAGCAGCCCCCACCTGCCCCACAGCCCCCTGTCCCCTCCAAACCCACTGAACATCTGACCTTCATCCGAAAACTGCACATACAGATTTTCCCAAGGTTCCTCCAGTGTGGGAGTGGGGGTGGGAGAGGATCTCCTGAGCTGGGGGCATAGCAAGGTCAGCTGGAAACCAGCTAATACCTACCCAAGGCCCTTCCCTCCTTCTCCCTGGGTTTAGGATGCACTGGGAGTACAAATAAATAGCATGTATGGGGTTACTCTTAAATGTACATTTAATAGTATGTAAATACTATTTAAACTGAATAGCCTGGAGAAGAGAAGGCTCTGAGGAGACCTTAAAGACCCTTCCCGTGCCTAAAGAGGCTCCAAGAGAGCTGGAGAAGCACTTTGGACAAGGGATGGAGGGACAGGGCAAGGGAGAATGGCTTCCCACTGCCAGAGGGCAGGGTTAGGTGGGGTATTGGGAAGGAATCCTTCCCTGGGAGGGTGGACAGGCCCTGGCACAGGCTGCCCAAAGAGTCTGGGACTTCCTTATCCCTGGAAGCGTCCAAGGCCAGGTTGGATGGGGCTTGGAGCAACCTGGGCTAGTGGAAAGCGCCCCTGCCCAAGGCAGAGGTTGGAATGAGATGATCTTTAAGGTCCCTTCCAACCCAAACAATTCTGTGATTCTAAACAGCCTCACAGAGGCTGCAGCAGGCCCCTCTCTGCTGATGGCAGCAATTTCCAGTGGGGACTGGAGGGGAACTATTAAGATATGTGTGAAAACACGGTGTCAGTCTAATGTGTGGGCTTTCCCAGAGCAGAGTCACACTCCTGATGCACAAGAAGCAGCATTCCCAGAGCTGTGAAAATACCAAGTATTTTTATTTTTGTTATCACATGTGATGGAAGTCCTAGCAGAAGGTGGGGCAGCCATGGAATCCCAGAATCACAGCAGAGCTTCCCCTGCTCCAGCAGTTCCCCAGCTCCAGCTCTCCCAGCTCCCCCACTCTTGTGTCAGGACCGCAGGCTTGCCCTGACCCCTCTGTTTTGGGAACAGCACTCAGTCATTGTCACTGCAGAGCCCATTCAGTGACATGAGGTCCCACCAGTAAAAGAACATTGTTGGCTATCCGGATCATGGGTCCGTGTCCCTTCCACAGAGCACCCTATAGCCAGTGCTGGTATTCAGAAGAACCAAAAAGGAAGAAATGATGGACTAGGAGCTGTGCCAGCAGGTGTGAATGACATGGATTTCTTCCTAGGAAGTGATATTTTTAAGACTATCTCTTTGGCCTGCACACAGAGATTCTGCCCACAAACAGAGAGGGGCTTTTGCAGATCCCCTGCACTGGCAAGGTCCCTATGGAAGGTGGAAGGTTCTGGCATCCACTGGCACATTCCCTGTGCTCCCCAGCACTGGTCCCTGTGGATGTGTGTCCCTGTGGATTCAGGTCCCTGCAGATGTGGCCCTGTACCAGCATCTGCAGCCAACCCTAGGCAGCATCTGCTTGTTTACACAAATACTTACAGCAACACTTGCTGTAGGTTCTGGAAGCACACAGGGTCCCCATTCCAGCCAATGTATTCCCTGGAGTGAGGGTGGAAGCAATCTGGTTTATGCCAGTAGGTCTTAAGCTTAATAGAAGAGTGAATTCAGCCTCTGTCCCACTAAATTATCTGATGAGGGCTGAACCCTATTTTTCTGTTGAAGAAGAACAAGGGCACTGAAATAATTTGTGGATCTGGGTTCCTAATCTTAAATAATTCTTACCATTTAAAACAGTTTTTGCAGGAAATATTTTATAGTTAGAGAAATAGTTTTTGACATTTTGGGGGGGAAAAGAACAATGGACCGTTTACAGGTCTACACAGTAGATTAATGAATCTAATTGAGTCTGTAGGGAAATGCTTCAGTTTAACTACTGGAACTAATTTATACATTCACTACATCGTAATAAGTCAATTTAAGTTTCTGGAAATAAAACTGGATATCCTGGGTATAGATTTGAACTATAAATTTCTGCAAGAAAGGAGTCTGTGTGTTCATTATACATTGTAAAATTACCATATGGACCTGTCAACACTTCTTAGCACAGCTTTGTAATAATGTCATTTAGTTTAACATTGTAATGTGCCAGCTGAATTAATGTGTGTGGCACAATGAACACCTCCCACTGCCGGTTCGGGGTGGGGGTGAGGGCCAAATTTTAAAGGGGGTTTCTTATGCATAAGAGTTTTGCCTGTATTTGCAGAGTTGATATCTGGCCTCTGATGGGGTGTTCTGAGCATTAATGAGTGTCCAGGACTACTGAAGTCCCAGAAACTGCTGCCTGAGTCCCCGAAATGGGGATCAGGAGCTGCAAACCAGCAGCACCCTGACCGATGTCGGAGGGACACAGTGCAAAGCTCTCAGCCAGGCTGCTTCAGAAATCACCTGGTTTTCTTCACTGTCACTGCTGAATTTCTCCTCCTCCCACTCTTATTTATGGCTCCACATCTACTGCTGCTGCTGCTCCACTGCCCGTGTGGGCCAAGGCACAGGCACCTCTTGATCCAAGTCCGTCCATCCTTGCTACACTTCCCGCTCCCCACTTTCTATTATGTGTTCATAACACCCAGTCAAAATATAAAAGCCCTCAGCAGTAAACGGAGTCAGAGACAGAAGCAACAACATTCCCATTCCCTCCTTCTGTGTGTTACTGGGAACACTGGTGCAGAGACATGTTTCAAACTGGACCCTGGACTTGCTGCCTGGACCTGTGTCCAGCTCACAGCTCACCTGAGAGCACCTGAGCCACATCCCCCAAGCAGATCTGCCAGTTGAGCCCCCTTTTTGCTGCCCCACCCTTGCCATCCAGCCCTTGCTCAGCAGGAGCCCCCCAGCCCAGCTCAGCCTGGCAGGCGAGAGGGACCCCAGCCCTGCAGGGTCGGGGGTTCACAGCTCCCTGACAGCAGCACTGGGTGCAGGGAGGGGTCTCCCTGCACATCCAGACAGACCTCCCAGTCTTTCAGCTGTAGGACACCCCAGGAATATGCTCGGTTCCTGCAGGCCTGGTAAGAGCAGCACCAGCCCACAGGGAGCAGTGCCAGCCAGCACTTCTGCAGGACAAACCTGGCACAGCAGAAAGACTGAAATTCCCTGTGTGTCCCAGGCCCAAGTCCAGCTCCAGCCCACGCAAAGCATTTCCATGGCAGATTTTACAATGGGCACAAACACACAAAACCCATAATCATCCCTACAGGCTGCAGTGGTGTGAGGATCCAAGGCAAACTCCTTTTGCAATCCGAGGACTGATCCCGCAGCACCAACCATTCTCTCTGCCAGAGCAGTGGGAGCTCCTCCCGAGGGTGCTCCAAATAAATCAAGAAGCATTTTGCCCTTTGTCCTTTATTTGTCTACTTCTTTGCTTTCCTTCCTTCTCCCTCTCTTAGCAGCCTTGGGAAGTGACACTGGAGATTTCATAAAACACTATGGCATGTGACCAAGGGAGGGAGGTGGGCTGCTCTTTAAAGGGGAGGAAATCCACTTGTAATCTCCCTGTAACTGGGCCGTGGGCAGCCAAGTGTGAAGCCTTCCCTCCCTTTGCCTGTGCCGTGTGCCCGAGCAGCAGCAGCACCATCAGCACCACCGCGATGTACCTGCGGCTGGAGCGGTGCCGGCTGCCGGAGCGCACAGGCTGGAGAGATGCTGCTGATTTCCCTCAAGATGCAGCTGGAAAGACTAGTCGAAGAGCTAAAAATCCTACCTCAGTGAATCAGCTGGAAGACTAATCCCCGCAAAGAGACAGGATTTAGGATTAGATTGCCGGGGTTTTATCCAGCTGCCCAAATGTGCACAGCCCCCGAGTCGTGGGGAGGGTGTAGGATGTGGGGTCACTGCATGGTGCCAGCGGCTCCACCAGCATCAGGCAGGCCACAGGGCTCTGCTTTGGGATCAGTGTGGGGAAACAGACCCACTTTTGCTAATTAAATACTGTAACTGTGGTTTGGCAGCGCTAATTACGTATTAAAATCCAGCCGTTATTTACATATCTGCGCTCAGATTCCTACTGGAAGCTGACAGTTAATGTCACCACTCCTGTGAACCCGATGGCATCTGCCTATAAAAGGGTGATTATAAAAGCTTAGCGCCTTACCTATAAATTCATCTCGCTAATAAGCAACATGCTCATGATTGAAAGTCAAAGAGACTTTGGAAAGTAGTTTGGTGGTTTATTTCCTTTACAAAAATGTGTCTGATGGCAAAGAAGTGAGTGCTTGAGAGCAGTGATATTGTCATGAGTGCCAGCGCCGTGCGCTCCGTGATCCTGGGCAGGGTGATAAATAGCAGCTCCTCAATTACATCTTTGCTTTATTCCCCGAGTGACTTGTATTTGGGTTGATATACAGGCAGTGTGATTGCACTTGTTTCCCAATGCAAGGAAAATGCCCTTCATGAAAGCAGTATTAATTAGGCAGAGCTGTAATTGTGGGCAATGCTGTGGGAGCAGCGGGCACCTCTTCCCTGCTCAGGTAGCACTTACCCGGTGCTGGCAGAGCATGCCCACACCTTCACACCAGTGGGACACCTTGGCTGGAGCTCTAGGGGCACTGCCCCTTTCAAAGCCACCTTGGCACTTTCTGGAAGCACCGTCTCACTGTGACCATAAACCATTTTTTTCCATCTATCATGTGGCCCTTGTTTCCCTTTAATAAACCTGTAATTGTACATGCTCACAGGTATTTACTGTGCTTCAGGCCTTGACATCTCCTGCCTGAACCTTATCCAGGTTAAGAGAGGTCACGAGTCAGTAATGATTTCCCAAGGGTCCAACCCAGAATCTATTTTTTTATTTGGAATATCTTTTATCTAATTAATTGCCAAACCAGGCAGACAGTGCTCCCTGCACAACCTGCCAGTATGGGGAATATCTCAGTGAATTTCCAGCAGGAGGATTTTTCCTTTGCATCATGGGCAGTGCCCATAGCACCAGGCTCTGTGCTCCTGCTTCCTTTTCCCCCTTTCCCTCTCTCTCTTTTTAATTATGAAAATCAAGGAACCCATAATTCCCATGACAGCTGTGACTACATACAGACTTAACCATAAACTGTGCAGCAAATGCTTGGTTTGTGGAAAATCATGTTCTCTGACATATGCTTCTCATTATGGGGTAAATTTGCAAAGGAATAAGGCTGGTTCCTCCTGCAGGTGCAAAGCAGAGCCCTGCATTTCCTGTGACCTGCTCCACACCTGCAGCGTGGAGGGACAAGGACAGAGGCTTTGCCTCACCTTTGCAATGCAGGCAGAGGAGCAGTCCCTGTGTCCCCGTGCCTGTCACACGCACCCGAGGGATGTCTGGGAACACACCGGGATACGCAGCAGTGCCATGGCTGTGCTGGGAGTAACCTGGTCAGGCAGAAGGTGTCCCTGCCCATGGCAGGGGACAGAACAGGACGAGTTTTCAGGTCCCTTCCAACCCAAATCATTCTGGGGTTCTGTGATTTGTTGGTGACAGAGAAGATACTGCATGGGATGTTGCAGTGGAAACACTGGGGGTAGTGGGAGATGGGGGTTAGCCAGAGCTGACCTGTGCCTGCTTGGCAGGCCCCTGTGAGGTGTTTCCCCCAAGCTCCTTCTAAAGTCACGAGGTGAAATCCTGCCTTGGCTTCAGCACCCTTTGCCTGGGTGCCCTGCTGAGGTGGCACCGGTCAGGCCCCTCTGGAGGCAGCACCCTCAGCCCTGGGCTGGCTGTTCACACACATGGTGCAGAGCCCCAAGGCTGCCAGAGCTCAAGAAGTGTTTGGACAATGCTCTCAGGCACAGGGTGGGATTTTTGGGGTGTCTGTGCAGGGCCAGGAGTTGGACTCGAAGATCCAGTTGGGTCCCTTTCAGCTCAGAATATTCCATGATTCTACAATTCGAAGGCTGCCCGGCTCTCTCAGGGTCTCTCTCGAGTCCCAGGACTGTACTGTGGGATCTGGGCTGTTGCAGTGGGAACTGTCTCTTGACAAGTCCCTGAAGAACCAGGGCTGTAGCAGTGACAACTCTGCAGTGGCAGAGCAGCACCCAGAAGGCAGGAGTGGGATGGGCAGAGGTTCATCTTTATTTGAGCAGTCAGAGGCAGTGACAGCCCCAGGGAGCTGATGAGTCACTTTGTGCCCCAGAGGAATCTGATCTCGATCCCTGAGCAGAAGCAACTCATCCCTCAGCCCCAGATCCCGGAGATCCTGCTGCTCCCGCTGTGCTGGGCTCAGCCACAGAGTCCTCCTCCCAAGCAAAGAACACTTCCTCCCCCTCCTGGCTGCTCTGATTCCATCCTTCTGTGGCATTGACTGTGCATTCCTGCTCTCCCATTATCAAACATTTTCATTTCAGCTCCTTCCCTGCATCCCATGTCCACCCGTCTCCATCCAAAATTCCTCACATCACAAAAAGTTCAAGAACTTTAGCAGCAGCACTCTGCAAATGGAACAGAGAATTTCGTGTTAATCCAAACAGGGGTTCAGGGGTTGGCAAATCCACCAGCCCAAAACAAGGAAAGTTTCTGTTTCATCCAGAACCATCAATCCCACCGAAGGACACACTGCTTGGAGAGTGATTGCACATCTCCACCCAGCCAAGTGCTCTGTGGGAGGAGCAGGCCTGCCTTCATCCCCAGCCATCATCCTCCTTGTGCCCTTCTCTCACGCTGACACCACAGCCAGACTCCTGTGCTCCCAGGGAAGGCAGCTGGGTGAGGGCACCGGCTCTTGGGAGCCTCTTGGGATAGCAGATTTGATCCTCATCACTTCACTTTTTCAGCAGAGATCTATGCAAATTGGGATAGAAATTTTAAAAAAATTTAAAAAAAAAGAAAATTAAAAAAAAAAGAAGAAAAAAGAAAATAGCAAGCAAGCATTAGCTGTACAGAGGAACATTTTCCTGTGTACAGTATACAATTCTTCCTGGGCTGTGAGAGCGGAGGTGCCGTTACGTATTAACTAGACAGGTATTAGCAATAGCCCATGTCACTGTGTTAAAGGAAATCAATAGACAACATAAATGCAAAATCAAAAGGTTCTTCCCCTGACAGTATCATCTTGGCAGCACCGAGCAAATAAAGCCACAGCACCTTTCACTGCTCTCCAGCCCCCTGACCAGGCTGGACCTGCCTGGATGTCCCGGGACACGTGGGTCAGAGATCAGCACAGAGAACAGGGGGTGAAATGCAGACCTCAGTTCGTAGGCAGAGGGGCTCTCACAGAGCCAGCCAAGACCCCACTGGTGCCAGCCATGCCCGCCAGCTGAGCGCTTTGGGCACGTGGACACACAAGCACCTTGGTGTGGTGGCCAAGACACAGCCCTGCACATCCATGGGGATGTTTTGCTAAGCTCAGCCCTAAGAACAAGTGGTTTTCCTGGTCTCACAGGACACACAGGATCAGGGCATTTATTTATGTGCTCCTCAGTGGGGTGATGGAGCAACCCCAGCTGCTGAAAGAGCCAAGCCCCGTATTTCTGTATGCCCTACAGCAGCTCTGGGTGATTGAGCTGCCCGCCCCATTGCCCCACAGAGGCACATCCATGTGGAGCATCAGCCAGGACAGGCTCAAACAGGGGACAGCGGGGCACAAGGACATATGTTAGCCATGCCCAATGTCCACCCCCAAGCTGAGTGAGAGCAGATCCATTGGGTGGCTGCAGTGACTAAGCCCTGGGGGAGTGCTGCCTCCCCTGGGAGCAGCTCCATATGTTTAATTATGCTCACTGTGAGGAAATCACATTTTCTTTCAAGGCTGAATTTCTCTAACCTCAACTTCCAGGCGTAACTTCAAGTGAAGAATGAAGATTATATTTTTAGGAAGTGTGATCGTTTGCTGGGAGAAGGCATACAGAACACATAACATATCAAGAGAAGTTGCCTCATTAGATTAATTAACTTGTGCAGGCAAAGCCTAACATGCCAGCTCTGGAAGGAGCGAGAGCCTCAGATGCCATCCCTTCCCAGGGAGGAGAAGTGCCCAATGCTGCAGGAATGCTCAGCTTCTCATGGACTTGCAAGGTCAAAATCCAAAATCTGTGGCCCTTGTCTGCAATATAAATGAATATGTCAGCCCACCTAGAACATACATAGAAAATACAGAGAAAAATATATAAAAAATAAGTCTGGGCAAGCAGGGGAGGGATTCTACCCCTTTACTCCACTCGGGTGAGACCCCCCTGCAGAGCTGCCTCCAGCTCTGGGGAACAACAGCACAAGGACCTGGAGCTGCT
>JAWWMP010000171.1:536563-550833 GCA_035047865.1 Dendrocincla tyrannina | reverse complement strand
CCACTCGGGTGAGACCCCCCTGCAGAGCTGCCTCCAGCTCTGGGGAACAACAGCACAAGGACCTGGAGCTGCTGGAGAGAGTCCAGAGGAGGCCCTGGAGATGCTCCAAGGGCTGGAACCTCCCTGCTCTGGAGCCAGGCTGGGAGAGCTGGGGGTGTTCACCTGGAGAAAGGAAGGCTCCAGGGACACCTGAGAGCCCCTTCCAGTGCCTAAAGGGGCTCCAGGAGAGGTGGAGAGGGATTTGGGCAAAGGAGAATGGCTTCCCACTGACAGAGAGCAGGGTTAGATGGGATATTGGGAAGAAATTCCTCCTCATGAGAGTGTGGAGACCCTGGCACAGGTTGCCCGGAGGTGTCCAAGGCCAGGTTGGACGGGGCTTGGAGCAACCTGGGCTAGTGGAAGGTGTCCCTGCCCATGGCAGGGAGTGGGATGAGATGATATTTAAGGTCCCTTCCAACACCAACCAGTCTGGGATTCTATAATTCTATAAACACATGTCCTTAACAAACAGAAGGACTCCCTGTGACTCCCAGTGCTGCCCCCAGCCCATCCTGGCACTGGGGGACCAGGTTTGCCAGCCGTGGCCCTGTGGTCCCTTGCGTGCCTGGCAAGCAGGGGTGCAGCACCTCCTGTGCCATCGGCTGCCAAGGTGGGACCCATCCCCCAGCTCTGTCCCACCTTCCCACGCCACACAGCCCGCTCCCTCCCATCCACGAGCCCTATAATTCAATGTCAAGGGGGCTTATGTAATATTTAGGCATGTATTACACTAAATTAATCTTAACATGAAAAATCTTTTGATTACATAGTGTGTTTTTGTCATTGATTGATTAATTCATTTATTCATATAGTAATGCTATGTCCAACTTCTATTTATATTCAGTTGTAAGAGAAAGTTCCTATTCATGTCAGAGGAGATGAATTAAAATAGTTATCACTGGTATTTGCCAGCCGACTCTTTCAGAAGGTCCCTTTACAATATGTACTTTCATCCTTGTACAAGCTGCCTGCCAGGAATCCTTACAATTCTCATCTGCCCCACGGCAGCCAAAGGATCTGGAATTGCTGATCCCTTCCAGAATGGAGAACTGGAGAGGCAGGGGTGCCCTCAATGCCCAGGAGAGCCCCCAGCACCAGGGGAGACACCACCACCCAGGGAGCAGGGGCTGGCACATCTCCAGGGAGCAGAGAAGGCCAGAGGCAGGGTGGCACTGTGTGACCTATGGGACCATGCCACCAGCACCCCGGCACTGCCATGCCCTGGCATTGCCATGCCACCCACCACCGAAACTTCAACAGTCATTCCTGGGAAGCAGCACCGCAGGACTGAACCATGGGAAGGGTTTGGTTGCCACGGCATGAGGCTGCCCTGATGCAAGAAAGATTCCTCTTAATTTAAAAATAATGCTTAATTAATTGTGATTCTTTTATGGGCTCCATGAAGTCATTAAGGCACAGCATCTGAGAGCTCCACAAGGCTATCATAACTGTGACATGTGTGTCCCCTTAGCCCCCAGCCCCACACAGAGGGCCCCACAGCTCCTCACCCTCCTTCCTGGACACAGCAGGAGGGAGTGACCAGCACTAGGACAAATCTCCCACCCTCCATCCACAGCAAAACTTGGGCACCTGGCCCCAACCACTGCCCTTTGTCCCCAGCTGCTGTCCTGTGTCCCCATCCACTGTCCCTCATCCCTGTGTCCCACAGGGCTGAGGCTCAGGAGACACAGCAGTTCTCGCCTTGTTCCCCAGTGATCCAACAGGATCAAATTACCACAAATACATTCTGTTCCTTTTGCACACAACAACGAAGCCACTGGGAAGTGGTTGTGTACACACGGAATGTACCTTCTGCTATTTATATGTGTTTCTCTAAATTAAAGAGAATATAAAACCGGTGAGAAATCAACTTGGAAACATTCCCCTTTCGAGGAGAACAACATTTCAAGCCAAGAGATACTAGCAAGGGGAGGGGAACCACCATGGAGCAGCTCCAGGTTCCCGGCCACCACTCGCAGTGGCATCAGGAGGGCCTGGCAGCTGGACCCCTGGATGCCCAGTGGGCAGCATGGCAGCAGCACCAGACCCTGGGCTTTGGGCACATGACACCCTTGGCTGCCCTCTCCCACCGCAGGGCTGGTCTCTACTCTCCCCCTCTGAACGCTGCCAGCTCCCAGGGCTGGGGGGCTCAGAGCTTTCTTCTCCCCCTGCCCTGTCTCCTCAAGTTCGTGCCCCTTACACAGACACACAACTCAAAGATGTGCACGTTGCTGCATGACCTGCAATGCCCGCCTGGCACCTGAGCCTGCCGGGCTCGGACCCAGCACTCGAGGAGCTGCAGTGGAGCGATGCTGAAGCTCCTGGGATGCGGCATCAGGGCAGTGCGGGGCTCCGGGAATTAACACCGAGGCACTGCAGCACTCCCAGGACGGGATGGCGCTCCGGGATTCCCTCGCTGCCCTCCCTGCTCCGGGCATCCTGCTCCTCGGCTCTCCCCTGGCTGCAGCCCTCGGGATGCGGCGCAGAAGACAAGCAATTAGCGCACTCACCAACCCGATCCCGATGTGACTGACAACCTGTTGCAACTTTGCAGCGGATTTCTGTGCCAGGAAATGGAATGGGCTAATGAGGGACTGGCTACCAACTTCTCTGTTCCCACGGAGGGGAGAGGTGGGTTCAGGGCAGCTTTGCGGTGCTCCCTCAGAAAGCCGTGGGCTCGATTCTGTCTATCAATATTTTGCCTACGCAGGTGTACGAGATGTTCATTTTCATGCAAATCCCCCTGCAGCCAGGCAGGTGCGTTTCCTGATCTCTATTCATCATCCAGAAATCCAATAACTTGGCTGTGTGCTTGCAGCTGGTTAGGGGCTGACCCGATGTGCACTTGAGCGTGGATTTCGGATCCGAGCAGCAGGGAAATGGCTTATTTTCCCCCTGGCCTTTATAAAATCAAACGCAAACCCCTCCGTGTTGGAGCAACATTTGTGTAGCAAGATTGAGCATTTAGAAGTCAGGAAATTCCATAACTTGAGGTTGCTCCAGCAATGCCGAGTTGAGGCATCACCCATTTTATGTATGTTTTTATACTTAATGATATTTAATAATCCATAATAGAGCAATCAAATGAACAATATTAAAATATTATAGTACTTCAGAATACTGAAACAAAGGGAATTGTGGCCAGAAAACCTCTGTGTGTGCTCAGAGCCCTTGGAGATGCCCTTACTTAGTCTGACAAGCTGTGAACAGGTCTCTGGAGCTGTGACAGAGCAGCGTGTTTGGGGCTGAGGTGTCTCCTCACTGGGGTCATTCAGCATCTTTATTGCAGGAAAACAGCTCAAATCCAGACGTGTCCCCACTACATGGCCAAGGCACCCCGGGAACTTCACTGTCCCAAAGGGCTGAGCATCCCTGCCACCCACGAGGGGACACCTGCTGCAGAGGGATTTCCAAACACAGGAATTCTGTTTCCTCCTATTAATGGCATGGAGGGGAGTCCTGAAGTTTTCCATGAAGGAAAAGCCCTGGGCTGTTTTCCTGTTGCCAGAAGCTACTGTGGCTCGGTGCTGCTGGTGACAGGAACGGCTCCCAATCTCTGCCCTGTGATGGGGTTGTAAGGCAAACCTGCTTGGAGCAGGGAAAGGCTCTGTCCTCCCTCTGCCAGTTCTCAACCATCGGGATGTCCTGCTGCCACTGCTCCTTCAGAGACTCTGGTTTGGGTTTGTTTGTGTGTTTCAAGCAGGAAAAATATTTGTTTCCTTTATTACCTTAGAAATAGAAAAAAAAAAAAAGAAAGACCTATTCCATGATTCTCTGATTTTGGCTATTACTGACTTTTCCCTGCAAGTAAAGAAGGGCAAAAACCCCATTATAAAGGGAATAAGGGGATAAGACAAAATCCTGTTGATTTGAAGTCCCCTCCCCAAAGCAGGGGCCACTGCCCTCTGCTCCCCATGGCTGTGGAACCAGCTGCCTCAGCTGGGGAGCTGCTGAGGATGCAGCCCCTGTGCTTAAATCCCAGAGCAGAGGCAGCAGTGTTTCCCTCATGTTATTCCTGCCCAGCTGCTGCAGCTGTGGCGCTTCCATTCCAAAATAATATTTTTTCAAATGAAGTAGCAGAAAACAGCTTTACATTTTTGTTATCCCTTGCAGCACGAAATGAAAAATGCCTGTGCTGCCAGTACCTGATTCAATCAAGTGGAGCACGTTGGATACCCACAGGCTACACACACTGGAAAGAGCTGCCTTGTATTTTAATTAATAATGCGATCCAGCGGCTCCAGAGCCAGCCCCTGGCAACGAGCTCGTCTTGCTTCATTATTTGCTGTAAACAATTTCCAAGCAATGTGTAGACAACCCTATTCTTTAATTTCTGCTAATTCATAACACCAGCAAAATGCAGGATTTTTCTTGTGCAATAAAGCAAGTGATTCAACCTCCTTCCCAGTTCATGGAGGTTTTCAGACTGGTTCTGACTTCATACCAAAAAAACTCCACAGCTGCTCAACAAGGTTCCCATGAGGTCTGCGTGGTGCTGGCAGGAGGTTGGTTTGGGGGGGTGAGGGACAGCCCCGGTGCAGGATGCAGGAGTCATTCCCCTCTCCAAGAGATGGGCTCAGACTCTGAGGTGGAAAGGCAATGTAAATGGCCACGGTGTGTTTGCCAGCTTGTCCAGAGGTCTGTGCCATCGGCTGCACCATCAGTAGTGATCACTCAGAGCAAGCTGAGGGCTGTGGTTGGCAGCACACACTCACCAGCACCTGGCTGATGCTGTTCTGCTGCTGCCTCTTGGTGTGTTCCATGGCTCCTGGGGGGCAGGATGTGGCCACCCCAGCCCCCAGCCTGTGGTTTGGTCCCAAAGGTGCTTCCAGGAGTGTGGAGGCCCAAAATTCAGCCATTGACTCCTGGTGCCTCCTCCGTCATTCCCACGGGCACCTCCACTCTGCCCCTCGCTCCTTGGGGACTGCACACACACATAGTGAGCAGAGGGCTTGGGGAAAGAGCTGTGCAGCCACAGTGACATTTTTCTCGTGGAGAATAACGTGGCTTTGGGGTGCTCTGGGGTGGGGCTGTGCACTGCCTCACTGGTGTTGGCTGCTGTTTAGCAGGCGAGGTGGCCCCTCCAGCCTTCGCCGCTCTGCAAACCCTCCTCAGGAGCACTAATGGCAGCAGAGCCCTGCACTTAATTAGTGCCATCCTTGGGCGATCTGCTCAGCCAAAACCAGGCTCATCCTCCCCCCAGCCACACGTGCCCAGCACCAGCTCTTGGGCACACAGTGGGGACACACAGGCGAGAGGGGTGGCTGGGACTGGGTCACCACCTCAGCCACTGCTGGTGCCAACCCAGTGTGCTCCTTGTACATGGGAGGGCTGCGAGTGAAGCACAAACCTGCACCCCCATCCTGGCTGAGCCCTGCGGGTGCCCAGTGCTGTCCCCTTGGGAGCAGGGCATGATCCACCCCTCCCTGCACCCTCCCCAGTAGGAATTGCCTCTTCTCCAGGCTCCCTCCTCACAACTTGGCAGCAGCTCGCTGCTCCACACAACCAGGTGAGAGGCAGTTGGTCAGAACACAAAGTAAAATGTCACCCAAATGTCATAGCAATTTCCTAAGTGTCCACAAAACGGCAGATGCTCCTTTTCAATGGCACGTCGGCTTCTTCTTGGAACAGCAGTGCCTCGCTCCTGTCCCCTGTCCCTCGCACCGGCACATGGTGCTGAGGGACACGGCTGCCATCGGGCTGTGAGAAGAGAGGTATCACATCAGGACAGGAGACCTTGAAGCAGGGATATCCAGCAGCCCTCACCCTTCCCAGGGTGGCAGGGGCAGCACCCAAGGCAGACGCTGCCCAGGTGCACATGTGGCTGTGAGCAGCAGGCGGGGACCCAGAGCAGGTCTCACCTCCTCCCATGGCTGGTCACCTTCACACTACACACACTGCTGGTCCTGCACATGCTTGGAGGAGTGGAAGATGCCCTCTTACAAGCATGGACGCTCAGACATGTGGCGAGGTGGGTTCATTTTCATAGCTCTGCTGTGTATGTGGTGTCTCGCTGTGCCTGGCACTCCTGGTGCCACCCACTGCACTGAAGGGGCTGGCAGCCACTCCCTCCTGGCACCACCACCTTCGTGGACATGACCTCATGTGGCTGAGAAGATGTGGCAGCAGGAACACCTCTTCTTCTCCCTGGCTCATCACTGGCACATCCATGACGCAGCACAACAGTGACACATTCTCACAACGTCAGACAAGTGTCAGGGACACGAGCTCTGACTGCTCTCGTGAATATGTAAAAATATCACCAAGAGCCACAGAGGAAAATGGACCAGAAATAAGAACAGATACTTCAAAATAGCTCACCATCTGCTGTGGGAACAAACCTTCCACAACCACGGCCAGCCCACGGGTACGTGGGGCTGGAACCAGAGCTTGTTCTCCAGCTCAGCTGAAAGGTGGCACGTACAGGATAAGTCAGAGGGTGGGATGTAGAGTTTGCACCTTGACAGGTACAGGGAGCATTTGTTTGGGATCACCCCATTATTTTCGCAGAATCATCAAGGTTGGAAGAGACCCTCAAGATCATCTAATCCAACTGTCCACAGTTTTGTGGTATTAATTCACCTGCTCCCTTCATGTTGTGCATTTAGTTCCGGCAACTCTGGGACCAGTTTTGCAAATATCCGTATAAATGCACACAGAAATAGCTGTACTTTCCACTACCCTGCTTAGTGCATTAAGGACTCAACATTCCTTTAAATGCCTTGCCAGACACCTCCAAAATGTGCCTCAGCCTCCAGGCTTGTTTGATGAGCTGCAGTTTGATCAGAGCTCCTGATGAAAGCCCCCAACACCACAACTACAGGAAATTAGGGTGTTAGAGAACACGCAGCCCCACGTGGCTGTGCTGTAATTACACAACTTCTAACAATTAAGTACTCGCTGATTATGTGTTGAAAGGAAGCTGAACACCATCAGATTGCATCATTGCTGATTTATTGAGTTATTACTGGCCACATCCTGAAGCTCTGACTGTCTTTCCTTGATCAAAACTCCTCATTTACCTGGATAAAGATGAAGAATTTTGCCCTGCAGTGTTTCAGGCCAGAGTGTGTAATCTCCAAACCTTTTCAAATGCTATTTATAATCCCAAAGCATATTGTTTTATGCTTGTTGAGTTTTATAAACAGCTATTCTTCCTGCAAGGATAAAAATAAAGTCAGCCAATGGCTTCTGCGTGGAAGTCGGGTCACCACAAAGTGCAATAGGCAGGATTTTAAAAGGTCTGGTTTTACAATTTATTGAAGGCAAAAGAAAAGACTCCTGAAAGCTTCCCAATTCTGTGTGCACTGCAGTACCTTATGTATAAAATAAGGTCATAGATGCGTTATATCTCTGCCAGACATCAGACTTGGGATGAAAGAAAGCTGACAAGCCATTTACTGCATGTTTTCTTTATTAATATCACAAATTTAATTCAGCTGTGAGAAAACTCTTTGCATAGAGCGTGTCACTGACAAAAAGGTACTAGACAATCGTAAAGAGAACAAGGTAAGTGATCTTCATCACCATTATTATTATTTATTCCATCTCTTTCCCTTTCCTCCATTAAGCATTTCATTTGGAAATTCACTGGGGAAAAGGAACGGGAGGAAACGCGTTCTGCTTTCCCATCTGAATATCCTTAAGTCACATATGTTATAATATATTTGCATTTTTAAATAAATACCCCTCGCAAAAACAAATTAGAAATGGTTATTTATGTCTTCCAAAGCTGTGTTACCCTGCAGCGCTGTCAAAAGGTCAACCATTGCCTCTAACTTTGCTGCTCACACAGTGACCTGGAAGTAGCGTCGATAACGACCCTATGGCTGCAAGTCTTGAAGACTTAATCATCTGACATCCCGGAGCCCCGCGGCGCTCGTGCTTGGCATTTGCCTTATTGAAATGTACACAGACAATATGCATTTTAAACAATTCCAAGCTGCCTGCCTAAAACAGTCATCGGGCCACCGATCCCTGTCTGGAACAGGCTTCTCGCTCTCTCAGCTCTCTCGCCTTGATGAGCAAGGCAGCTAACGAAACGAGCCGATGCATCTGGAGCTCGGAACTAGCTGCATTTATTATTGGCATTTGCTCCATATTGCAAGGGAAAGTTATCATCTGCGTCATCTGGAACTTAATTACGATCTGCCACCAGCCAAATTTGATTTTAAGCCTCTCTTACAGAGAGTTCCTACAACACAACAGAAAAGGGGGACATTCTGCATTCAAAAAGAAACCCACACAAATCCAAGTGCCCCTGCAGAAGCAGCTGTCACTGGGAGCCCTGTGTGGCCATGGAGCTCAGTCAGAAGGGGCTGCCTGCTGAGCCAGTGCCCTGCCATGGGTCTAAAATGGTCCTGAAAAGCAAACTCGTGCAAGTCTTCCTCTGTTCTGACGGAGCAAACCCAGACCATGGAGAGAGATGAGAACTGCCTGGAGCAGGAAAGCCAAAGTCAACGTTAACAATGGACAGGATGTAATGCTCTCCAGCTCAGGAACACTCTGGCAAGGCCACCATTTGTTCCCAGCCTGGCAGGAGCTGTTCCTGCTGCACAGCCGTGGGCAGGCTCTGCAGAGCAGGTGCCCTCACTGGGAGCACCTGCAGACACACAGCCCAGAGAGGCACCTGCTCCGCACCTCCCACGAGTTAAAAGCCACCCTCCTTCCCCTAATTTAAATCTCCTCTTGCAGAAGGTAAAATCCCGGTGATCCATGGCCATCTCTGGGCAACAGTGACCCTCAGGGTCTGTGGGAAGCTGGCAATTATTCAGTGACACCCGTATGATCCTCCTGGGACAGTGTCCTGTGCCCCACAGACCCAGAAAGAAGGGACAGTGCAGTGGGCAGGGATGGATGTCCCCAGCAGGGTCTGCTTCAGCGGCTGGGAATGACCATGCACCAGCTCTGCCCACTCTGCCATAGGGGGGGTTTGCTCCAAGTAGGAATTTTTGAGGATTTTGAAGCTGCTTGGGCAGAAGTGGCAGATGGTTTTGAGATAGTGCCCAGCTGGTGATGGGTTGGTTGGACAAGGTGGAGTGTCAGCACATCACCCAGAATGACCCTGTTGATGGGAGAAGTCCGAGCAAGGGCTATGGATCCCTGTGAGCATCTCAAGCTGCTTGCAGAGGTGAGCAGGGCTGGGCTGAGTGTTTCTGGCTGGCACTGCAGACCTACAGCTTCTCATGGGCAATAAGGACCGTAACTGCACCAAGGGGAGATGCCTGGACCCCACAGCAATGTTGGGACACTGGAATGCCCACAGCCAAGCCCACCCTGGCAGCCCCTGGGCCAGACCCTGGGTTCCTGATGTGCCACAGTACAGCACGGAGATGCAGAGGCTGCTTGGGAGAGGAGGCAACGTATGCTGGTGGGGCTGTGGCTGTTTCTCAGCGTGTTTACCCTCCCACGTATCTTCTCAGAGGCCCGAAGGAATTATGTTTGATACAGGAAAGGGAAAAAAGCTCAGAAAAAAATGCTCCCTTTTCTCCTCACCCTTGAAAAATATGCCCAAGTGATGTCTCTTTCTGCTATTTCACAGCACTGGGAGTCAGGAGAATCAGCCCATGCACTTCCCTTGTGTTGTGTTTAACAAAGTGCCTGTCAGTGCCAGCCCTGGCAATCCACAGCGCTGGGGGCTGTGTTAAACACACACCACCAGCAGTAACATCGGGGCACGGAGCTGTGCCCATTCCCGAAGGAATGGGCACCATGGCTTTACACCTGCACTCTCATTGAAAACATTTATTCAATCAAAGGGAAAAATAAATGCGGTCCCTCCGCTCTGTCAAGTATAAACTGTTATTGATCCCCTAAATGAAATTTGTCCATGCTGATCGATCAAACACATTATCCTTTTTCCCCAGTCCATTACCAGCAATTGGAAACTCTCAAGCATCAATAGCAGCTTGGCCACACACAGCTGCACATTCAGCCTATGTGCTCCCCAGATCTGAATTGTTCCTGTCTCATTTCTTTCCCCTGCAAACACTGGGACCTCTGCATTATGACTACATTTTTCCCAAACTGAAGGGTAGAAAAAGTTAAATTTCATAAAATGCTGGGAACAAGTTGTGTCATGTTGAATTCCAGAGGCTGTGGGATAGCAGGGAACAGCACCAGTGCCCACCTGGACTCTCCAGTGAGCCCTGGGGATGTGTCCTCACAGCAGCCCATGGCATCCTGGCTGACCATGTCCACTGGAGCAAACCAGTGGATTTTAGTATTCCCTAGTATGGCATTTTTGACAAACCCAGAGTGAGGGAAGAGGGAGGGCCAGGTTGGATGGGGCTTGGATCAGCCTCATCTAGTGGGAGGTGTTCCTGCCCATGGAGAGCAGTGAAACTGGTTGATCTTAAGGTCCCTTCCAACCCAAACCATTACATTATTCTAAGGTCTGGCATGAGCTTCTAGGGTTCAGCAGAGCCCAGTTCTCAGAAAGAACTTAATTCCAGGTTGGCTATGTGAAAAAAGGTAATGCTTGCCTCTTAATAGCCATCATGAGGGGCTCACTCTGCTGCTGTCAATAGCTCATATGTTTGTCTTCTGTCTTGCTGATGGGTAATAATTTTCTGAGCAAGCTCAGGGAGCAGTGACTCTTTATTAAAACTAATAAGGGAGGGAGTCAGGGGCTTTTAAAAATCACTCAGGAAATTGTTACTGACAAGCCTTTCCTGCCTCATCCCACAGAAGGAAGGCAGTGAGAAGTTAGGATGCTCTGTGTGGCATCAGCTTGTGGGTTTGCTGTCATGTACACTGAGGACACCCAGGCTTAACAAAGTCCTGCAATAGTGGCTTACACTGCAAACCATCCTGCAGATTCTCCAGGGGGAATAGAAGCTCCAAGTGTGAGTTGTTTCACACGGTAAATTTGGCTAAATAAGGCCAAAATTGCATTTCAGGGAAATAACCAACTGTGAAACATTTTGGGTGCTTTTCAGCACCTGCTCAAGTACTGAAGACACAAATCCTGACAAAAAGTGGTGAAAGGCAGCCCTGCTCTCTGTGAAGAGGGAAGAGCAAGCATTGGCCCTGCTCACAGACACCTTGCCCAGAGGTGTGTTTGTGGGGTCCCTCTTCTTCCAGGTGTATGACAAGGACAAAGCAGAGTGAGATAAAGCCAGAGAAGCTCTGCCCTGTGGCAAACCCCCCCTGCCCAGGCTGTCCCTCTGACCTGGGCAGCTGCACCACGCAGGAGAGCAACTGCTGCCTGCAGCCCTGTGCCATCAGCTGACTCCTGGGCTATGAGGGACCGTGATTAACAGAGCCAGAGGTTTTTTGCAACCAGTCCAAAAACCTCACTCACCTGTATCAAGATTGTATTGCCTGTTCTCACATATCTTTCTAAAGGAACCCCTTATCTCAGCATAGCACCCTGTCCCTGGATGGGGACACAAATGTGGACCATATTCCATGCTGAATTCACCCAGATTCCACTCCCCACTGCTGCTCTTCAAGCCCCGCTCCCTCCCAGGTTGTGGGGATGACATCCTTCCCCTCCCAAGCCCCAGTGTCCCCCTGCCCCATCCCACTGGACTGGCTCGGTCCTTGCCCCCACACTGAGCCCCAGATCCTCATTTGGGATCCACCTTAGTGGGAGCTCACTTTGGGCCATATTTGGCCCAAAGCTCCCTGCTCCTGTTCCAAACCCCAGGAACATCCTGCATGCCCAGAGCCTCCATGTGCAGCCACCTGAGCAGGTCTAATCACAGGCTGAGCTCCGCCCGTGGGGCACAGATGATCCCCGGGAAGTTGCTTGTATCCATCATGCTTTTAACCTAATAAAGAGGGTGACGGGGAAATGACAGAAAGAGCAGTTTCTCTCCAATACTGTTGCATTTTGCACTATTATAACAATCTTCTGTGGAAAAAAAGAACATGACTGTGTGTGGCCACATCCATTTCCATCCTGAGACGTGCCAGCAGAAGCACTGCCCTGCTGCCCCCGGGCTCTGCTGGCCACAGGGAGCCATCCCTCTCCCTCACTGCCACGGCTCACCTCTGTCCTCTGCCCAGTTTTCCCCATCACGGGATTTTCCTCCTGTGCTGCTTCCCAGCTCGATTGTCACAAAGGCAGGGGTGTGATTTCCACTTCATCAGCCAGGGAAAGGGAAAGATACAGCCATTTTCCCAGAAAATTTAGAAATATTGGCAGTGTCATGGGAGAGGAGCTGGCTGTGGTGTGGCACAGGGTGGGTGTTCCCCAGGAGTGGTGCCACCACCCTCTGTACCATGTCCTGCCAGGGGTCTCCTGGATGGGACCCTCCAGGCAGGGCAAGGGGACAGTTGAGAGGACGCAGCAGCAGGAGGGCTCATGCCTTGGACAGGATAATAAAAACTAAGGGATAAAATAAAAACTAAGGGATAGAAAAAAGCTAAGAAACAGAATAAAAGCTAAGCAATTGAATAAAACTAAGAACCCCTGATCTTGAACTTCGATTTAAGCCAAAAAAGTTTTTATGTCTCTTTTAATGTCTCTTCTTTCTCCCAGCCCGTCCATCTAGGTAAACCCAACTGATTTCGTTATGATTTCATGCTTATTCTCCCATGACCCCTCTGGCTCTTTAGCAAATATGTCAAAATGTGGCTGTTTTTCCCCAAAACACTCATTTTCTCCTTTACCTGAATTTTTATGGCCACATGCCTATGCCATTCTGTGTGTGAATTATAAACCCTCTTACTGTAAAGAACAGGAAAAAGAAACCCTCTCCATGCAAGGCCATGTGGCTGCAATGCCACAGATGCTCCTGAACCCTCCGGTCCTGCTGGTTGTGGTTTGCAGAGAAAACAAGTTTCAAGATAGATTTTGTTAATTCCAATCCTAGTAAAATAGGGAGCACCCCATGAGCACACACCAGGCTGCCGGGATGATCCCCTGGCACCCACACCAGGGGTGGGAGAACTGATGAGAACTCAGCGAGAGCCCCAGAGCCCTGAAAAACCAACCCTGCCCCAAAGAGATGGCGCTTCAGAAGGCTCCGGCACCTCCTCATTCAATAAGTGTAATTACACCAGCCAATTTTTCTCTTTAATCATGAGATGAGCTTTTAAAAGGAAAACAACCATGTCCAGCAGGTTCTCACTCTGATATTTGCTGGGAGATAATTCAATTATTGTAGAAAATTATTTTAAACATTAAGATGCAAAAAGTTCAGTTTTCCCCCTTTCTGTGACTATCGCCCAAGCTATTGATAAGATGTCTAAATTTATTGCAGAATAATTCTGCAGGAAAAGAGATAAAAGGTTCCTGAATAAAATATGAGGCGAGAGCTGTAAATTGTAGCAATGCATATCATTTCATTCAAATGTAGGAAGCAATTACCATCTGCTATACTCATCAGTTCCCTCCTTTATGACTTAATTATATGTTTAATGCTATCAGATCAAGGAAAGGGCACAATAGATGAATGAGTGAAAGAAATAGAAAAGATTCAGCAACAAGACAAAAGGCAGATGAAAAGTAACCCAAGAACAGAATTGATTTCATTTGTTGGGAGAGGAGTTAATTTAAATAGTATATTCTATCATCTCCTGTGCTGTGCTGAGATAATATAAATCATGTGTTTGTGAATTTGCTTCATACAATTTTAACAAAAGCATTCAAGTTTCTGAAAACCCAGGGTCTGCAGGTTTTGATTTATTTATGAAATGAGTAACATTTACAAAGAAAGAGCAGTGACTGACACCAAAGCATTTAAACGATTATTAACAGCACTTTGCTGTACAAGTATGAGATGACAGAGGGGAAGCTGATGAGCTCTGCTCGGGCCCCTCCTGTCTGGGTTCCAGTGCCTGCCAGGAGCAGTTCCCGTGGTCATGGGGGGTGAAGGGACCTGATCAGCACAGCCACAGCCACCACAGCCACAGCCACGGCCACCACAGCCACAGCCACCACAGCCACCACAGCCACAGCCACCGCAGCCACCACAGCCACAGCCACAGCCACCACAGCCACAGCCACAGCCACAGCCACCACAGCCACAGCCACAGTCACAGCCACCACAGCCACAGCCACCACAGCCACAGCCACCACAGCCACAGTCACAGCCACAGCAACAGCCACCACAGCCACCACAGCCACAGCCACCACAGCCACAGCCACCACAGCCACAGTCACAGCCACCACAGCCACAGTCACAGCCATGGCCACCACAGACACAGCCACAGCCACCACAATGCCTGGGTCAGAGGCTGCTAGGGAGGATGAGAGGCACTGGCAGTGCTGGGATCCC
>JAWWMP010000171.1:526010-536463 GCA_035047865.1 Dendrocincla tyrannina | reverse complement strand
CACACTCACAGCCACCACAGCCACCACAGTCACAGCCACAGCCACAGCCACAGCCACCACAGACACAGCCACAGCCATGGCCACCACAGACACAGCCACCACAGACACAGCCACAGCCACAGCCACCACAGCCACACTCACAGCCACCACAGCCACCACAGTCACAGCCACAGCCACAGCCACAGCCACCACAGACACAGCCACAGCCACCACAGACACAGCCACAGCCACAGCCATGGCCACCACAGCCACAGCCACGGCCACAGCCACAGCCACAGCCACAGCCACCACAGCCACAGCCACCACAGCCACCACAGCCACAGTCACGGCCACCACAGCCACAGCCACAGCCATCACAGCCACAGCCACAGCCACCGCAGCCACCACAGCCACAGTCACAGGCACAGCCACAGCCACCACAGACACAGCCATGGCCACAGCCACAGCCACAGCCACGGCCACAGCCACCACAGCCACCACAGCCACAGCCACAGCCACAGGCACAGCCACAGCCACCACAGACACAGCCACAGCCACAGCCACAGCCACCACAGCCACAGCCACAGCCACAGCCACCACAGCCACAGCCACAGCCACCACAGCCACGGCCACCACAGCCACCACAGCCACAGTCAGAGCCACCACAGCCACAGTCACAGCCACCACAGCCACAGCCACAGCCACAGCCACCACAGCCACAGCCACCACAGCCACAGCCACCACAAACACAGCCACAGCCACCACAATGCCTGGGTCAGAGGCTGCTAGGGAGGATGAGAGGCACTGGCAGTGCTGGGATCCCCCAGGTCCCCCTCTGGGATGTGAGCAGCTCCTTCCCACCAGCTGCTCTGGTTTGCTGGGTCTGGATGTGTCCTGACAGGGCTGCACCCTATAGCACCCATAATAACCTGCACCCTACCACTGCACCCTGCACCCCTGCATCCTGAACGCTGCCTCCTGAACCCTGCATCCTGAACCCTGCATCCTGAATCCTCCACCCTTCTGAACACACAAGTCCATGGAAAAAAGTAATCATAGAATAATGCAATTTGCTTAAGTATCACATGGTGGGGTTAGAGCACAAAAAAGTACGTGATCTCCTGACAGACCTTTGGGTGCCTTTAACTCCCCAGTTTTAAGCAGTGTGCACACACTAGGAACGGTGGGGCTGGAGGAAATACAGTGGGATGTCCTCCCAGAGATTCAGTCACAGCTGGAATTAGAGCACGGCCAGGCAAGGACAGCTGAGTGACATCCCCACTGTCTGGAACTGCACATGGAGAGTTAAACATGATGGGCACTCAGTGCTCCTCTAAAAGAATAAAACAAAACAAGTCTTAACACCATCCTGGCTGCTTCACACGCATGCATTCCTGCATAAAAGAGAGGGAGAGCAACTTTTTGCACCGGCAGAGAGTGACAGGAAAAAGGGGAATGGTTTAAACTAAGAGAGGAGAGATTTAGAGTAGATATTAGGAGGAAATTCCTGGCTGTGAGGGTGGGGAGGCCCTGGCACAGGTTGCCCAGAGAAGCTGTGGCTGCTCCATCCCTGGAAATGTTCAAAGCCAGGCTGGACAGGGCTTTGAGCAACCTGGGGTAGTGGAAGGTGTCCCTGCCCACGGCAGGGCATGGAACGAGATGAGCTTTAAAGTTCTTCCAACCAAACCATCCTGTAACTCTCTGATTCCTGAAGCACAGCAGGGACTTAGTGAGGAGTTTCCCCCCGACTAAGGGTGTGCATCATCCTCTTCCAGCAGTGGAGCTGCTGGAGGGCTGGATCTGCATCCCTTCACGGGCACATTGACACTGGTGCCTGCGTGCACCCTCATTGACTGTGCATGTGTGCAGATGTGCTGGGAAGCTTCAGAGAAAGAAAGTAGTTTTATACTAATTCCCTTAATTTATTCACATCAAATGTCAGTGCAGTGTCATATAAAAGTCTTTAATGATTTTAAAACAAATGGTCCCTGAGGCAGGAAAATAGTTATAGTGCCATTTCTAAAATTAATTTAATTCCTGCGGAATAGAAATAAAAAAGAGTGCCTGCTCAGTTGCATATGCCTCACAAATAGCACTGGAAAATATCCGGAGAGGCTTTTCAGCTGAACTCACCCAGGGTTTCCCAGCCTTTCTCCCAGTCCCTGGTGCTGGGAGCCCTGTGTGGGTCAGTGTGAGGGCATTCCTGCCCCCTCCTCGTCACCCCCTGCCCCAGAATGCCCCCCCGGTAATTAGAACCTGCTACTGTCTTTACACAGCAGCAGAATCTATTTGTATTACATTTCTCAGTGACTCATAATGCTCTGCCTCCCCTGCCATACGTGCCCAGGAGAGCAGTGCACTGATATTCCAGGCCTGGGATCCTTCCTCACCAGCTCCTGGTTTGATCACACACGGTCCCACTTTGCTGCCCAAGCTGTTGTACCTGCCCACCATATGGCACGTTGGTCTCACAGTGGGATGAGCTGGCAGCAGCTCCCATGGACAGGCAGTGCCATCTCTGTGCCACCAGCTCTCCCTGTCCCTCTGCAGGGACACTCTGCCCCCACACTACAGAATCACAGAATCTCAGACTGCTTTGGGTGGGAAGGGACCTTAAAGCTCATCCAGTCCCACCCTCCACCATGGGCAGGGACACCTTCCATTAGCCCAGGTTGCTCCAAGCCCCATCCAATCTGCCCTTGAACACTTCCAGGGATCCAGGGGCAGCCACAGCTTCTCTGGGTAACCTGTGCCAAGGCCTGCCCACCCTCCCAGGGAAGAATTTCTCCCTAATGTCTAACCTAAATCTCCCCTCCTTCAGTTTAAAGCCATTCCCCATTGTCCAGTCACAACAGGCCCTGCTGAAGGTTTGTCCTCATCTTTCTCTCTCTGCCTCCACAGACACCTGAGCCTGTGCTGGTGCCCCAGGGTAGTGCTGGGGGAGCACAAAGGTGGGACACTTCCCAAAAACTGCTGGTATGGATAATTAAACTAAAGCCCCAAACACACAGAACTCTGTTCAGGGACTCAGTCCACACACTCCCCCACTGCTCCCACCCACCTGCTGATGCCTGGGGAGAAATAAAGCACTTACGGATTTTTATGTTTTGTACTTAGGGCTCCTCATTTTCTCTCTCCTTCTGCTCATCAGAGGCCACTCCCAGCATGATAGAGAACCTACCAGAGATGCCTCCAGCTGCTGTGGCCAACCTGAAACCCTTTCAGGGACAGAACACAGGGCACCACAGATGTGCTGATAATTTGATGGTATTTATTTAACATTCCTTATGGTACCAAAGTATCCAATGGGCACAGGCTTCTTTAAACAACTGAGAGGTCATTTAATTACTGGGTCAGGATTCAGAGCAGAGATGGAATTCATTGTGAATTATGCTCATGTCTTTGAGGGACTTCTGCAGGATAATTTTGCATCCATTTTTCAGCCCTTTTCCCACCTGCATGGTGGAAGCAGTTCACAGGTTCCCCAGGTTTTTGTGGTCCAGAGCTGAGCTGTTGGTTGGTGGGGCTGTTCTGCAGGAGCTTTGTCCTGGCTCTCCTGGAAACCCAGGGAGATCAGGGCAGTGGTGCAATGCCTGGGTGCTCAGCAGCACATGGACCATCTGTGCCCGCAGCCTTGGTGACTCCCCCAGGAGTGTGGGTGGGCTACAAGTCAGGAATCCAGAGGGAGGGCAAAAGAGGGGAATGCTCTTAAATCCCTCTGTTTGATTCCAGCCCCACTCAATCCCCGGCCATACAGGCAGTCTCTGCCATGGAGCTAACATTGTTAAATGCAAAAAGTTCCAAAGGCACAGGAAAAAGCTCAGTGCCTAAACCCCGTTTGCTCTAATTAAGGCAGAGGTAAACAAATCTGTTAAAACGTATCTAAAAACTCTGCTGTCAGCAATTCCCTGCCCTGCTTCCATCCTGCTGGGAAGCAAGTGGAACACGGTGTCTGGGAAGCAGCGCTGTGCTGAGCTGAGGTGCCAGGCTCTAATGAGGAACAGACCCAAGAGCACCCACATGGCACTAGGTGACATTTCAAACTTCGGTTTCACTCACTGATTTCAGCAGTGCCTTTATATTTCTCCAGGTGGGAACCAGAGGGAATGATCCCCTCCACACACCGCGTCCAGCCGCCTGTTCAGCCTGACTCTCCTCTCCTGGTTTACAAACCAAGCACATGCACTGCAGAAAATCTCCCTTCCCAGCCAGCTGAAATGCTTCACTTCACCCAAATCACTTTCAGGTCTTTGGAAAACCTGTCCATGTAGGATGGGGCTTGCCGAGGACCCTGTGGCCGAGAGCCCCAAACTCTCCTGGCTCTGAATTCCGGCATCACTCCCACAAGGCAGCGGCTGCAAGGATGTGGAATGGCTTTAGCTGCTGATTGCACAAACCCCATTCACACCCGGAGCAGTTCCCTGTCCCCCATCCATTCCTCTGCACCCCCATCCATCCCAGGGAGCAGGTCTGGGGGCAGTGGGAGCAGGACCCCCAGCCCCAGTGAGGCCAAAGGCTCAGTGCCCACGGGCAACGGGGCAGACAAGGGCACCAGCCTGCAGTGAGGAACACAGCTCTGCTCCCCACTGTGCATGGAGCACCTCTGACTTTCCCTTCCCAAGTGAGGTGCCCCAGGCTGCACAGGGACTCCTGCACCCCCCAAACAGAGACAAGGGTCCCTGACAGAACCTGGCACGGGTGAGGATGTGGCAAGGTTCCTGTTAAAGGAACCAACAAGTGACAGTGCTGATGACTTACCTAAAGCTGCTAAGCTGGCACAGCTGGCTTGGAAACACATGAGAGAAAGTCCATCACTTCATCCTTTTTAATAGCAGGGTCTTTTAACATATCCCTTCCTGGAGTGTGTGTGGAGGTTCCTCCCTGGAATGGGGATGCCCCTCAAGGTCACTCCTTGAGGCTGCCTGAAAGAGATTTGTCCGTGGTCGTTGGTGAGTGATATCAATCTCTACTTAATAATTATTTTTCTCACTTTAATATCATGGCTTCAATATTGCTTCAAAGCATGGTGCACTCTCCTAGTAGCCAGGGCTCCCTGCACTGTGTGTATGGAGCTTTCCAGTTCAGAGCACGCAGTAACACAGGTGCCTGTGCTGGCTCAGCTGAGGCTCCAGGTTTGCACTCCAGGTTTGCACTCCAGGTACCCCAGCAGCCCCAGGCACTGTTTGCCCAGCATTTAGGTTTGGGTTTATCTTCCAGTCTTTTCTTTTGTGGCTCCTTGTCCATAAAAAGGAGATCTTGGAGTTGTGTCAAGAGAAGGAGCAAACCCAGCAGTGTGCCATGGGCTGGAGGAAGTGGCTGCAGACCCATTTGCTTCAGCATCACGAGGTGCTGTAGAGCTGAGCTGGGTGTCCTTCCACCCACCACAGACTTTCACCATCTCTGACCTGAGGAGACCAAGCCCCCGAGGGCTGCCAATGCCAGAGCTGTCCCTGTGCAGCCCTGGGGACACGTGCCTGGGCACAGCAATGCTGGGAGGGAAATGATGCTCTGCAAGGCCATGAGAAGGAGGATGAGGATGTGAAAAGTGATGTGGAATGCAGGTGAGGGAGGCCAAGGTCGAGGTCTGCAGGAGGTCCTGGCACTGGAGCCCAGGGAGGACGTCCAGAGCTGGGCTCTGCTCCAAACATCCCAGTGCTCGGCCGACAACTTGATAAATTTAGTTTAACTGTTTGGATGTGATAATGTAATTAGGTAAAAGGGTTCAGCAACCAATTGCATTTCACTAATTTCAACCATCTGCTTCAACACTTGTTCTATGTGTGCCAGACTTCAGTGTCTTTGCTCTAATAGTAATTAATGAAACTGTTAATAAGCTACATATATCATATTATGCTGCAATAATTTATCAAAGGATAATGTTACGAGACAAATTCTATATAACAATTATAGAAAATGGCTTGTGTTACTAAAGGCTGCTCACTGCTCACTAGTTTCTTTACTCTTCCCTTCTTAATGAATTCCCTAATTAATTTAATGCATTCTTTATGCATAATTTGAAATTTAAAAACATGGCTGGGTCAGGTTCTAACCATCCTCTTTTGCATGCTGTCTGCTTCTACAAGACACGTATTAGCAAAACATGACCTCTATGCAAATCAGGGTGCCCACTGCTATTCCCATTCCCGGTCCTGCAGGCAGCACTCCCTCTGTGCCACAGAGCACGGAGTGCTGGCAGATTCACCAGAGCCACAGTCATTTGGGGTCACTATTTACAACCAAACCCAAACACGAGCAGCTATTCTAATCTTTGATTACATAACCAGCCCTGTTTTGAGGAGAGCTGCTCTCACTCAAGGAGTGCAGCTCTGTGCAAACAGCCATTGAACACCAGAGCCTCGCTGCTGTCACCCACCCCCGAGATAATGAGCTCAGCCTAAAAACCCAGAAACCTTTCAAAATAGGAATGCAAGCTTTAATTTCTTCATCTTCCAATTTCTAAGCACCCAGCAGACAATTGCCCAGTATTTCCCAGTTTTCTGCCTCTGCAGCTTTGCAGTGTTCCTGTGAAACCTGACCACAAACTTTTCTTCCAAAGCCAAAGTTTCCATTTTTATTCCCGTCTGACTGGGTGGAGACTTCCAGAACACCACCAAACACCCCAACAGAACAGTGAACTTCCAGGGCACTCCCAGTTCAGTGTTTCCTAGTGTTTTACTGGCTGAATTTCCACAATAAGAGAAATCAGATATCCCCCATGGAAGTTACAGTCAGTAACGTGAGGAGTGGGCTGGCAACCAGCAGCCAGTGGAGGTGAAACTCCTCTGCCTGAGAGTTACACGGGAACTGAGTCTTGGTTCAAGTTTTGGGGTTTATCCATGATTTGCCATCCCGCTGTAGGACACATCTGTGTTTACACAGTGCACAGATCTACTCCTGACACAGTGCACACACCTAGTCCTTCATTCTATTAGCAGGGTATATCTGGGAAGTGATTTACAGGAAATTGGGCAGCCATGGGGAAGAACAAGCCCCTGGCCCCACGGAGGGCAGGCACTGGTTTTCTGCAGCACAGACACTTGCTGCCCCCACAGCAGGGAAAGCAGAACACTGGGCAATGCCAGAGGTCTAGGTTCCTGGCACCTGCAGTGCTTCCTGGGAGGCAAATCTGTGCCCTGCCATCTGGGATGCTGGGCATGGCTTCGTGCTGGCCAAGGTTGGGATGCCTGAGGCCTTCTGTGGTGCTGGCTGTAAACACAACCTCATCTCCAGCAGCAAACAGGCAGAGAAAATCCTTCCCAGTGCTAATAAGTACCTGGTAAGGAGAATTCACAAAATACGCTGTGATTGAGAGGTAATTAGCAACTAAGCAATTAAGATACAGCAGATCCCACCTTACAGCAAGAGGAAGAGCAGAGTGGCTTTTGTAATACCTGTTTTCACTGATTTCTGCTATTTTCAGCCAAAAGAGCCCTTGTATTCTACATGGTGGGATCAGTCACATGTGTCTGATCCTGTCCTTTGAGGACCATGGCATTGTCTTCAACTGTGCTCTGTCTCTTACTGTGGAACAGGTTGCCCAGAGAAGCCCCATCCCTGGAAGTGTTCCAGGACAGGTCAGACGGGGCTTGGAGCAAGCTGGGACAGTGAAGGTTTCCCTGCCAATGGCAGGATAGTGGACTGGGTGATCTAAAAGGTCCCTTTAAAGACAAACTCTTCCGTGATTTTATGATTCTTATGCTCCAGAGAAGAAATGCAATTTACCAAGTCAGCCAGGCTTTAAAAAGAGATAATTTCCTTACAAACTATCTTTGGACAATATATTATTTACACAACTAAAATATTACATGGAGACCCAGAGTGAATTATTACACTGTTGCCTCATCTTCTGGGACACTTCTGGCTGGAAAAAGTGTTAGTTTTCATCTTCAAGCAAGCTTGCTTCTGTGCTTTTCCATCTGACATGTCAGATTGTTTTAATGATGGAGTACTTGATTAAATTAATTCCTCCCTACAAAAGCAGCTGTCTTGTGTCACGGAATCTGTTCAGCTATCTGGAACATTTGTACTTGCCAGGGAGGAGAGCCAAGGCGCAGAGTGAGCAGAGGGAATGCCTGACCATACCGAAACGGCGACGACTTTGTCACAATGTGTGAGTGTGAAGCCGAAGCTCAGGGGGACGTCTTGGATCTCTCCCTGCCCCAGCAGGGCTGGACCTTTTGCCCAGAGATTAGGGAAGATGCTTCTGGCCTTGCCCATGGGCACAGAACACACTTCCAGCAGGTCCAGGGGAGCGAGGTCCGGAGGGCTCAGTGCCAGGTCCTGCTGGTCCCCCCGGGCTGGCTCTGGGGGTCACATGAAGCAAACCCCACAGTGCAGCCCTCGGGTGGGGTGGCAGGTCCCAGCAGAGGGGACCCCAGCCAGGCCTAAGCACCTCTGCTACCAGAGGGTTGGTCAGCACTGGCAAGGGCAAAAAAGAAACAGAAGTCAGTGTGGTGAATGCACCACAGGTTGTGTGTGTCTTAAACTTTTATTTCTAAACCAAAGGAATTGTTCTATTTAAGTTCAGTCCTGACTCCGAGCTTCCTTACTCTCAAGCTGCGGCTCACTTTTTCCCCCTTCAGACAGTTTTTGCAGTCTTATTCTTCCCTCCCTCTCACTGAGAGTTTTCAAGCACCATACACACACACAAATCCTGCTGAAATCAGAACTGACTGACACGTCTGAGGGAGACTGCTTGGCGAAGAAAGGCCTTGGAAAAACAACAGAATGGTTATTTCCTTTGTTTTCCATCACACAACATAACCATAGGCTGGGCTTTGATATTACTATTTTTTTAAGTATGAATGTTAGTCTATTTTTTCCACTTCACTTATTTCAATATTTGTATGTGCTGCGGTGAACTGAAGCCCTTTATTTAACAAAATCTCCTGTTTCAGCATTTGGGATACAATGCATTGCTATTAAATTTATTAATACCAGAGAGCTTTAAGGGAGTTTAAGTTTAATAAAGCTGCAAAATATCAGCTTGGGCTTTTTCCTCTTTCACTTCAGTGCCTGTACTCTGAGTGTTCAGAACTGCTGCCCACACATCACAACTGATCCTACGGCTCCTTCACCTGACTGTGTTGGCAGGTGCTTCAGCTGCCACCACAGCTGTGTAAGGTGTCCCCACTGTCACACTGCACAGCCTTCACTAACAGGAGAGCTGCTGGACAGGGATGCTGGTGCAGGGAATCGAGCCCCTGGAGGGTCAGTGTGCTGGTGCCCGCTGATGACAGGGTCCCCACTGCAAGGCTCCTGGCAGTGCTGGGATGGCAGAGACTCCCTGAGCCATAGTTTTGCTCACTCTGTGCAATCCAGTGATGGGAGTCCAGCATGGCTATCCCAGCATGCGAGTTCACCATGACTGATGCACCTGATGATCTCCCAAATATCCTGACCCCACATAGGCTGTCCTACACAACCATGTCCACAGGAACAGTTTCTGCTGATGGTTCACCGGGCGTCACTCATGCCCAGCCTGCCACTGCGACACCTGGGGAGGGTGGGAGACACTGTGGGCCCTGTATCTGGGTGTCAGTGTATTTCCAAAGCCCACAGACCTGACGAGACACAGTGGGGCTCCATGGGCTGTTCTTGGGGTGCCCCACACAGCCCACCTGAGGTCTCCAGGGCTGGAGTGCCTGGTCACCTGCCAGCACTGACAGCACAGCCAGCATGGCCAGCACAGCCAGCACATATTGCCCAGTCTGGACAGCTGGCCAAGCCAGGACAGCCAGCACAGCCAGGACAGCCTGGACAGCGGGCACTGCCAGAACAGTGGGCACTGCCAGGACATCTGGCACTGCCAGCAAAGCCAGGACAGCCAGCACAGTCAGGACAGCCTGGACAGCTGGCACTGCCAGGACAGCCAGCTCAGCCAGGACAGCCAGCTCAGCCAGGACAGCCAGGACAGCCAGAACAACCAGCACAGCCAGGACAGCCAGCACAGTCAGGGTAGTCAGCACAGCCAGGACAGCCTGGACAGCTGGCACTGCCAGGACAGCCAGCACAGGCAGGACAGCCAGCATAGCCAGAGTAGTCAGCACAGGCTGCACAGCCAGAACACCGGGTACAGCCAGCACTGCCAGCAAAGCCTGCCACGTTCCAGCCTGCAGTCCAGAGCGGGATGAGTGGTTCCTCAGTGGTTCCTTTCTTGGCATTCTCGGGCTCAGCCCACCGGAGGCTGCCGCGCTCCGCCAGCGTGGCTCCCGTGCCCTGTAATTGAGCGGGATGTGAAACACACCCACGTCCTCAGCAGCGGCTCAGCCCACCGCCCGCTGCGCCAGCTGCCACGTGGAGCACGGACACGAACGGCCCCCGAACCACAGCCCCGCTGTCCCCCGGGATGTCCCCCCGAATCACAGCCCCGCTGTCCCCCGGGATGTCCCCCCGAGTCACAGCCCCGCTGTCCCCCGGGATGTCCCCCCGAATCACAGCCCCGCTGTCCCGGGATGTCCCCCCGAGTCACAGC
>JAWWMP010000171.1:502346-516223 GCA_035047865.1 Dendrocincla tyrannina | reverse complement strand
GGGATGTGCCTGTGATGTGGGATGTGCCCGTGGTGCGGGATGTGCCCGGAGTGCGGGATGTGCCTGTGGGTGGGATGCGCCCCAGGGCGGGATATGCCCCCGGGGAGAAGCCCCTCCCCGGCACGGGGGTCCCGGGGAATGCCCGGTCCGTCCCTGCGGTGCGGGGTCTGTACCGCGGCCCCGCCGCCAGCAGAGCGCAGCAGCCGCCCGCGTTCCTGCGCTGCGGGGCCGGGAGCGCGGGCCGCGGGAGTCGGCACCGTTCTGGGCAGGGAACCTGTTCCTCAGGACGGGCAGTGGGCAGAAAACACCCTACAGTCCGTTCTGGAGTCAATCCTGCCTCCACAAGCCCCTTGCTGTGCGGCTGGTGAGCAGAACCGGGTCAGGCTCCCTTTCGCCACCACAGAATCCCAGAATGGTTTGGGTGGGAAGGGACCTTAAAGCTCATCCAGTGCCACCCCTGCCATGGGCAGGAACACCTTCCAGTATCCCAGGTTGCTTCAAGCCCCGTCCAACCTGTCCTGAACACTCTTCTCTGCCTCACTTAGTAATTAGAGTCCTGAGAATCCACGGGGTTAAGTGCAGTGTAACAGCAGCTCCACTTCCTCGGGAATTTGTCTAAGTCTGCATTTTGTTACTGTTTTCCAGCTTGTTAATGTGGCCTTGGCAGGATGCGTCGCTGTGGAAGGCACCGCTCTGGCCTTTGAGGAGTGTGATGTCAACAGCGTGGTAAGGACACCCCGCACAGGACTGTGTCACACTGCTTGCAGCACATGGCACAGAGCTCCTGTACCTCCCGAGGTGACCTGCCCCCTCCCCAGGAGCTAACACAACCATTCCCACCCCGGGAGCATGGCCAGAAGGTGCCTGGGAGCAGCAAGGAGCAGCAATTGCCTGTTGGCACAGTCTGTGGCCAAGCAACAACCACAGAGCCAGCAACTTCAGCTGGAATAGGGAAGTGTGATAAATCCACAAGCCTGCACATGAAAATGGGGAGAAACATTTAAATACCAGCTTGTGCTTTGTGTGCTGCTGCAAAATATCCAGCTGCACTCTGGGCTAGATGGGAAACAGCCACTGTGACCAGCCCTTCCCTTCCAGAGCCCATTCCAGTGCTTAAATGGGCTCCAAGAGAGCTGGAGAGGGACTTTGGACAAGGGCCTGGAGGGACAGCACAGAGGGGAATGGCTTTCCACTTCCAGAAGTCAAGGTTAGGCAGAATACTGGGAAGAAATTCCTCCCTGTGAGGGTGGGAGACCCCGGCACAGGTTGGGCAGAGAAGCTGTGGCTGCCCCTGGATCTCTGGAAGTGTCCAAGGCCAGGTTGGTCTAGTGGAAGATGTCCCTGCCCGTGGCATGGAAGAAATGGGATTTAAGGGTCTTGCCACGGCTCATGGCTTTCCTCAGCCCCGCTCCTGGGTGAGGACAGGAGAAGGCAAGCAGATCCTCTCCTGGATGCTGCTTGTCCCCAGTGAGCCAGCCTTGCAGTGGAGCCTGATGGGGTCACAGCTCTGCCTGGTCTCTCCCCACAGAACCAGAAGTTCAACTACACCTGGCTGAGGCTGATCCAGCACGGAGAGCTCTGCCTCGCCCCGTCAGGCGTTGTGGGAGCCCTGGGCCTGCGCCGCTGCCAGGGCAGGAGCCGCAGCCTGGCCTGGCTCCACAGGTCACTGGCCACCATCCAGCCAGGGCTGGTGAGTGACATGCTGGCCGGGCAGCCCCGGCTGTCCTGGGAGGGGGCACTGGGCTGGGGCACACACTGACGGGCAGTGACAGCCCTCTGATCCCCGCTTGGCCAAAGCCACCCGTCCACCTGAGTTGGTCCCTGGCACCTCTGTCATTTTCCTTGAGCCCCTGTGCCTTGGGGCTGTGTCTGTCCAAGGGACAAGCACCCTGACACCGTGTGCCAGTCTGGGGGGACACGGGCACTGCCAGGTCACTCCAGCCAGGCTCTGCCACTGCCTCCACAGCAGTAACAAAACGTCCTGGTTTTACATGGAAAGTGTCAATAGCACTTACAGGGAGATGACTCAGTATCGAGTATCGATTGGCTCTCAGCTCACAGTGGTTTTTAAAGAAAGCATTTGTGGAACAGAAAAGAATGGATACTTACGTTAATTGCCTGCACTGCACAAAGAGTCACGGCTGTATCTCTGTCAGTAGTTGTTTAAAACGCTCTGAAATGACATAGTTTATAGTTAAGTAATAGTCTTCCTTTGAGAAAGAAAAACTGTAGCTGAGTTACACAATGTATCGACGAGTTACACAATGTATCGACAAGTTCCTGTTCCTCTTTTTTTTCAGCCGAAATTGATCAAAGCCAGAATGTCACAGGCTCACCTTGAGTGTTTTGGGAAAAATACAGGAAAACTGTGAAATTGTTATTTCAGTTTTTGAAAAATATGTGAAAATGTCCAGGGAGCTGTGTGGGGCACAGGCAGGTCTTGTCTCCCATTCCAGCCCAAGTCCATCTCGAGCCTTGGGTGAGATGGATTTGGTGGTCCCATTGTACTGGTGCCAGCAACACGAGTCAGAGGGGAGCTCAGTGGCTGCTGGCTGGAGGAGTCTTGGTGCTTTACCCTCTCCTGACATCAGTTATTGTGTAGTTTAATGATGTGAAGGGCAATTACTGTCTGCACAAAGATCCCGCTTCTGCTCAGACCCCACTCTACACCTCACTTCAGGAGTGTTTCATCTCGGTGTTAATGAGCTGATCCTGAGAGTTGCAGCACTGCGAGGCAGTGACAGTGTCCCTTGCCTGTGGCAGCATTTCAGCATCACCTGGCTGGCCATGGGAGTTAGGTATGTGAAGAACAAAAGGATGGAGATCACACAGACTCTTCATGCTTTCACAAGCCAATGTACTGGCATTTGAATTACCCAACATCCTTTTCAACACTGTAACCGTGCTCTGAGTTCATCAGCCAGCTGCACAATACAAAAATCCATCTCCTGCTGTACATTGCCCGTGTAGCAAATGCCATCCAAATGATTCCCTTTGCATGGGAATTGCCATGCTGGCAGCGAGAATGCTCATCTCTCCATTCTCAGGGAAGGAAAAGCCAGGAAGCACAGCAGGTGTGGTGTGATCCTGGCTCAGCACCAGGTGCAGGAGTGGATCCCACCCCAAAGTCCCCATAAGTCAGCAGAGATCTCACGTATTAGGGACATGCCAGAAAAGGGCACACCATAAGGAATAGGTTGGACTCAGTGATCTCAGAGGTCTTTTTCAACCTAATTAATTCTGTGATTCTGTGAATCAAGCTTTCTCAGTGGGAAAACTGAGCTGCTGCTGCAGAAGCACTAAAGCCTGAGCCCTCCTAAGCCCTCTCTCTCTTCCCTGCAGACCGACCACATCATCTCTGAGCACCAGCACCTCCCGCAGCCGTCTTGCTTGGAAGTGGATCCCTCTTACAAAGCCCTGAGGGTGAAGGCCTGTGACTCCACAAACCCTTATCAGAAGTGGCAGTTTGGCAATTACCACGCGGACTGAAGGGAGCCCCGTTGCACGGGACTGCCATGGATTCAGCTGTGAGCTCAGCGAGGACATTGGTGTGGCTGTGACGGCAACCACCAAATGGGAAGTGCAGCTGAAATCCGTGATCTCATACCAGTGTGTTGAGGGGTCAGAACACCAAGAGCAGCACAGCTGGTTTGACAGTGCCTGAACAGATTGGCCTGGTTTTCCCTCACCATGGGCGACTTCAGCAAAAATTCATTTTCTGTATTATTAAATGGAAATATTTTTTGAAGTCCCCATCCTACCATAAGCAAACACCCCTCAGTTCCCCCTGACAGCAGCATAAGCTGCAGAAATACTTCCAGGGCCCTGTAAGTCCATAAGCAGCAAATTGGGCTGCTTATTTCTCCACAGAGAATAGAAGTTTATTGACCAATGCATCCAAAAAATCTATGGCCGTGCCCGTGCTGGGTCTGGCCACAGGATCCCGTCCTGTGGGACCTGCTGTCTGACAGATGAGGATCAGAGCTCTGTGAGGAATTGACTGTGTGTCGATAAAGCCACTTTTAATAGTTCGAGGCCAGTCTGGCTCAATTGGTTACCTGAGGGCTGTGGAAGAGGTTTGGAGCAGACCCTGCCTGTCCCCTGGGGACAGCAAAGACACGTGTGCCTGACTCTGCTTGGAGGAGAGAGGAGCTGCTGGCAGGGGGATCCAAAGGTTTATCCTGCTTCTTGCCAGTGGCACACACCAGAGGCCAGCCAGGTTGCTCCTCATGCCAGGGCAGCCAGGCTCTCCCACCCTGGGGCTGCCAGGACCCCAGCTATGTCCCTGAGCCCCTGTGGCTTTTTGGGGGCTCTTCAGGAGCACTGCCACTTCCCTCAGCACAAGCTGCATGGCGCAGCCAGAATCTGCACACCAAACTGCCTCTGCACTGACTGTCACGGGCAGGTTTTGTCCTTACTGTGAAACTTTATCTCCAAAAGCCATCACCAGTCATTGATGGGATGGATTTGATGGGAGAATAAATTCTGTATGCCAGGGCAGTGAGATCCAGGGTATGTAACACCAGTGCATCCCAAGCAGGGTTTGTCCCCCTGTTCCCATTGGGAATTCCTGCTGTGAGAGGCTGCTCCCTGTGCTGCTGTGGAGTTGTGGAGGGAGGGAGAACTTCTCCTGCCCCACTGCCCTGCTGAGGTGAGAGGCTGCTACGGCACAAATCCCTGAGGTACCTGGGGCTTGAGCATCGCAGTTGCTGCTCAGCACTGGTGACCGTGGCCGAGCCTCTGTCATCCCACCTCACACAGCCCCATACCTCTTCTTTGGTTCCTCAGAAGGCTATAGCACATTGCTGCCCCTGATATGGTGGATCAGTGCTGACAGCATCTGACAGGCTCAGTCTGCCAAAATATTGAGTGGCCCAACAGATTTTCCCAGTTGACTCCTATTCCATCTGTCTTCCTGATTTTCTCTCCTTCCTTCAGCACAGTTAGCCTGCAGTCACCATCAGAAAAATGACACAGACGACGTTTGGGCAGTCAGCTCGTATCAGGAGCATGAATTTCATCAAATTCTGTTTGCTGACATTCAATCACTTGTCACCGAGCAGGCACCAGGCAGTCGTATGTCACAGTCACATCCCATCGCCAGCCCTGTCACTCGCACGCCCGTACCCTGCTCGTGTAAATGCTCACTTCCACGTTGGATCTTTGCTCAAAGACTGGAGGGTGCCTCAGGGCTGCTGGCAGTGAGCTGGGGCCCTGCTGTTGCTCAGTACTGGGAACATTCTGATGGCACCAGTCAGCCCAGTCTTCCAGAACAAGAGCATTTTTCCGGCAGGCTCAGCAGCCGTGGCGATAGGCATTGGTCCCTCTCCTCGCCACGAGCTGCTCCCACCATCCCCACTGACACACCAAGGTGTGCATCACACCCTGCAGTGCTCAGAGGCTGGGGCTGTGCAGCTTTGTGAGCAGCGAGGTCAGGGAGGACCCCACCACGGGTGGAAGAACTGCTGCTTGGGGTGGGGATGGAAGCCCCTGATGTCCCTTGAGTCAGCAGTGGGAAATAGGCACAGCTTTTGCAGAGGAGAACAAATGCCTCTGGAGCTGTGGTGGGGAGAGACACGGCACATCATTCTGTGCTTACAACAGTGAGTGCCCTGAACTGAAGTGGCCACAGTGGGAGGTCAGATTTGGTTTGCTAAAAAAAAAAAAAAAAAAAAAGAAATGATTGAAATAAATGATATTAGGTGAAGCTGCTTCCACTGGGCACAGTGTGTTAACTGACTGACATGGACCCTCTCCAGGGACTCCTCCTTGAGTTACTGCCAGGCTGAACCACAAAGCCTCACTCCAGGAAGAACCTTCAAAGCACCGATTTTGGGCCATGTGGAATCCCAGTTCAGTGCAGGGAAGGGCAATAGCCTAGTTGGCTGCTGCACCCACAGCTGCTGCAGGTTGTGTCATCTGGCATCGACACCCTCCATAGAGCTACAGCTCTTGCCTGCCATCAGCCTGCACTTGGAACAGCAGAAACAGAGAGAAAGGATTTTCAGGCTAAGCTGGGACTGTGATTGCCATGCCCTTATCAGCATCTGCCTGAAAGTGCCTCTGCTGCAAGGCACACGTTTCCAGATCTCCAGGTGTCCCTTCACCTCACATGCCATACGGGCAGCCCCCTGCCTGGCTCCTCCATGTGCCACCCCACCCAACCCACTGACCATGGTGGTGGCCAGAGGGTGAGCAACCCATCTCTACCTCTTCATTCATTCCTCTACCTGTGAACCCCTTGCTGTCCACACCGCACCCACCCACCTGGAGGGTCTGGCAGGGGGGGATGCTTGTGGGAAAGGCCCTCAGGCTCCTAGAGCATCCCAGCACTTTTATTTTTCCAGCTACCCAGGAAAGCAGGAGAGGGGGTTGCAGTTCTCAGCTGAGCAACTGGGGCTTTGCAAGGAAGGTAAAAAGTGAGTCCAAGCTCATTGAAAGTCTCAGAGAGCCTTTCCCACAGAAAGTTCTGGGAATGGTCACAAAGAATGATATCAGAGTATGGTTTGGGGTGGAAGGGACCTTAAAGCTCATCTTGTTTCATCCCCATCCAAGGGCAGGGACACCTTCCACTAGCCCAGGCTGCTCCAAGCACCGTCCAGCCTGGCCCTGGTTGGAATTACCATGACCACATCTTTAAGAGGGATGTGTCACCCCCAGAGCAGCAGCAAGGCAGCTGTCAGTGGGAACAGACCAACAGTATAAGTTGGTACAAGCAAAGCTCAGAACTTCCCCGGGCTAAGGAGCAAATAAACAAGTGTGAATGGCACAATGAGGACTGTGTCTGCTGGCACAATGCAGAATTGCCATGTATTATTTTCACGTTGCAAATAAATAATTGCCTTTATGTAGAACAAAAGAAGTAAAAACTATTTGCAGTGCTGCTGGAGATGTAGAACTAATCCTGAAAAAGGCCCTTATGGCTGCAGGAGGCCACAGTATAACTCTGTCCTTACCTTCTCACCCTTGTCAGTTATTCTCTGCTTCCCTACATGCTTTTTGGGATGACAATTGCAAAGCTAAGCCTGAACTCCAGACAGATCTGACTGTAAAACAGTTTAAAAAAAGATTGCAACAACTGTATTGTGGTTACACAAAGGTCTTTCAAAATGGACAAGGGTTGTGTTCAGATGAAAGAAAAATTATGGATAAAACTTACCTGGCTTTGACAAAACAATTTTAATTTTGCATCTAAACTTAGTGTGAAATTTGAGAACGGACATAAAGGAGTCTGACCTGGTGGCACCAGGAAAATAGAGGTTCCTGGTAGTGGCCAGTCTTGCCAGGAACACCCCAAGGCATGCACAGGGGTGTGCCAGATGAGCTGCTGCCCTCGGGGCTGCTCCAGAACCCAGCTCTGCTGCTGGATATGGCACTGGTCACTGGTACAACCCCCCCACCCCAGGCTGGCAGGGCTGGCACTGTGGCCAGACACCTCCAGTGGCACTGCCTGCAGCTGCCCCTGGGCTGCATGACCAGGGCTGGGGGCTGACACAGTGAGGAGGGGACAGGGGAAGGTGGCATTTCGGTCTGCCTGCACTGCACAGTCACTCTCCTGCCCAGGACAGGCCGCATGGCAGCACTGGTGAGCCCGGTGGTGCCCATGGTGTGGGCAGGCAAGGCAACACCACATCATGCTGACACCTCTGACCCCAGGGGCAGAGCCAGCAGGCAGTGCCAGACCTACCTAGTGCTGACTGTCACACCACAGGAGGTGTGAGGGCCAGCAGGGAGGGCACAGGGTCCTCAGTGCCTTCTCACCTTCAGTTCCCACCCATCAGCATCTGCCCAGGATGCCAGTCCCCCTCCATCTCTGCAGTACAAGGTGGGGATGGACAGCAGCTGTCGGGGCACTGTCAGGCACCAGCACAGACCCACAGCAAACCAGACTGGGGGGGGTTGACAAGAGTCATCTCTTATTGTTCCCCAGCCCTGGCCAGTGCCACCCACTGCCAGCTCATTACAGCTGATGGCACAGGCCACACGTGTGTCGGCAGCCAGAGGAGCCCCAACCAGTTCGAGCCATCCTGTGTTCTGAACGCAGTTATAAAATTGAAGAGAAAATAAGAGGATAACCTTAAAATCAAATGGGTTTGTATTTAGCAAACTGATTATTTATTTTCCTGCACTATGGACACCTCTGCCCCCGTCAACGCCAAGATGTTAAATTTTCACAGTGTATTATAAATCATGTACAAAAAGAAGGAAAGCAGTGACTCGTGTTGTGTGAAGAGACATGTCTTGTGGGAACAAAATAAACCCAAACCCAGAGCGAAGGCTCGGGGCATTAGGCAATTCCCCCTCAGTTCATAAGTGCATCATGGATTCAAACTCGTCAATCCGCTGTTTGGTGTTTCCTTTCCGGATCCTCCGGTAGGAGATTGTGTTGTATCTGGAGTAGCTGTGTCTGGAGATGTCGTTCTTTTTCCCCAGGCTGGGCTGCTCCCCCGGTTTCTCCAGCGGGGAGTTGCAGCCAGGACTGGCCGGGACAGGGGGCTCCTTGCTGCTGTCTCTCTGCTGCAGGCGGGACACCTCGCTGTTCTCCTTCTTGATTTCAATCACCTGAACTTCATCCTCTTCAGTGTCCTCCCCCTCCACATCCTCCTCCTCCTCCCGGGCCGCGTTCCCTGTGGGATCAGCCCTGGCCGCGGGGCTCTGCGCCGCCTCCCCGCCGGGGCTGGCTGCTGTCCCCGGCTCCGCGATGTCCCCCGGCAGCCCCTCTGTGCCACCCGGCCCTGCGTGACACGGAGGGTGATGGGGAGGGTGAGGAGGGGTCGGCACCCCCGCCGGGCCCATCCTGCGGGTTCTGGGGATGACCCACCAGCTGCTGCCGCCAAAGCCCCCGTGCCCAGGAGGTGAGGGGAGCCCTGCAGCGCCGGGCTGGGCTCCTTTCCTAATGCCTCTCTCTGTTCTACCCCCATTCCCACCAAGGGCAGGGGAAGGGGAAGGAAAAGGGGAAAGGGTAGTGGAAGGAGCCATTCTGCCAGCTGTGCCCCTTGGGACGTGTCCCACCCTCAGCGGTGGCCGCCCCGGCCGCGATGGCCATCTCCCTTTTGTCCCGTTTGGCACGTCTCTGCCGGTAATGATGCTTTAGTGTCGCAACAAATGGCCTATTCAACATTTTGCCTGTGGGGTCCAGAGTATTAATTAGACTAAATTGGTTGGGTACTAAAAAGCTGCCTGCAATTTCGAGATAAAGTGCTTGTGGTTGCGGGGCGGGTGCGGGGGGAGCCGTGCGAGATCCTTTGATAGGTTTTATTGTGTGCTCCTAAAGCAGCACAGCTGGAATATGGATGTCAGCTCTAAGTGGGAAAGCCTCCACCATGATTCACCTCCTCACAGCCTAGGCAGGTGCTATGAAATATTAATTTGCCCATGACAAATATTCAGATATTTTCCTTTTCTTAATGAAAGCAGTTTCTGTTTGCAGGGCACAGCCTTTTCCTCTTTTATAGCCACCTTCAAAGCTCAGGGGAGAGCATCTCTAGCAGCCCCCGGCCCAGTGCCTTTGTCCCACCACTGCCAAAGCCAAGGCAGGCAGGAGCCCATGGGTGGGAGACACAGAAAGGAATAATGCCTAGAGCCCCCCTCAGAGAAACGTGACTTTCCTCCTTTAGTAACACTCCGTAAAACACTCCTCCTTTTGGAGGAGTGACTGCAGTTTGCATAGTGTAATTAAATATGTTCATCTATGTATATACTCAGTACATTTTAAATCAGGACCAGAGCAGGCAGCCCCCTGCACCCCCGCTCACTCACTGCAGGACAGGGCTGAGGCTCCAGCCTTGGCTCCCATTGATTTCTACCATTTTCATCCAGAAATGAGCAGAGCAAACCCCAGGAGCAGGTGTTTAGGAGAGCAATTTTCTGCAGATAACCTCAATGGGATTAAACACTTGGTAAACCAGGCAGGAAAAGAGTTTGGGTTTTAAAGCCACCGGCAGCCTCCCAAGGTTCTTCTCTGAGCATGAGGCAGAAGGTAGAGCATCTCCCAACCTTATGAAGCTGTTGGGGATCTCCTGGCCAAAGACCCCATAGTGTTTTGATACTCCATGGTCATGGAGATATGCAATACCTTGGGAAGGAAGATACCAGCTGTGGTTTCTGAGGTGCAGCAACTCCAGGCATTAGAAATGAGTCGCTGCTCTCTGGAATAGAAGGGTCTGACCCAATTAAGAAAAAAAGGTAATAACCACCTGTATCCACCGACTTTGAAGGCTGCTCATTGCTACACGTCAGGGAAACCCTACATCAGACGGCGTTTTCCATTACCTTCCCCTGATCCCTGACCGGCGGCCCCTGTGTCCTGGATATCCGCTGGTCCCTGCTGTAGTGTCCCATCCTTCTCCTCTCGCTTTTCTTTGGGAAACACAAAGCAAGAGACATGGGCTGATGGAGCAATTAGTGACGATAATCAGGTTTTAATGGCTGCAGACTGTCAGATTTCAGAGCAGATTTAAAAACTGTTTCTTTAGTTACGAACTAGTCCCTCAGATTATTACTCCGAGTCGCTGTTAGGGCTACCGTAGGTTAGGAATTTTCACTATCAGACACAGCACATCAGGCTATATTAAACCCAGAACTTTTCTCTCCCAGCACTTAGAGACAGGCAGCCCCGTACGGTACCTTGGCATCGCTTCTCTCGAGCAAAATCCCCCGGAGTGACGTCCTCTGCCACTGAATTTCTGTTTTCCTCCAGATTTTCCTTTGCAGGTGGAGCATCAGGGCTCGTTTCCTCGTTTGCATACGGGACGGTCCCGACAGCTTTTGGTGTCTCACCGATCACCCCGATGGCCGGGAGCGGGCCGTCCTCGGCGGGGACGCTCCCGTTGCACGCCGGCATGGTGGGCACTTCTTCTGTCATGCTTAGGGCCGTGTCCTGGCCTGCCGTGCCCACCGAGTGGGGCCTGCCCCGGGGTGGGGAGCGCTGCCCTCGCCCCTTGGCCCCGGGGTCTCTTCCCGGCTGGAATGGCCCCGGCGCGGCTCCTGTGCCCGCTGCGCGGCCGCACCATCCGCTGTGCCCGGGGCTCGCCAGCCCAGTCACCGCCTCCCCTAGTCGCTGAGGCTCTGCCCGTTGCATAATTAAATGCACCATTATAATTTACATAAACAAACAATCTGAAGCAAGGAAGCTTTTGTGCTGGCCTGGAGAGCGGGGCTGTGGGCATGTCAGCCCCGCGGGAATAAACAGGAGTTTGTGCTCTGGGCACAATGGCCCTTTGTGTCCCCGCTGGTCACAGGGATGGCCATTGTTCCGACCCCTAATCCCCGGAGGGTGACCACCTTCCCCAGCGCCGCTGCCACCTAACCCGCTTAACATTCCCCATCGGGTTTGTGCCGATGAACCTCGCCGTGCTGCCAGGCACACAATGGAGCATTTTGCCCTGCCGGGGGACAGCCCCGACGGGCACATGCCCCGCACACGGCGCGATGCCACACACTCTGCCCACGCCCGGCCACACGCCGTGGACGGGCAGCACTGCCCAGAGAAGCTGTGGCTGCCCCTGGGTCCCTGGAAGTGCCCAAGGCCAGGTTGGATGGAGCTTGGAGCAACCTGGGCTGGTGGGAGGTGTCCCTGCCCATGGCAGGGAATGGGACGAGATGAGCTTTAAGGTCCTTTCCTGCCCAAACCATTCCATAATTCCGTGGCTCTGTCAGTAACTATCGCTCAGACCTAAGTCTGGCAGGAGTGAGAGGACAGCATTTTGCAGAGGGAAGCAGGAGGATCATCCGAGCAGCACAGGGGTTTTTCTGACCACAGCTGAACTCATTTCAACCCTGGTGCCCAAAGCCAGGTTTATATAAGAGTGTAATCTCCTGCTGTGAATGACATTCTGTGTTTGTACAGTACAACATTTCTGATATCTTTGGGCTTTAGGTCTTGGAAATTCTCTTGTCAAGTTCAGCCCTTGATTAGAAATGGACCCAAAGCCTTTCCACTAGTTTTATTCATCTGTGAGTTTGTATCTTTAAATCAACAACTTTATTGTTTTTAAATAAGTTTGGTGTAACTGATTTATAAAATCCATCCTTTGCTGGAAACACTTGTCCAAGAAAAATGGATGACGAGGTTTGAAAGTGAGTTGACAGCATGCAGTGGCTGGTGCCCTCAGGAGGAGAGGCTGAGTACCCAGCAAGGTCTGGTGGATGGAGGGGAGAAGGTTCCTCTCTGTTATCACAGAACCACAGAATCGGTTAGGTTGGAAAAGCCCTGAGATCACTGAGTGCAACCATTCCCCCAGCACTGCCAAGGCCACCACTAACCATGTCCCCAGGTGCCACATCCCCTCAGCTTTTAAATCCCTCCAGGGATGGGGGCTCCATCCCTGCCCTGGGCAGCTGGGCCAGGGCTGGACAACTTTTTCCATGAAGAAATTTTGCCTAATATACAACATGAACCTGCCCTGGTGCAAACTGTGTCCTCTTATCCTGTCCCTTGTTCCCTGGGAGCAGAGCCTGACCCCCACCTGGCTCCACCCTCCTGTCAGGGAGTTATAAAGATCTTATATTTATATACATAACAATTTTTATTTGTGGGGGTTTTTTACAAAGCTATTTCCATATTCCAAATTTCTTGAGTGCAGAAAGAGATTGAAAGAATTTTAGGTATTTCCTGGTGCTGTCTATTGGTTACACCAGCTCTCGAGTCACCTTTTCCAGAGCAGTGCCCCATGCTCAATGCACCATTTGCATCAATCACATAAAGCATCTTCCCTGTGACCTTCACCACAGGAGGTTTCCATTCCAGCTGTCCTTTGCTAAAATCTCAGACACAGCACCTGGGCTTCCAGAGGCATCGGGGCACAGCAGGGATCTGACTGCTGGTGAGGAAAATTGTGAGAGCCCCAGTAATTCCTGGTCATTCCAGAAAGAGGAAGGGGCCCCCATGGCACAGCGTTGGCAGAGTACCCATGGCAGAGGGGCTGCAGCAAGAGACATTTAAGGTCCCTTCCAAGCCAACCCATTCTAGGGACAGGGTGTTGGCAGAGTTCCACAGGTTCCTCTGTCACCAACTCTCTGCTCTGCAGTTCCTGCTCCAGCCACAGGTTTCCAGCAGCAGCTTGTGCACACACTGAGCAGCCCAGGGGAGCACCTGGACCCTGCACAGGCCCCAGAGCAGCTCCAGAGCAGAAGCCACATACCCAAGGTCGCCATGGGAGATGCCACCCGACAGCCAGGGCAGGATGACAGGCACAGTGGTACTGAAGCCAAACATTCCCACCCCTGCACACAGCCAGGAGGGATTAAGGGATTACATTTCACTTGAACACTTAGATAAATGCTCCTGTGGATTATGCCAGCAAGCAGCCTCACAGCATTTGGACTGCATGATCTTAGAGATCCTTTCCAACCTAAATGATACTGTGACTGTGCTTTTCATTCTGTCAACAAGATAAATACCTTATGTGTATGTAAAAACGTACCTTGGGATTCCTCGTCTACAGAAAATGTCAGGATTTTTAACTTTTACCTCAGGGAGGAATTGAGAAGAAAGGCAGAAACCCAGGCATCTCCGTGGCAGAGCTGTCACCCCAACACGCCACTGGCCATACTTGGATCAGCTGTGAGCTGGATAAGGTGTGACTCCGCTTTGCCTTGCAGCACTGGTGGGGCAAACTCAGCTGCCCGTGATACCCACGTGTGTGATCTGCTCAGAGCTGTGAGAGCTGGGTACAAACAGCTGCTGCCACACAGGAAACACAGCCCAGCAGCCCCGTGGGATAGGGAGCACTGGGTGCAGCTGCAGGAACCAGTGGAGCAGGATGGCACTCAGGGGGCAGGATCCACTGTCCCTGCCCATGGAGCAGGATGGCACTCAGGGGGCAGGATCCACTGTCCCTGCCCATGGAGCAGGATGGCACTCAGGGGGCAGGATC
>JAWWMP010000171.1:491026-502246 GCA_035047865.1 Dendrocincla tyrannina | reverse complement strand
CACTGTCCCTGCCCATGGAGCAGGATGGCACATGGTAGTCAGAGACCCAGTGTGAGGCTCTGGGCACCAGGCAAGACCCAGCTGAGCAGTTAAGCACCCTTACAAGGTCCGTCTCTAGCACTCAGCAAATTAAATAAAATTCTCAGTTTAAAAAGGAATAGTATTGTTCAGAGCACACCCGCTTCTCTGCAGTAAACTCACATGGCCCCCTTTGCCCACAGGGATAAGAAGAGAAAAGGCAATCCCTTGGATGTTGGGAATAAGAAGAGAAAAGTTTCCCTCAGCTGTTGGGAACTCACCAAACCCTCCAACACCCCCATGATCAGTGAGAACACCTTCATTGCTGGAGGTCCAGAGCACCTGGAGCCCCAAACCCAAATCCTGGCATCACCACACCACACTGCCTGTACACCCCGCCTCCTCCTGCCCCACTCCCAGGAGGCAGAGGAGGATTCTCCTTAAGTCCTCTTTGCAAGAAGAAATATAATTTTAAAGAGTAGTTGCAGTTGCTTTGCTCTCTGAGCAGTTTGGTGAGCTGTGTCCTCCCCCACAGGCTGGGGCCCTGCAGAGCTCAGCACCCTCACAGGCTCCTGTCACCCACATCCTGTTTGTGATCGTGGCCATGATCATGTCACACTGTCATCCTGTAGCACCCAAAGCGTGCTCTCACCACTGCTGGGAGGGCATCACTTGTTTGGGCTCTCTTAAGCTTGTTGGGTGTCCAGGCTCATCCAGCCTTCCCACACTCACAGCAAGTGCATGTCTCCCAAGGTGTGGCAAATTAACCTTCCAAATCAAAGGAATCACAGCTTGAGGCTGTAAAGCTTCAATAATTTAAGGTTCCTTTCTCAGAGCTGGTGCTATTCATTCTCTTTGGGCACTACAACAACCCTCACCAGATGTTCTTTCTGTCCCCAGACGCTTTTGGCCCCCCTGTACATCTGCCTTTAACTCAACATTTTTGCCAAATAGAACCAATCTGTGCTTTTTGTTTCTCCTTTCAATTGGTGCTGCTGGCAACAAAAAGTAAAATTATCTCGAGACAGCAAATCACAGGCAAAAAACTTGATGCCTAGTGATGAGCTACAGAGCCCAGAGCACCACCTGAAATGCTCCTTCCTGGTCTGGGGATGGGCTTTGGCTCCATGTGGGTGTTGGAGCAGAGCCCCACTCCGGGCCCAGGAGCTGGGGCTGCGTTCACAGCAGAGGGGCTCCCAGACTGAACTGCAGGCACTCAGCCTAGCAACACACACAGGGCATCATCCCATTCGTACAAGCTGTGTGAGCTGCTCTCCTGCTTGTCCTCTGGCTCCCCTGAGTGCCTTCCAGGTCCCCTGAGTGCCCTCCTGCTCTCCCTTAGCCCTGCCATATTTGCAGCTACTTAATCATTTCCAGAGGCCAGTACTGACTCTGCTGGCTTAGCAGCATTCATTCCTTAGAGAAGTGTTGGGAACAGCTTTTTGTCTGGAGCTCATCTTGGAGGGAAACTATTGGATTTAGCCTGTGGTTTCTGACAAGCCGAGGAAGCCCTGGGACAGTGGTACCCACAGGTATGACAGCACAGGCTGCCTGGGCAACAGGCAAATGAGTCACACAAGGTCTTTGAATCATTTCTTAAATGCTTCTAGTTGTATTTGAAAAACATCCTTAGGCTCTCAGGCTGAACAAACAGCCTGTTTCTGGGTACTGAGAGGGAGGGAACATTTCTCTTTTCCCTCACATCTGTGCCCATAGTTATTAAATCACTTCTGCACACTCTCATTCCACCCTTACTGCCTGAAGCCTCTGCTCCTGGAGAAATGCAGGCAGGTAATGATCTTCCTGGTGTGAGCAGTGGGAGCACAGCCCCTGGGGTGCTGAGGGAGCAGGTCTCCAGCACAGTATTCCAGAATGAGCCTGGGTGCCACTGACCTGCTACTGCAGCCAGCACAGAGCAATCCTGCTCATGCCTGCAGGACAACCGTCCGCCTTTTGTCTTGTCTTAGCGAGTTCAAATCTGCCAGACACACAGAGCTGCTCAGGGCAGCAGCACACAGACACCACTGCCTGCCCCTGCACTGGGGACAGAACAGTCTGGGGGCATGTGCAAGCTCAGGAGTGTCCTTTCCACCCCAAATCCTCTGGAATAAGACAGCTTGGCCAGACACAGAATATTAGCACCTGGCAGGGACTGCAGCTGGCCTGATGAAACTGATACACCAGGTTATTGCAGGGTTTGTACAAAGGCTGCCAGGAGATGTGAAACCCCTGTTCCAGAACATCACTGCCCGGGGTCTCTGCGTGCTCAGCTCCATCCTCTTCCCAACGGGACTCTATCACTGGGTTTAGTAGAAGCGTTTGCTTTATTAAAGACCTTTGGAAGACACTGACTCCAATAACAGGAAATAAATAGCTATCAATTTCAGATTCAATTAAAAATGGTTATTAACACTGAAGTTTTCTGAGGAAGTTCTTCACATTTCAGTCTCACTCATTTTCCATGATAATGAAGAGGTCCTCAGTGTGCTTGGATTAAAAACGAAAAATAATTGAAAGCCCAGACCCGTGTAGCTCTCGTCAGTGGTGCTGCCTGGAGGAGTGCCCTGCCCGTGCGGAGTGCCCGGGGTGAGCGGCTGCCTCGGTCGCACATGCGGAGCCAGCCCAGACATCGAGGGCGACACGTGTGACATCAGACCCGACTTTCTTCCTCTTCCACCGCCCGGTGAAACCCTGGAATGAATTTCAGAAGATGCTTGCGGACACTGGCTCTCCTGCTCTTGCGCGGGAGGGTCCCGAAGCTGCCGGAGAAGCTGCTGCTCTCCCAGAGCGGGGACATGGACCCGCTGCTGGCCAGGCTGATGCTGCGGTTCCTGCGCAGGGAGCACCTCCCGGCAGCACCGTCCGCGCCCCGGGGGAACACACAGTCCTCATCCACGCTGGACTGGCGGCTCAGGCTCTCCGCAGCCGAGTCCTCGAAGGCGCTGCCCTGGTAGAAGCTGTCCTCGCTGCCCAGGGTCATCGAGCTCAGCCGGCTGCGGGAGCTGCTCTCGCTGGAGAAGCGGGGCTTGGTCGGCAGGAGGGGTCGTGGCGAGCTGCACCCACCACACGAGCCGGGCTCTCCCAGCTCCAGCGCGCCCAGCAGAGCGTTGTCATTCACCTCCCCTGCAAGCAGCAGCCAGAGAGGAGCATTAGACCCCTCACCCCATCACGGCCGGGAGCAGGACGCCTGTGCCGTGGCACTGGGAAGGGTCATCCCAACCTCCTGGCACAGGGAGCAGCCCCTTTCCACACGGGAAGCTGTTTCTGGCTGTGGGGTGGCCCCTGCATCTCACAGGCAGAATCACACCAGCTCCCTGGGCAGCCCATAGGAAACCTACCCAAACCTCCGCCTTGGTAAGTCCAAAATAAGAATGGGGAAAAAAAACCTTTGCCACCCACATAAACTCATATTCTAGGACAGAGGCAGAGACACCTTGGTGTGCATTAGCCAAGCAACACCGAAGTTCATTGCTGCCAGGACAAAAGCACTCGCAGGGCCAGCCCCACGGCGGGGAAAGGATGGAGTGGCCGCTGGCAGAGGGGCAGTGCCCGGGCCGGGCAGCGCTGCGGTGTTCGCAGCCGGGACTTACCGTGCAGCAAGAGCCGCTCCCGGGCCAGCAGCGCCCGCAGCTCCCCGCACCGCTGGTGCAGCGCCTGCTGTGGGGAAGCAGAGCCTCTGTCACTTCGCGGAAGCACAGAGAACTTGTCAAGAAAACAGTCTCTAAAAAGTGGAGGTTACCTACAGGAAACACTGGCGTGTCTCGGGTTTAACTGAGACATTTTTCCCGGAGTTTAGCACATTTCTTCCAGAAAACAAGAGTCTGCTCGTGCCCAGGGTGCTCTGGCTGAGGCACCGGCCACGTCTACTTTGGAAAGGAGCAGCCTGAAACCCAGAGAGTGTGCAGCCCACCTTCAGACAGTTGTGGAATTGCCAGCACTCCTCTACAGCCTTCTCCAGCTCCAGAGACCCCACAGGGAATGGGCATCCCGCTCCTTTTCCCTGGGTTCCACAGCCCTCCCCAGCTGCACACCCGCACTGGGAACAGACACCCCACTCCTCCTCCATGGGTCCTGCAGCGTGGTGTGGGGATGGCAGAGCCAACCAGCCCTGCCCTGCACAGGGAACACCCCACCTGGAGCATCCTTACAGCCCCCACTGCCCTGAGCTACCCAACTCCCAGCAGTGTTTCTGCTCCCTCTGTGGAAGGACAGCTCTTGATGTACAATAAACCGTGACAGAGCTGATTAAAAACACCCACCAACCAGGTGAGGCTGTGCCTGGGGACAGTCACAGGAGGCCCCTCTCCACCAGTCCAATGAACCCCATGCAGCTGGACATTCCTACACCCAAACTGATCAGCCTAAGCTCACCCGGGCAGCCCTGGGATTGTGGCCACATTCCTTCTCTATTCCCCATTTAGGAAAAGTAATATCACAGGGACTAGGCTGGTGGTGATGGCTGCAGGGGACCCATGGGTGTCAGTCCCTGCCAGCACCCCCAGTTCCACAGACACCCACTGGCAGTAACAGACCTCTGCATTTGACAATGGAATAACTAATTAATCATATTACCTTGAGTACCTGCAGCTTGGTCTCCAGCTCCATTTTCCGCAGCAACAAGGCCCCATTGACTGTCTCTAACCTGTGGGGAACAGGTGACGCTGACCCCAAAGTGCACAGACTCTGCCCAGCCCAGCCCTCAGGAACTTCTGCCTCTGAGAGAGCACAGGGCTGTGGGATGGCACTCGAGGCTCTCCTGGCTTCAGCAGGACAGGATATTTAGCCAAACCCCATGTGAAGGGGGCACACCCACCTCAAGTAGTTCCCTGAAGACTTTATCAAGTCCACTATCTGCTTGTGGCCAAAGCCCTCGATGTTCACGCCGTTGACGCTGATGAGGATGTCGCCTATTGGAGATACACGGAGGCCAAAATGAGCATCCACAGCCCGTGCACATCTTCCACCTGCTCCATGTAACAGTAACAGGGAGAAAGGAGGGTAAGGCCTCCCATGACTGGAAAACCCATGGATAGTTACCAGTCTGAAGGCCAGAGAGATGGGCAGGACTTTCCTCTTGAATTTTGCAGATGCAAGTGCACACCTCCAGGGAGAAATCATTTTGGTTTGGAAACCTAAGAGTCTGTTAATGCCAAATGGACAGAGTTAGCAATATTGGAGCCACAAAAAACATTTAAAATTCAATAGTCTTTTACACTTTTTCCATGAGAAGAGTGAGATGACCCCCAAAATGTGATAATCCAACAATTAGAAATGCATTTGTAGGGCAGAGAACAGCAGACACCTGACAGGTGCCTGTATGCTGTGTTTGAAAAAAAAAAAAATAAAATAGTTTTAAAGCAAGTTTGTTATTAAGTATTAAAAACTCCGTAACTTTAACCAAGAATATCTGTCAGCATGGGTGGCAATGACTTTCTGGAAGGGTGTTTCATGTTCCCAGCCATGGGAAGATGACAGGGTGGCACTGGGGCTTTTCAAGAGATTGACTCCTCCTCACTGGGAATGCTGCGTGGAGTCAGCTGCTGCTGCCAGAGAGCTCAGTTTGCAACGGGAACCAAATCCAAAGAAGAATTGAACCTACTTTTGCTCTTCTGGTCTCTGAAACTCATCATCCACACACATCTCCACACTCCTCAAAAGTGCTTTTTGTTCTTGACTTACATATTTAAATATACCTCAAGTAACTCAAATCCCTTATGTGGTTTTTGGTGCTGACGTGAATTTAGAGAAATGCAAAAGCCGGCGCTGCAGCCCCCACAGATCTTGCAAGGGCAGGAAACGTCTTCTGGTGACATGCAAATACCTTGGCACATCTGCCCCCAGCACCGAGGCTGAGCTTCCTGAAAACCTGCCGCGGCCACATCTAACCCACACTGAACAACTCCTGCTGGATTCCCGGTTTTTTCAGTCAGTGTGACAAAGGGATGGAGACCGGGTGAGTCCACAGCTCATCTGACCAAGTCCCCCTGGCACAGCATTCCATCTCCTGGACCAGCAGTAATACTTCTGGTTAAACTAAAAGCACCAAGTGAAGCCTGAGCTCCCTGCAGATGTAGATCTCAAGTTTCACATCAACTTATTCTCCTTTGCCTAAATTTAACTCATAGCAACAAAACTACAGCTTCTAAATAATGGCTATCCTCAGTGTCAGATGCTGCCTTTCCATGGCCCAGACTTTCTATGAAGTGCTCATACTAAATGTGCATTCAGGAAGAAAATGTGCCAAGAACAATTATTTTTAATCAGAATGTCACATACAATGAAAATCTGCTCTGACAATTTACACAAAAGCCCCATAATCGACTCAATTATCCTCCCTTCTGAAAGCTCTCCTCTGTTCACGAGCCGAGCGCTGACCTGCTCATTAGTCACAGACCCAAACTGGGCAAAGTTAAGCTTTTCCCAATGCACTGGTTTCACTGAAAATACTGTTTCTCTTTGTGAGAGCACTTTGAAGGTGCCCGGCTGCTGGCAGGAAGATCCCACTGCTCCCAAACTACATCCCTTTATTCCTGGGATCATGTTTTAGCTGCAGCCAGGACTGTAGTAGGCCTGCTGATCTAGGAAGTTACCTTTCTCATAAGAACCCATGGAATAAAAATCTTCTGATGCTCCTGATGGAATTCTGGGTTTGTTACCTCATGATTTACTGACTTCTTCATTGAACAGAATCTCTTCCTATATGATTTAGCCCCCCCAAAAAGTTATGCTTAGCAGTTATTTATTGAAAAATATACCAATATTTTACATCTTCAAAAGTACATACCTCTTCATGTCTGTTAAAGGAGGTAACAAAAGGCCAGTAACATGCATTTTTTGAAGAGAATTTTTTGATCTCTCTCATATTCTATGGCAATATTCTCATATACAATTCTCAAAAAATATTTACTTATGGAGGTAAGAAGGCACTGCCATTGCCTCTTATCTGGATTTGGATGGGATTTCTCCTACATTCAACACTCTGACTTGTGAGAATGCCAGAAATTCTCATCTGTGACCTTTGATAGGAAAAAATCCTTGGAAAAACATCCCAGTTCTATAGCAGTGCTGTAAGCTCTTCAAATTTCACAGGATCTCACAGTTGCTTTCCTCTGCTCTGGGCTGCCTTAACCTGGGTTTAAGGATGTAACACTTCAGACTCTGCACCACATTTTCTTTTTTAATGACTCAACTTGTCATTTAAGTCTTACCTGGATTTCAAACCCAAACGTCTCTTTATTTTCTTTCAATATAGCAACGAGGTGTCTGTAGGAAGAATGCACAGAATCCCATGTTAACACGGGGTGCTGTGTTTTGTGCACCTGCAATCCCAAGCAAACCCATCATGTCCCTGCCATTGCCCCTCCCTGTGGGGTGTCCCCACACTGTCCCTCTGATGGTGCAGTGGTGGTGTGGTGCTGCATCTTTCTTACTCAAACTAACTCAAGCCAAAGGTCACCTGCATGTCCCGGGTGCTGGGTACCACTCTCTGCCTTGCACCCTCACCCCCCTTGGGCTAGGAAGATTCCCAGTTTCTGTTTCATGCAAAAGAAGCCAGTAGCAGTGATTCTAGAATCACAGAATCATACCTTTGTGGCTTGGAGCAGTCATCCAAGGAGCTGGATCTGGCTAAGGCGAGCTGTGACCAGAAACAGGAGAGGACAGGGGTCAGTAGGTCTGTGGCTCTTTGAGGCACACAGCTAAAATCAGCAGTTTGGAGAACTAAAACCAGCTGGTGGCCTCTCACCAGCACCTTGCACGAATGCAGCCTCTGCCTCGGTCAAACCAGGGCCTGAACTTTCTGACCAGGAGGAACAGCATCTGGGGGTCAAAGCCACCTGTCAGGTGCTGGCATCGAGCTCAGTGCCCAAATCACAGCTCTGGTGTGCCAAGAGCTCCCCTCATTTTTGTCCCTTTCCTCTAAAAGTCTGTGAGCATTCATGAGCTGAGCACCTGCCTAGAGAGGCATAAAGCACCCACAAACGCAGGTGAGTGCAGACAGGGAGCTCGGCAGTGTCTCGTGGCAGCTGCACAGCATTTCCCAGCCAGACACGGATATCCAGGATCCCTGCTGCAGGCAGTACCTGGACAGGTCTCTGGGAGAAGCCAGGGTCAGCGTTAAACATTGATTCTTCACATAAAAGTGAACCATGAATAAGGAATTACATTATCAGTGAAAGGTTTGTAGCTGATACAGCCAATGTCTCGGGCTTCAGCAGGATGAAATGGTGCCAGAGTGATCTCCTACAGAAACAGCAAATTCGTGGACGTGCTTTCCCTTCTCTGCCCATGCTCTACCAAGAAAAGGATTAAGTGCCTTTCTGTGGCTTAAAAAAGCAAAACATTAAGTGCACAGATATTATGCACTATTTTTCTGATCATAGTTTCAGATTAAAGTGTGTGTCAAACACTTTCTATTCAGGCTTTTTCACGTCAGACAAATAGTCTAGAGGTGGAACTGCTCAGCTGATGATTTGCAGCCCCAGCAGGGCAGTTCTGTGGGAATCCTGTACAAGCAGCAGCAATGTGCTGCTCTGTGTTGTACTGGGGGGAAAGCCCAGGGAAAGAGACAGTCCCAACAGCCTGAACAGTTGTAGAGAACCATTCCCAAATCCAGATGGAAACAGCTCATGGTGGGCGCTTTCTGTCAGTGTTGCAGAGCAGGGCCAGCAGCCAGGCTGCTGGATTGAGGGAAATGGACATTTAAAGGAGCACCCAGACAGAACGAGCCCCTCTGGCTCTCAGCACAGCTGGAAATGCAGAAGGAGCTGAGCCAGGGCTGGCTCTTGGCTGCTGCTGCTGCTGCTCTTCACACCCCAAGCCCCACAGGCAGGACACCCTGTGACTCGCTGCTCGTGGAGCTTCCCACACTCCAGAGCTGCTAAGGTTCCGTTGCCATCCCCAAAACCAGCCCAGCCAAAGGCACCCAGCAGCCATCCTGCCAGCACCCCGAAGCCAGGGCCCACAGAGAGCCCGTGGGTCCCTCCTGGGTGCGGGGTCACACAGGGGGTGAGCGGCTCTCTGGGCAGGAGGAACCCCAGCCCGTACCTGCTTGCGGCCGCGGGGCAGCGTCCCCACCGTGCTGGCCAGCTGCTGGATCCTGCGGCCCTCCATGGGCTCCCCGTCGGCCGAGCTGGAGCCTGTGGGGTTGGCGTCGTGGTTCTGCTGCAGGAGCCACCTCAGGGCCATGGCCAGGGGGCTCAGAGCGCTGCTGAGCACTGTGCCATGGCCACGGAACTGCACCCGCTGCCACCAAGAAGTATGAGAGCGGAAAGGCCGCCACGTGACCTGTGGTTTAGGTGCACGTTACACAAATCCCTCTTAGCAGAGCCCCAGGCTCTCGGTGTGCCTTGTGCTCACAGGGCAGTTAAGAATTAGGCTTGGCAGTTACAGAAATCTGCTTAATTTTTCCATTCCTGCACACAACAATTCTCACCAACAGCTGCTGCTTTGCCAGGGTTTGTCCTCATGGCCTTGCCTGCCTCAGGCACTCATCTGAACTCAACCTGCTTATTCTCTGACTTGCTCGGCATTCCTGGCATCCCTGGAATCACCTTTTGGCAAAGATAGAGAAAATAACACTGCCTTTGGCTAATGGTGTCGGTGCAGGACTTCCACATCTGGAGAGGGAAATGAGAGCTGAAGGCCGAGAGCAGGAGCTGGAAATGTGGCAGAGCAAGAGCAGAGCAATTCCCTCAGCACAGCGCTCGGGTCACAGGGAGGAGCAAGGACTTACTTGGCACAGCAAGTCTGGGGACACACCACAGAGTCAGCTCAGGGGCTGCAGGAAGGGGCACGAGGGGCTGCCATGGCACCTGCATGGGGAAAAGCAGGGCCACTGCTATCAAAACACAGAAGTAATGAAAATGTCCAAGTTACAGTAATTTTCTGAGTAGACCCTTTTTATACACCTTTACAAGGCATTGCTACACACTCGTGGGTCACCCAGCCCTGGGAGGAAAGGCTGGCAGGGGCACAGGGCGGGGAGAGGGGGCAGCCAGGACTGCAGAGTGAGGGGGTTCTGCCTCTGCCACCCGTGAGGAAGTTCAGTGCAGGCTGGCAGGGGCTGTCCCGACAGCTCTACACACCTTCTGTAAGGGCTCTGCCTCTGTGAGTCACGGCAGAGGAGAGGCAGGGATGGGTGTCCATGGAGGAGGTGCCTGACATTTGCTGGTGCAGAGCAGCTCTTAGTGCCAGAAAAATGTTGGCATGGGGCTTCCCCCACGCCAGGGGACCCGCTCATTGCCCTGCACCGCTGAAGTGTCAGTACATCACCATCCTAAACCTTCATCCCTCAAACACCCGGCATCTTGCTACAGAGGAACAGCCTGTCAGGGAACATCCGGTCCCCACACCTGGAGAAGGGTTGGTGGCTGATGTGTGACACGTCCTTGTGGTCTCTGTGCTTCTTCTGGCAGACAGACGGGGACAGGGAAGTGTTGCTCAGGACAGCAGTTCCGCAGCAACGGGTTTAGACGGCTGTCCTTCACCTCCGGGTTTCTTGGGGGAACCTCTCTGGATTAAAGGGCAGAAAATAGATGTTTGAAAAGCACTGCAGGAGAGGAGGAAACCAACCTCCTTTTTCCTTAGAGAAGTAGCCGTACCCCAGAGAGGCATCTTCTCCCTTGCCAAAGCACGCTGAGCAATGCGGGGGGCGGGTGACTCAAAGCCTCTTCCCCTTTTTCTGCTCACGGTCACTCCGGTGAGTGCTTTGGTAACAAACAAAGCGCATTTCGGTTCCTCCGGCAGCTCTCGCTGACGTTCCTGAAATCCAGTGACTCATCTGTAAACAAGCTGAGGGCAGAAACAAATGAAACCTCCCACCAGAGCACAAAGCAGGAGCTTGGGGTGTGAGCTGCGCCTTGTACCCCACACCAGCCACGCACCCCACATCTGCTAAGCACCCCACACCCCTGAATGGCACCCCACAGCTCCCCAATGAACCCCACACCCCCGAATGGCACCCCACAGCCCCTCAATGAACCCCACACCCCCGAATGGCACCCCACAGCTCCCCAATGAACCCCACACCCCAGCCAGGCACCCCACAGCCCCTCAATGAACCCCACACCCCAGCCAGGCACCCCACAGCTCCCCAGTGAACCCCACACCCCCGAATGGCACCCCACAGCTCCCCAATGAACCCCACACCCCCGCCAGGCACCCCACAGCTCCCCAGTGAACCCCACACCCCAGCCAGGCACT
>JAWWMP010000171.1:466759-479440 GCA_035047865.1 Dendrocincla tyrannina | reverse complement strand
TGGGGACTTAAAAACCCCCAATTACTATTTCTTTTTTTTTTTTTTTTTTTTTTTAACAAGACAACCTTGATTTTGGCTGAAATCAGACCAAATCACCCTGGTGCACAGGGCTCTGGATCAGCACAAGTCCAGCCCTGTTTCTGGCTCAGGGACAGCTGGGAAGAGTTAAAACTTCATGGTAAATGAAGTCAAAGTCTGTTCATTATAGCTGTGAAAAAGCATTAGGGAAGAACAACAACTTAATCCTCAGAGCTATGCAGCTCATGGAAATAAAGTCAATTAAATTAGGCCCCATTTCTACATTTTTTCGCTTACACATGAAATGAAGCACAATCTACACACTTTTCAATAAAAGCTCACGTTAGGGAAAGCTGGGCTGTGTACCCCAGATGTGCCACTGGCTGGGTGAGCTGGAATTCATGAATTCCACCTCATTTTTGAGTTTCTGTGGTTTCACAAGTTCTCAGCAGCAATGGAGGCATCCCAGTAGACAGGATATCGGAAATGGGAAGAGTATTAGAAAGGTGGACATTCTGCTCAAAACAAGAATTTGAGGGAATGTTATTTTGCAAGAAAACACTACAAAAACGTCACCTTCCATGATCAGCTATGCCACACTGGCCAGCAGCATTGGGTTTCACGCTTGAATATGATTCCTGAGCTCGCTTTCTTAACTCCTCCATTCCAACAAAGGAGTGAATTTTGCCATTTGGCAGGAGAAGAGCACACAAAGCCCCACGGCTGGGAGGGGAAGCCACGTGTGTCGGCACAAACCCCTTGCCATGCAGGGCAGCCCACGTACCGGAGCCGGAGCCGGAGGTGGTCATGTCATAGATGAGCTCCTTCAGGGTCTTGCCGGAGCTGCCCAGGGTGCCCTCGCCGAGGGGCTCCTCCACGTTGGGGGGTTTGGCCCCGCGCCGGCGGCCCCGGCAGGTGCACGCTGCCAGCAGGGCCACCAGCACCAGCACACACAGCGGCACTGCCACCGTCACCGCCAGCACCACGGGCCTCGTGCCAGCCCTGCCGGGGGACGCGGACCCTGCCAGGACACACAAGAGCAGGATGCAGAAGGGTGTCATGAAGGGCTGTGGAGTGACGATGCACTGAGGTTCAGGGATTGCCCACAGACATCCTGGCCGTGAGACAGACCCCATCTCTGTAAGAGACGGAGTCTTTCCCCACACACTTTCTGTGCAGGGATCTTGGTCTCCAATCAGCACTCTGCCCACCACCCAACACCACTGCCCCAGATCATCTCCCCCCATCCCATCCCTCAGGGGAACACCAGAGGAGACTCAGCAGTGCTTGGCTGAGAGCACTGTGGGAGATGAGGTGCCACACAGAGCAACACTACACCAAACATGTTCCAGTAACACAGCAGGGACCCTACAGAGTGCAGGATTTCATCTGTTCAGGTTGGCAATACGCCTTTCCTCTGCAGCAAGCTGATCCCCACCTCCCTGCTGCAGGAGACCAGCTCAGGACCAGCAGCTCCCCATGGGACCCGACCGGTCCACAGCCCAGTGCCACCACATTCCACCAGAGCAGCACTGGTGGCAGCTCCAGCACAGCCAGAGCCACCAGCTGGACAGCCCTTCCCACAGCTGGGAATTGCCTGTGAATCCCTTGGTACGCTGTCCTGGCTGAAAACAAAGCCTTGGAGCAACCATTTCCTAGCACGTAAGGCACATGGGAATGCAAAATCCTGGTAAATGAGCCAGTGAAAGGATTTCTCAGAGAGACACTTCTGGAACCTGTGTCTGTGAAGCTGCATTTCACCAGGGTCAGGAAGTGGGACAGTCCTGGATCACTCTCCATTTTGAAATTACAGGAATAAAAACAGATTTACCCCAGCACAGGAAAGACTTGAAGCTGTTAGAGCAAGTCCAAAGGAGGCACCAAGGTGATCAGAGGAAGCAGCTCTGCTGTGAGGAAAGGCTGAGAGAATTGGGATTGTTCAGCCTGAAGAAGAGAAGGCTTCAGGATGACCTAATTGGGCCTTCCAGTGCCTGAAGGGAGCCCAGGAGAACGATGGAGAGACAATATTTCCAAGGGCCTGGAGTGACAGGGCAAGGGGGAATGGCTTCAAACAAAAAAGGGCAGGTTTAGATTAGATATTAGAAAGAAATTCCTCCTTGTGAGGGTGGTGGGGTTCTGGCACAGCTGGCCCAGAGAAACTGTGGCTGCTCCACCCCTGGAAGTGTACAAGGCTTGGAGCAGCCTGGGCTGGTGGAGACAAACCAGCACTGTGATGCCTGCATTACAGTCAGCGTGGACCACCTTCAACCCTGACCCCACACACCAGGTGTCCGTGGCCAGGACCTCGGGGGTCATGGGGGCTCCCCACAGCTCAAACCACACACAGGAGAGTGACAAACACCACAAACACAACACACACTCCATGCCCACCACAAAGAGCCACTGAAGGCGGCACCAGTGCAGTGACATGCACAGCAGTTGGGCAAGGTCAGACTCCTGGGGAAAGCAAACAATTCCTCATGACCACTCAAAACCAGCAAAACAACACCATTAATCACGTTTTGCAATCCTGTTTCAAATGCACTGTTCATTGACTGACTAACCAAGAATAGAAGCTGCCACATGTTGCCATGTGTGGACCAAAAGCAGCACATCTGGCAGTGCTCAGCAGTTTCACAACGCAGTTATGGTCCAAGTTGTGTAAACAAAATAGTACTTGTAGGCAGCACATTAAAAAGGGAGGGATTTTTTTTTTCCTTCAATGGAAAAGACATTCTCATACACAGCATTTGCTTTTGACATATAATGAGCACCATAAGGCTTCCAAAAGCCCTGAACTGTGTGTGTGTAAGCTCCTAGGCTGCTCAGGAGGAAAAATTATATGCTTTCCCAATGTAGTAAGAAAATCTATTGCATTAATGGGGGTCTACTCAGGTCTGCAGAATACTTTTAAACCATTTCAAAATTACATAGTTTGGGCTAGAGCCTAAAATTAAGTTTCTCCAGTTTCTACTGTGACTACAAACCCCAATCCCAGTGGAGTGGAGGGAGAGATCACAAGCTGTGCCTCCCAGATCTTAAATATGGCCTGAAAATCCTGTGAGATACAATTCTACAGCTGGAAGAGCCCTCTAGATCTGATTACAACTGCTCAAACCAGCCTGTTGCATGTGGAGGGCACAGAGGGAGCTCTACAGAGAAAACGAGAGTGAGGGGTGTGCAAGGGATGGTTTATCACAGGGAGGCCCCTCGAGGCAGCAGCACACTGAGCATTTGCTGCAGCCCTGCTGGGACATCCCACTGACAGGAGAAGCTCACCCTGAGCCACTGCTGGGGCAGAAAGTATCCCAGTTAAACCAGTAGAAGCCCAGAAAGGAACCCTGGCTAACACATTAAAAACAAAACAAAACAAACAAACAAAAAACCCGAACAATTACAGCAAACTCATCCTGCACTTTGAAACTTTCACCTGCTAAGGCAAAATACTGCAATGAAATCCCTGTCCACAAGAAGGAGGATATAAAAAGCAGAATCTGCCCTTAAGATATGTATTTTCAGACATTGTAAAAAATCAAACCAACAAACAAAAAAAAAAAACAACCAACCAAAACTCAGTTCAAATGAAAAGCCAGCTCCTGTCCCCCAGGGCCCCAGCCCAGAGCCCTGCTCTGACAGGGCACTGCAGCTCTGCCACAGGAATCCAGGCACAGGCACCACACCACACCCACTGCCCTCTGCCCCCAGAGATCCTCACCCTGCAGGTCACTGACTGTGGCACCTTTACAACCTTTAGTAATGACACACAGTCACAGAATCCCAGAATGGGTTGGACTGGAAGGGACCTTAAAGCTCATCTTAAACTCCTCCCATGGGCAGGAACACCTTGCACCAGACCACACTGCTGCAAGCCTGGAGAAGAGCTGAAGGACCGGTCCTGCCCCACTTGGTGGAGATGTGCACCACACTGGACCTTCTCAGGGCTTCTCCTCCTCCAGGAGAGTCACTCCTGCCCACAGGCAAGTATTTCATGCCCACATGCTCCATTTTAAACTAGAATCTGCACAGTGGAGACAGACAGGTCGGCAGAGAAGTGGGTAGATATATAAATACACATAAAGAGATAAAGATATATATACAAAGAAATATATAAGGAGTTTGAGAGAGAGAGAGAGAAATTTAAAAAGATAGATATATAAAGAGATAGTTATGGAAAAATAGAGAGAGAGAGCACACTAACCACATTGACATGGTCCCATTTCTGACTGACATGCATTTCCCCATATGTTTAGGGCAAAGGGCTCAGGGTAAGAATTCCGTCACTTTTTGGGGGGTACTGAAATACAAAACTGGAGGTTTTGCAACAGCCAGTTCAAGTGCTGGGACGACAGATGTGCCTCCACTGCTCCTCCAGAAATAGCAGCTTTATCCCGAGATACCAGCATCCCAACTTGGAAAAAAAAAACAGCATGGTGCTTTATTTTAACCACAATTAGTGTGTCCCTTCTCTGGTCAACTGACAGGAAAACACTTAAATAATCCTTATTCTTGCCCTGTAGGACAGCAGAGGGTGGGTACCAGGGTTCAGAGAGAGGTGACAGTGCTCAAGGCTCGCCCATGGTTTGCCCTCCTGTATTTATACGACATTTTATGTGACATAGCAACAGCCTTTCAAATTCCAATAAGAACCATACAATAGCAGCCTAAATTCAAGTTGTAGTTGTAAACCATGTATTAATTTGCACATTTTTACCTTTAACATCTCTTACTGGTGTAAGTATAAAGAGGTATCCACTGATAAAGTAGTACAGTTCACAACTTCTCCAAAAAAGCCTGTATTAAAATTCCCTCCCCCCAGAGCTGCAGTTCAGATTTTCCTGTCTGGAACACACTGGGACAAAACCAGCAGCTGTTCTCCAGCAGCCTGTGAAGCCCCCCACGAGCTGGCTGCTGTGGTCACATGCCCTGCATGGCACTGCTCCCCCTGAGCAGCATCCTCGGCACTCACCGAGGGGCAGGCGCAGGGTGATGTTGTTGCAGAAGTCGGTGTAGCAGCACTCGGTCTTGGTGACGTTCTTGGAGCTGTGGCAGAAGACCTGGGCGTTGAGCTCCGGGAGGGACACGCAGGACTTGACCACCTCCTCGCGCCCGTTGCTCAGCATCACCGAGGCCCAGCAGGCGCCCTCCGTGTGGCAGGTGAAGTTGGTGTGTTCACACAGCTGGCACACGCACTGCAGGCCTGCAGAGCAGGGGCAGAGGTTGGGAGGAGAGCCCGGGGCAGCAGAGCCCCAGGGCCACTGTGCCAGCCGGTCCTGCCAGCTGGCTGCCCACGAGCAGCCCACGGGAGCTCCATCCCAGGGCCATGCTGGGACCAGTGCCAGTGAAGGGGCTCCTGGCCGCAGGAGGAAGCCAGTCCCAGGAAACACCCCAACAGCACAGGTCCCCAACACCCACAGATGACATGCTTTTAAATCCTGGCCCCAGGGAATTTTACAGATATTATCTGTCTTGCTTGGTGGAGAAGACTGACCTTAACAAAAAGCAGTTCCTGTGAACACTGCCTTTTGCTGAGGTGGAGAGACAGAGGTTTGGGTTTACGTTCTCAGCTCTCACCACTCCAGACAACACCTTGGACAACGCTCAGGACAAAGACACAGTCACAGCCTCTGTTTGAGCTGTGCATTTAGACACAGCCACATTCATTATTCAGCATATCTTAAATACTGAGCCACAGTGCCCCCCACCCCAGACAGACACAGGCAGAATGACAGACCCTTCCTCCCCATCCTCCTCAGATGAGGTACCTTGTCCAGGCACCCCTTCCCAGGTCAGCTGTAACTGTGCCAGACTGAACCCTGCTCTACTTACAGGAGTCATTTTATCCATAAATCCAGTGTTTCTTTGGGATTTGGGGGAAGCAGGGGTGAGGGTTTCTTTTATTTAGGCATAACAAAGAGTTGAAAAGTAAAGCATGAGTTAGTGGTGAGCTTGTCAGTGCTGGGGGAACAGTTGGGCTTGATGACAGAGGGCTTTTCCAACCCAAACCCTTCCATGATTCTGTGATCCCCGAGTCCCTAGAGGAGCACAGAAGTCCTGGCAGATGTCAGCACGAATCTGATTTCTGTTTCTGTGACACTCTGTTTTCCCCACAACAATCTCCATGCTGTGCCACCCTTCTCCAATAACAGCTTGCAGTGTTTATCTTCAGCTCAGGCCCACAACAAACTTCCTTGGCACCATATGCCCATATTTATCCCAGTGAAGGTGTGCCAGGATCTGCTGCCTCAGCTCTCCCTCTGCACATGAACAAGCACCATCCATCACCTGCAGCACAACAGGTGAATCTCCTCCTTAAAGACATTACCCTGGTCCTAGAAGAGCTGCCAGGAGCAAGACTCATCAGAGCCAAATAAATTAGAGATCTAGCAGGAGGAAAACAGACACATCATCACCAAAACTGCAAAATAAAAGCATTATTGAGGAAAGGAGTTTAATATTGTTGCAAGTGTCTTCAGGGATTCAGACACATCATTATGCTGTTTTTCTCTCCTTCCCACAGCCAAAAAATAAAATAGGAAATGATCTTTATGACATCTTCCACAGTGGATAACTGACAGATTTATCCGTATTCTATATTTTGCAGATTGATTCAGAGCAGAGCTGATCAAAACTGTCCCTGCATGTTGTGAGCACCTCCAGGGTGGCTCCTCTGAGCCCCGTGAACATGAGGAGAGACAAGGATGGCTGAGGGGCTCTGCATTCTCACCCTGACCAAGCCAAGACAGTCACTGCCAGAATGACAAGGCTCTGCACCACCAAATGCTGCCCTCAAAAGGGGGGAAAAACAGGAAAACTGTAGCTAAATTTATTTAGATATAAGATCAGAGTTTTGAGAAAGATGAGATGCTTTCTTCCCAGAAGATTTACACAGACCACTTTAAGTATAATTCTATAAAAGCAGGAGCCTCAGGTTCCCCAGATACCTGCCTGTGCTGCTGACTGACTTCTCATGTAGAAAAATGGATAGAAAGCCCAAACCAGATACAAATCCCTGTCCCTTTTCCAAGAGCATTTGTGTCCATCCAGAAGCCTTTGTTAACAGAGCAGAAAGAGGATCTTAGAATCTAACTATGAAAGGACAGGTTTCTTGTGCCTGTGCTGCTTCAGCTGACTCACCACTGTGGAACGACAAGAGGAGCCTGGACCCTTGTGGACATGCCCTTGGGAAGATCCATGCTTTTTCCATTCCCAGTCCCTCTGCACGGGGGGAGGTGACAAACCCCATCAGCTCTCCCCCAGTGTCACATCCCTGCTGTGCCTCACACGAGGCTCCTCACAGACACCTGTGCAACCACTCCAGCTCTGCTGAGCCTGCATCCCCATGCCCAGTGGCATCCTCAGGGACAGAGCACTCACCAGAATTTGTGCCTTATCCATGCTGCTCCACCAGGAAAGTCTCAGTGCTGCTCCTGGTTATTCATGACAACTTTCTCCATTGGAAAAAAATGTCCATGTCACTTCTATAACCCACCCATCTACAACCACTGACAACCTATTCCAAGCTTTCACATTGCATAGCTGGACCATTCCTGCTCTCCTTTGCCTCCATAGCTGTCCCAGAGGAGCCAGCAAGATGCTCCCCTCAGCCTACAGACCTGAGGGATAATGGCACGACGATGGAAGATCCTGCCCCCACTATTCAAACCAACACCATCTTTGAACCACTTCCCCTCCCGTGGAGCCATTTTATGTCACGAAGGAAGAGAAAGAATTTGCAAATACTGACTGAAATTCTGCAGTCCCTACAGGCAGCAAGAAAAGTTTTTGCCTCCCCAGCTCCGTTCCCAAGGACAGTCCTGGCAATGCCATTTGTGATGCACCATCACAGGGGGAAAGCTGTGTCTCCCACTGTCCTGGAAACCAGGGAATGGAATAAGGTGACTATGAAGGAGCTAAAGGAAAAGGATCAAAGGGGCAGGAGGAAAATGTGCTGCCAAAGTTTCAAAATAAGGCACTGGTAATGAACACAACTCCTTTATTTACTCAAGCACAATCCCCTTAAAACATTCCATTCTTTCATTGAGAAATTAGGAAAAAGTGAACTATTGAAACACTTCATGGCTGCAGGGAGCTATGCCAGGCACCCAAACCTGGCCACCACTGGTCCCAGTTCCCTGACCATGGAGTCATTAATAAATTTATCCTGACCCTCCCCACAACCCAGCATCCCAGGTGGGACTATGGGCAGGTTGTCCTGTCAGCACGGGCTGCGGAGCCGAGGCAGGGCCAGGGCAGAGCAGGACATGACACACCGTGGGCTCCCTTTCACAGGGACAGGAGTCAGGGACAGGCTGAAGGACAGAGGTGTGTGGGGCCACATCCCTTCCCAAGGGCAGCTGGCACTCAGCAGGACCCCACAAACAGGAGGAGAACCCAAGAGCCAGCCGGGTGGCAGGGAAGGATTCCCACAAGGGCAGACACCTTCTGATCCAGAGACCCCAGGAACAGGTGTTCCCTGGGTCTGGCACCTTCAAGACATAACTGGTTTTCCAGGATGCTTTTTCTGCTGTTTTTGCCATAGGAGCTCAGACTGCACACCAGATTCTTGGATGAGCCCCACTATGAATCAAGGACAGAATGACTAGCTCTTCAGAGCAGAAAATAACTTTCTTGGCTTACCTAAAAAGCACCATTTTCTGCCTTTTAGTTTTCAGTGTGACTGTCAGGAAACACCCAGGACAGGCAGACACACTGTGCAGTGAGCTTACAGAGCAGGAAGAACAGAACCAGCCCCCAGTTCCCAACAAACCAACACTAAGGTGCCAGCAGAAAGTGGTTTTGTGCTTCCATCCCTTTCCCATCAAGTGTCAGCTTCAGTTACATGAATCACTAGATAGCTAAGGCACAAGAGTGATACTGTATGTGAACAACAGACAGGAGAACAGGAGCTTAAACACCAGCTCCATGAAAGCAGTGAACAGTTAGAACATGTGGACAGAGAGAGTGCAACTCAACAGGTAAATGGAAAGAGTTGAGAGTATACTTGGCACAAGGTGACTGATCCACAGGGCTGCTGGAAGGAACTGAAAACTGGGGGGGACCAAAGCCAGACTCACTCTCTCATGAACCACACAAGGTTCTACCTTTCAACACAGACTTTTTAACCATACAGATTAACAGAGCATTAATCTTCCATTAAGTCATAATCCAGCATTACCAACCATAACTAAACTAAAGCATTTCAAAATCAAATCAAAAAGCAAATATCTAAATGGCCTTGCAGCAATTAATTGTATTTCTGGTGGAGCTTGAAGCAACCTGATCCAGTGAAAGGTGTGCCTGCCCATGGCAGGGGTTTGAACAAGCTGGGCTTTAAGCTGCCTTCCAACCCAAACCAATCTGTGCTTCTGTAATGGAAGGAAGGGCTGAATGTCCAGAATATTTCCATCCTTGATCATTCTGTACAGTCATTCTGTATTGTGCCCTTCTAGATACATTTTCATTTTATTCTCAAATAAGAGATCTGGGGCTAACGAGTGTGGGTTTGCCATAGTGCCTGAGTCCCCTGCCTCAGGTACGGAAAAAGTACAACTGACTTCAGAGCATTGCAAAGAAATCTCACCATGGAATCACAGAATCATTTGGGCTGGAAAAGCCCTCTGACACCATCGAGTCCAACCCTTCCCCCAGCACTACCAAGGCCACCACTAACCCACATCCCCAAGTGCCACAACTACAAAGCTGTTAAATCCCTCCAGGAGTGGGGACTCCAGCACTGCCCCATCCTGAGGGATCAAAAGCCAGAGGAAAGTCAAGTCTTACAAGAGAACGAAGAGCTCCAGCCGTGCATGAGCAGTGACCAGCCCACTATCATCCATCCCCACTGGGAAGAGAGGCTTGTGCCTCCCTGGGGAGTGCTGGAGAACTCCCCAGCTCACAGAGGAGACACCAGGAAGAGATCCAGACCTGTTCTTCCTTTGGGATTGGTTCCCCTCACCCACCTCAAAAAGACACAGGAGAAGTAGAAAGATTTGCAGGACAGACAACAAGGGGGACCAGGCATAGATTGAGAAACTGGGCTCTCACATCAAAGGCAATTCGGGAGGTGTGACGGTTCTATAAGAAAATCATGGATCATACTTAGAAGATGAATGGAATCAGCTACTCATCATTTCCCACTCTCTTGAAAGCTCCCAGGCAGCACAGACATGGCTGGCAGCACATTTGCAGGGGGCAGGAGGAAGCTCTCCTCTCCTCTTCCTCAGGCTGCATTGCCACCCTCCCCAGAGCGCACGTGCAACCCCTTGGGATAAAGCATGACAGTATCCAACGAGCCCTGGACAATCCCACCTGGATGTACTAGAGGCTTCCAGAATCTGCCACGGATGAGGACAGAAGCAACAAGCTTCCAGCTGAGAGCCCTGAGCCCACCAGCTCCCACCAGCTGCCAAATGCCTCCCACCCTCCCTCCCAGGGTGGCAGCAGTGGCTGGGGGTGACAAAGCCACCCCTCTGCCTCTCACACACCCATGGGCATGGAGGGATCCGTCTCCGAGAGCCAGCTCCGGACACGGAAGCAACAGCACGTCCCTGACAAATTTATTCTCTTGTAACGCATTTCTTCAGAAGAGGAAAACAGAAAACTGGGCAATGGCAGGTCTTTAAAAAAACCCAACAAACCTGCTTTTTGGACTACTATGAAAAATATGGAGAAGTTCCCTCTCTGGAGAGGGCTCTGAAAGAAAACAGTGGGAGTAATAACAGATTAAAAGCTTCCTATATAAGCATACTGCAAATAGGGCTGATACCAGACAGGGCAAAAACTAGAAAGCCATAGAGAAGAGAGGAAAAGTAATTATTCCAGAACTGGAGAAAATGTCTTGGAATGAGGGACATCACACAGTTCCAGAATTTTCATTGCTTAGAAAAACCTTTGGGGAGTGATTTTATTAACATGTGCAAGTATCTTTATTTCAGAAGGTGGATACTGGGTGCTCAAAATCCCCCTTCTGGAAAAGCTCAGCAGCCCTGGCAAAACCCAACGGGCAGGAGCTGAAGCCAGGCATTGAAATTAATATTAACAGGGCAGGGAAAGGGCAACACCACCCAGGGAAATTACTTTTATTGGAATAAGCTGCCAAAGGACATTTTTATCGTTGAACAGGAGAGGTATCCTTGGAAAGGTTGTGCTTTATGAGCCATGAGCGACACAGCAAAGCCCAGTGAGTGCAGGGATTCATGCAATACAGCACATGCACACAGCTGAGGAAGAACCTGCTGGTGCCGCCCTGTGAGGGGCTGAGGGAGCATCCAGCAAAGGGCTGAGGGGACAAACTCCATGGGGAGGCAGCTGAGATAACACAGGGCTGACAGCACTTACTGATTCCAGCTCTGGAATAGTTTGCGTAAGAGAGTCCCCAGCACTGAAAGCTCTTAAAGTCACATCTGAGCAGAGTCTGAGAGGGAATTTTCCAGTCAGACAGTCACCCTGACTCTCCCCCCTATCGCCACATCTGCCTGTCTGGGCTGTACAAAGCCCTCCCCCACCTGAGCCAGGCTGTGGAACAGGAGAAGAAGAAGAGGACCCTGCACTGCCCCCCCGGAAAGCAGAGCCATGCGAGACCTTTATGTAAATACCAGTCAAAGGCAACGTGATTCATCCAAGCTCTGTACACTCCCCAGAGGGAAGAGGCAACAGCCACAGCGCTGGGGATGCTCCGGATCGATCCAAGCACACCGGGGCAAACCAGGGCTGCGCGGGGCTGCCTCTTCCTGGGCTTCACTTCCCAACTTGGATCATAAAAACCCAGAGAAACAAGGAGAAAAGCTCTGATGGAGCGGGTTTTACATCCTATCCAGGTACCAGAGATTTACCAGGTGTGCAGTACTACACACAAGCACTTCACACCCCGCAGCTGAGCTTTGTTCCGTTCCCCTGCCCAAAAACAGGGACTCTGAGAGCACCTGGGTGGGACTCAGAGTCCTACCCTCGGGGCTGGGACTTCCCTGTCTGCAAGGGTGTATTGAGCACCACAACGGGAAACTGCTCCCAGGAAAATAGAGAAAACAGTAAATCGGAGTAAACCTGAGAGAAAAACTGTAAAATGTCCCGTGGCACACTGCCTCGGTAATCGCAGTTTGGGAGCGCGGGTTGGGGTTTTAAAGGCACGATTGAGGGGAGGGAGCGACTCACGGCACCTGCCACGAGAGAGGAACCTGAATGGCACAGACCCGGCCCCCGCCTGTTCCCCACCCTGCCCGGAGCCCCCCGAGGCGCCGGGAGCCCCGTCCCGGCCGGGCGGCGATGGGGAGGGATGGAGAGGGATGGGGCACGATGGGGAGGGATGGGGCGCGATGGGGCACGGGCACCGCCGGACACCGCGCAGGGTGTGAGGATGTGCCCCCGAGCAGCAGCCGCGGGGGGGATCGTGCCGGGATGGCGTGGGAAGCCGCAGGGATCGGGGACGCGGGGCAGCTCCGCTAAGTCCCCGCTGACCCAGTTCTGGGTCCGCGCGGCCGCGATGGGAGGCACGGAGCGGGCAGCGCTGAGCGGGGTCCCGGCGCAGCCCCCCGGCCCCCCCCGAGCCCCGGCGCCGCCGTACCTGTGCAGAGGGACAGCGCAGCGCCCAGCAGCGGCAGCGCCCGCACCGCGGGGCCGGGCAAGCCCCGCATGGCCGCGGGACCCGCGTCCTCCCGGCCGCCCCCC
>JAWWMP010000171.1:441566-466659 GCA_035047865.1 Dendrocincla tyrannina | reverse complement strand
AGTGCTCCCTGCCACGCTGCACTCACAGGGATGCGGGGATCCCAGTGCTCCCTGCCACGCCCCACACACAGGGATGCGGGGATCCCAGTGCTTCCTGCCACGCTCCACACACAGGGATGCGGGGATCCCAGGCATCCGAGTGCTCTGTGCCACGGGGGTCCCAGTACTCCACATGTGCCAATGCTAGATGGCAGAGCTGGAAGCAGGACACAGTCTCTGAGCTTCAGGCGCATACAGGGAAAAGAGGATCATTTGGTTTTAACTTCCTCCTACAAAAGCACTGGAAAACCAGAAACTTGCTACAGGTGATGACAGAAAAGTCCCTTTCCAAGTGTCAGCTCCCAGGTTTCCAAACAAACCTGCCAAGCAGTGCAGGCAAGGAAGGGATCCTGGCTCCTGGGCAGGCCAGCATCTGCTCTGAGGCCAGCTCTGAATTCCAAAGGAGGAATCACTAAAACTGGCTTTGCAAACCCAAGTGAGCAATAAGCCAATCGTAAGGCAGATGTAACACCTGATGAGGACACTCAGCATAACACAGACACGCAACTGCTTTAGGTACCAGAATTTACAGAACTCTTACAGTTTCTACTCATAAAGTCCTAATGCTGAAGAATCCATCCAGAAATCCCAACACCTCTTCCACTTTCACAGCCAGTATTACTTTCTTCATAAAAAAAACTGTTTGTCTCCTGCCAAATCATTCCTGTATGGCCTGAGAGCAGTGTGGGATGCTAAGAAGATCCCAGTTCTGCACCAGGACTGTCAGGATGGCAGCTGAAAGAACCACAGGGAGAGAAGAACCAGGAGCTCAGATGACACAGAACACTTCACAGACCCTGGCACCGCCTGCTGGGAAATGGCCTTTAGTTCCCAATGCCACCAGCCCAACACAGAGCGCAGACTGTGCCAGACAAGCAATGCAATTAGTGGAGAAACTTAAGGTTGCATGTCATCTCCATATGACACAGACATGGGAACACAAACCATGAGAGCAGCTCAGACTTTCCGGATGAGATCAGAGGCACCCAGATATCGCTGACAGTCCCTGTGGCCACCTGCCAAGAGCCCAAGGGCTGCACATACTTTGCATGTACCTCACCATACTCCTATCAAAAGAAAACATCCATAATACTGGATCACAGTTCTTGCCATCCACAACAGTCACACACAGGCTGAATTCACCAACAGCTGTGCCTTTAGAAGGAGAAATGTGCATTTAAAAGCAATAATTCACAGCCTGCTCTTTAATTGAAGCTTGCACAAAGGAGCTGCCAGCCCCCAAGCAGACCCACAAAAGCATTCCTTGCGTCGAAGAGCAGCAACCTTGGGCAGCCCTTTCTTAAGGTCTAAACTTGGTTGCCAGAATTCAGAAAATGCAAGCCAGCCACCAACTCCATTTGGCACGCACCTGCAAGTGCACAGGGCACATGTCCATGCACTGCAGCTCAGAAAATGTGCCAAAGTGCCACCCAGAAAGGCCGAATGTCTCGGATTAAAGTGACCACAAACACAGACAGAGTCACGCATGAAATACTGGTTCTCCTGTACTTATGTACAAAGCAAAATCACAGCACTGCTGAGCAAGAGTAAAACCACCAAACTACACAATGTCTAATGTGTCCTGGAAGTTCCTCCTGATGAGGTCAGTAGCTCTGACATGCTCACAAAGAACTGCTCCCTTGGTTCTTAAAAAAAAAAGAAGATGTAGCAAAGCATGAGTGTCACATATAAAAATAAAGCCCTGCTCATCCTCCGTCCTGGCATATGCAAGTATGGATCCACATACTGCCCTGCTGCCAGCCCACAGCTCCAGCTGACACACCAACTGCAGGAATGGCCTGGCCTGGCCTGGGACAACACACGAGTAACATTCGCAGTGCCAGGGTGGGGAGACAGACACAACAACACAGAAGGACAACACAACCACTTTTCCAAGAGAGCAAAAAGTCTTCCCTAGGCAAACTAGTGAGCCAAAAGCTGCACGAGCCCTTCCTGAGCAGGGTGGGGAAGGCAGGATCACACATAGCCTCTCCTTTAACAAATCAGAGGGCAGGGGCTCTTGTGCAACCCCCAGGAAACCAGCAGCACAGCTGAATGCCTAGGAGGCACAAAGTGGCACAAAAGAGACCAAAAGTACTGCCAGCTTCCCCACGCAGGGCAGCTGGAGAGCAGGGGCACTCCTGATGGTCAGCGTGGGCTGAGGCCAATGTCTATTCAACCAGAAGTGTCAAGTCCCACGCCTGGGTCTCGCACAACCACCCCAGGCATCCCTGGTCACGAGCAGCTGAACATGAGCCAGGTGTGCCCAGGTGGGCAAGAAGGCCAAGGGCACCTGGCCTGTACCAGCCATGGTGTGGTCACAGGCCCAGGGCAGTGCCCATCCTCTTTGCTGGGCACTGCTGAGACTCCTCGAGTGCTGTGTCCAGTTCTGGGCCCCTCACAACAAGAGAGACATTGAGGGGCTAAAGCGTGTCAGGGGAAGGGAACAGAGCTGGGAAAGGATCTGGAGCCCCAGGAGCGAGTGAGGGAGCTGGGGGCGCTCAGTCTGAAGAAAAGAAGGCTCAAGGGGACTTTCTGACCCTCCACAACTCCCTGACAGGAGGGTGGGGCCAGGTAGGGGTCAGGCTCTGCTTCCAGGGAAGGGACAGGAAAAGAGGAAATAGCCTCAAGTTACTCCAGGTTGGATACTGAAGAAATTGCTTCACAGAAAGGATTGTTCCTTCCTGGCACAGGATGGAGTCCCCATCCCTGGAAGGATTTAAAAGTCATGTGGATGCAGTATCTGGGGACATGGCTTTGGCAGTGCTAGGGGAATGGTGGGACTCAATGGTCTTGGAGGGCTATTCCAACCCAAACCATCCAGTGATTCCATGCGGGCAGCAGAACATCTCCGGTTGCAGGAGGCGGAAGATAGAAGGCCCTTGCCCCGGTGTAGAAGCTCAGGCTGTGTGCAGGTATTGCATCAGTACCATGTCTGAGGCAAGCACTGGCAGACGGCTCACTTCAATGATGAAGCGAACACAGACACTGCTAAATTGATCTGAAAACCCCAATATATACTGCAACTTCCCGGTGCCTTTGAAGCCACATGTGTATCTTTCCACACCATTTGTTGCCCTGCGAGGTAAATAAATGCAGCAGGAGGCAGCTATCAGGGATTAGCACTGCCCCATGGAACAGCTTTCCCCTGCAGAGTCCACACACAGCAACATCCCTCCGAGCCCCTCCCTCAGCAAGTCACTGCCTCTGGCTCAGTGCTCTTGTCATCGCTGGGAGCACCTGGGAAGTGAGGTGTGCAATCCCACATGTGCAGAGAACCAGCACACACCGTTTCGCTCCTACGGGCAGGTGAGCAGGTCGGGGTTTGCAGGTCCCTGAGCCATCACAGGAACACTCAGGCGTGCAGGTTTCACCTCACATGACATGTGCCCAAGGCACAGCGCAGGAATCTGCTCATCCACTGTTAGATATGTGGGAATTATTGTGACTTTGCACATATTTCACATATATTCCAAGGTGTTATTTTATTATCCTTGCTGCCCAGGTATTCTTACATGGCACACAGCTCCTACCGGAGGGGAATGCTGCATTCCAGAGCCACCAGGCAAAGGGCTCCAGCGCCAAGCTCTGTCAGACACAACTCAGAGCTGTAGAAAACACTGGGCACCACTCTGCCGAGGCCATTCCGAGTGCCCACAAAGTGGGGACAGTCCTCCTTAGCATCTGGTGACTTCATCTGTGCTGGGGCCTTGGGCCCAGGAGGCGAGTGGAATACCCCTGCACATCCTGCTGCCAGACACAGCACATTTGCCCTGGAATGGTTCTCTCTCCAAATCCAGTGTACTGTCAGATCTCAGCACAAAACTGCCAGTGAAGATAAAAACACCATCCAAACAGAACACCTGGATTTAACCAGCAGCTGTGAATAAGGCCAAACACAAATATTTCCAACTGACAGATTATCAGGAATTGCCTGTAAAAGCTCTTCCTGAATATTTTAGGAAAAAAATAAAATAACTACGCCACCCCAAAACGCACCCAGTACCAGCATCTTCCTTTTAACTTACTTAAAGCCCACCTCTCCCAGCCTTGGCCTGCTTTCCTCCAGCCACATTACAGTGTCTATTACAGATGTTATCTGTGCAGTGTGTGAGGAAGGAGCTCCGGGAAGAACACACACTCACAGCTTGCAGGGGTTTCGGGATTCCAATCACACACTGCTCCTATGGCATCCTGGTCTGTCCTGACAGAGGGGGAAAGCAACACTGAGCCCCACTGCCATGTGGGCAGCAAGGGCACACGGGCACAGCACCAGTCAGTGTTACTGGGATACGGCTCCACAGCCCCCCTGGACCAGCACAAGGCAGGGACTGCCTCCCCAGCTCACTGCCATCGCCCACGCAGGGCCCTGTCCCCAACAACCACCACCCCACTGTGAAAACACACCATGAGCCCCCCAAGGGAACCAGCAGGACAGACAGCAGGGGCTGGCTGCATCACCACTGCTCTCCAAATCAGTAACACTCTCACAAAAAACAGTCACAGTCTAAATGACAGCACTGACTGCTAATCTACGAGCAGCATTTTCAAATAACACATAGCTTGCCTGTTTGAAGTTTCTGTGGAATACTTCAGCCAACACAGAACATTTCCAAAACCAAATCTTTAGCTTCAGCATCACTAACAAAAGCCTTGTTTTTTCCTCAAAAAAGTGGTGGTTTTTTCCTGGTTTAGCCCCCTTTTCTGCACCCTGGGCTGCAGAGAAGTCAGGGTCTGATGAGGTACACAGCTTTACAGACCATCTCTCAGTGCAGCAAGCCCTGCTGCAAGGTAACAGTATCGTCTAGTTCCTCCAAATGCATTAATTAAGCAGTCTCCCTACAGTCTCAGTGTGTTTTCACACATGCAGGAACCTAGAGAGGTGCAAATGCTTTTTATTCGCAGCCCCTGACGCTATCAGGTGGGATCGCTGAGAGCCGAACTGTGTGAGTGAGGTGATGAGCTGCTGGAAGCCACCTCAGCCACAGCACCGCCCAGGTGAGCCCCGTCTGGGTCGGTATTTCACCCCACTGAGCACCCTCATTTGCACATCAATAGTCCCAGTGGGGGTTTGCCTGCCTGGGTAAATCCGAACTTCCACAGTCATTTTCATAGGGTCATCACCTCCACAATACTCATGCCCCGTAGACCAAGCACTCTACCCTGAATGCAGCTTGGGGTATTTTGGTAAAAATAAGCCGAAATATTTTTTTTAAATCCATTTCATTGCATTGGCAGGAAAACGCAATGGCAGCACGACACAGCAAGCACAACCGCTCATTAAAAGAGCCACCAAAGCTGTAAATACTATAAATATATCTGCAGATTTCTGTTTATACATATATACAAATCTGTAAACTTGAGCAGGACAGGAGCACTAGAGGTGCAGAAGAACACCATACTATGGCAGGGACACTGAGGGAGACAGGATTTGGGAGAGCCTGGCTTCACACCTCCACTCACTGCCCAGGGATTACACTGGGACTAGAGCAGCATTCTTCAGGAGTGATGGGCTGCTACAAAGCTGGAAGGGTTAAGGGACCCAGAAAAGTGAGGTATTTGTTCTGCATGCCACTCACAGCTTAACTCCTCCCAGCCTTAGCCAGCCAAAGAAAATGAACCAATATTTTTAGAACAATTGGACTGAGAACAGCAGTTCCTGACCCTCCGTAGGCACGAGTCGCAGAACAGCCCTTCCTCACAGCAGAATGTTTCATTAACTATTACTCTGGAGTCCAAAAAGCTGAATGCAATTAGCAATCCCAAGAAAGAGGAAACACCCTGCTGCCCAAGAAAGTCAAATTCTTCAGAGATTGAATTAGACCACCACAGAATTCTAGCAGTATTGTGCTCCAGCTTGGTCTCGCCTGTCTGGACAGGCCAGAGCTGCATTATTCTGTTCTTAAATCCAAGGTACAAACAAACCCAGGTTCTATTACAGCCATAGTGGTCCACAGCCTCCCATCCTCTGCTGATGCTACGAAATGGGACACTCCAGAGGAAGGGCTGTACAGAGCCTCATGAAATACAGAAAGAGCACAAGGGCAATCACCACTACAAGGAACACCAGCTAAGGCTTTTCTCCATCCTAGAACTTGTCAATGGAATTTCTGTCCTTCCCACACCAGCAACACTAACCTCAAAGTACTGCAGTTCCCACCACAGATTTGGTCTGATCTCTCCCTCCACCACGATCCTCTCCCTTTCTCTGCCCCAGGTCCCTCCAAGCACCCTTCAAGCTGTCCCCCTTTCTCGCCTGAGGCTTCCTAAGGCTCCACAACAGGTCTCTTATGCTCACATCTTCCCTGTGGCAATCTCACCTGTGACAGTGATCCAGCTAATAGTCAAGTCTCTGTGCTAAAACAGCTCAAGGTCTTTCCAAATGTCCTGGCATTCCTTAGTTGCTGCTTTAGCTGTGTCTACTTTGACTCCTCAGCCAAAGGGGTCACACATCCCTATGTCCCTCCTGGTACTGGAGTTCCCCTGTCACAGTCCCAACCAATGTCCATCACTGCCATGCTGTGCAGCTCAGTCCAATCATCAGGCACCTTGTCACCTCTCCCAGTGCCAAATTTATCCCAATTATACACAATTCTGACACTTCTTTCCAGAGCTGTTTCAAGTGTTCCCTTTCCACCTATTCAGCTGTATGCTTTCAAACTCACACACCTCACATGGCCTTGCCAAACCTGACTGCACTTGCAGATCTCCAGAAAACCATTCCATAGATTCATCCAGACTTTTGGTTTAATTGCTGTTACAGATGCCAGAAGCAGCCAACCACATCCCTATTTAACACCAAATTCCCGTGGCTGACCTTGCACACACTGAGCTGCAGAGTGAAGCACAATGCAAGCTAAAGCTCTCTACAGACCAGGCTGCCTTTGGAGCTCCACATGAACTGCCCAAGAGCAGCACACCATCATCAGGTAGAAACAAGGCCACACTCTCATGATTAAAGTGAGCGCATGACATACATACAGTGGCCATTTTCAAGGTTCAACATCTCCACATGGAGGATCCAGCCATGAGTGTTCATGTAACACACTGAAGACATTGAGTCAAAGGCAACCTTGACCAACTGCTCCTGAAAAAATGAAGTGCCCAAAGACGCTTTGGGCCAAGAGCCCTCCTCATTTCTGGGCAGTGATGGAGTAAGGGACCATTCCAACAGGACACAACACAGTACCCGTTCACATAGAGCAGGTGACCAAGTCACTCTTTTGGAAGTATTCAGCATAAAGTCATTTTCCTGAGAGGAAAACACACAAGTTAAAGGACCAAATGCAGTTCCCACAAATAACCTGTTATACAAACTGTTCCTACAAAAGGGCAAAAAGGCACAAGGTGTCAGAGGCACAAGGAAATAAATTTTGGACACACTGGAAAGTAACTGTCGTCAACCTGTCAGCCAGATAATGCCAATGGAAAGGTCCAGCAGTCAGTACAAACAGGTTTACGTCTCTCTATCACTGCTCAGTGGAAATGGACAGCCAGGCTGGTCGGCAAGGCCAGACCTTCACAGGAACCTGTCACGTTTTCACCCATCTCCTGAACACAAGACACAGTCCTCTGAGTTTCATGCTGCAGAACTTTTCACTCAGAGAAAAGCCGCATTGAAACCCAACCCCAGGTTCTCACCAGCGCGGCTCCAGTTCTGAGCACTGAAGTTAGCAGGAACTCTGCTGCACAGAGAAAGCAGGAGCTGCCATGTCTGCCTGTGAGCATTCAATTAGGCCAGGAATCATCTTAACTTCAGCTGGACCAGACACTAAGGAAACCACAATAAAATGGTCTGGGGCATCCAAAATTATTCTCAGAAAATAGGCCAGACTGGGCATGAAAACATCTGGGCTTGGCTTGAGTCATGAACCACATGAGCAAGACACCCCAGTGCTGCCTGCGGGCAGCCAAGCAGGAATGTGAGCAGCACAAAGGTAGGCAGCAGCAGTCTCCTGCACACAGATTCCCTTTCTGCGTCTTCCTCCAGCAAACGTTCCACATTCAGAGTCCCCTCTACTCTGAAGCATCTCCCACAGCCCAGTCCCGTGGAATTCCTAAGGATGGTATTTCTGGGGTGTCAGGCAACGTATCCATGATCACTGCTAGCCAGCCAGCCAGCTCTAGGCACATACTCTCACCTCTGAGGCAGAAACAAGGCAAAAAGGGTTAAACCATTCCAATCCTGGCCTCTGTTCACACACTGGCCAACACTACACACTCCAAGGATCCCCTGCCCTGCTACACCAACACACACCAGCTCCCCTTCCCTCCCACCCACCCGGTCCCTTGTTCCAATAACCTACACAGACTGATGTGGACACATTTATCACAATTCCAACAGGCAAGACTTCAGATACCAGCAGCTCTGCTCCTCTGTCCCTCAGATGAGCCAGTGTTAGCACTACTCACTTCTGGCTTTCCAGTATTAAGCCAAGAAAACTGAGCATTCTCACCAGAACTGCTCAACAAGGCCAGAAAGCCCTGAAGGACATCACGCCACGTGGGAAGAACAGGCATGGGGACAGGCCACTGACCAGAAACTGCTATTTCCTAGACCCAACAATGGAGAAAGGAAAAAAGGAAAGGTTAAGGAGGAAATCAGCAGAACTGTAGCTCATACATTTTAGGAATAAGCCTAACAGGAGGACCAGGTCTAAAACAGACACAGGTCATGGCATATTTATGTGTTTAATATAACAAGGAAAATGGATACACTATTATACATATAACCTATGGACTAGCCCAGGAAAATCCATTCCTGGCCCCCACTGTACTCCTAACAAGCATTTCAGCACTCTTACTTCAGAGTTGATGGAGCCTGGTCCCTTCACTACAAGGTGCTACCACATATGGCTCCAATCTGCCCAGAAGAGGCTGATAACTCAGCACCCATGTTTAGGATGAGCACATTTGGTACACACAAGGAACAGAGCTTGCAGCTCAGTCTCCTTCAGCAGAAGTCCAGCACACACATGCCCAAGCTGCTCTGCAACTCTCAAGGGAGCTCATCAGCAGGATGAGCTTCAAAGGCCCCACTGGTGCTCCAGCACAGAGCCTCGATGTGGGTAAAAGCCACAGAGCCATCTGACCCCCAAAAGCATGCTGGACCTACAGCCCTTTGCCACAGCTCTGCAACGCCCAGCAGCCAGAGTCAGCTACCAGGGGCAGGCAGGGCTCGAAGAGGTGTGTTGAGGGGAGAAGAAAAGGGGGTGCGAATGACCATTTAGCTGAAAAAGGGGGTCCCTGCAGACCCGAAGCGGCCCCACTGCTCCCCGAGGCAGCCAGGGCTCGGTGTCCCCGGCACTGCCGCTCCCACAGCGGGCACTGCCGATCCGGGGCTGCTTTCCAGGCACGACGGCCCCGCTCCCTCGGCTCTGCAGCAGCACAGGCACCGTTAATGAAGGTTTTATCTCCCCCGCTTCCTGTCAGCACGGACCCAGACAGGCTGACTCTGCTAACAGTAAGAATGCTTATTTTTCCTCTATTCACTATCTCCAAGCCAAAACAACATCTGGAACTTCAGCTTGCCATACAAAGAGAGACAGATTAAAACTGGAAAAATCTACACATCAGCTTCCCAAGCTTTACACATTTCTGCATTTATCCAAATTTCCCACATGTGCCTTCCAAAACAGCTCCACTGGGAGAACAACTCAGTCCCTCGGACACACTCCCAAACACAATGTAAGGCTCCTCCCACTTCAAAATAACCTCAAAAAGGATTATCAGAAAAATAACACAAGCAAAACCAATAGGAAAGTGAGAATTTACCATCACTCCTTATACAAAAGAGAGGTGACATATCAGTGACCTAGAAAAGGAAATTAAACAAAGAATATTATTGGTGTGTGTTACTTGATAAAGTAACAGGGGAAAAAAAACCTGGCGCCATTTCAGGCTACATAAAGGTCCCACTTTAACAGGCAGCTGTCTCCAGTGTCCTTTAAGTGTGCTTTTTGCTTAGATCATGGTCAATGAATCATGAAAATCAATACAGAGGGAAAACATAAAACCACGCTGCAGACAGGCCCAGCAGCAGAGCATGTACCAACTAGCACCAGCCTTGGCTGGAGAAAGCCGTGCCAAATAAACACAGACCAGTTTTTGCAACAACATTTATTTAACTCTTAGTCGTTAATTAACAGAAGTCATGACTACTGGTTATTTTCTAACCAGCCCCCCACTGCAGTTAGGCACTGCAGGCTCAGCACCAAAGCCCTGCCTGCCCACCACAGCTGGCCTGCAGCCCCACAGCCCCCAGCACAGCTGGACGGGGCGATGGTGGCCGGGACATTCCCCACCAGGGCCCGGCTCTGCTGTCCCGCGGCACCCAGCGCCCGCACACGGAGCTGCCAAGGCCTGCCAAGCAACCAGTGCTCCCCGAGCAGGAATGCGCAGCCCGCAGCCCCCCGGGATGAGCGCTCCCACCGCCAGCCCCGGCCCGCAGGACGCTGCCATGCTGCTGCCAAGCGCAGTATTATTTTCAGCTGACAATGGCGTAAAACCAATTTGAATGGCTAAGGCAGAATAAAGTGTATGTTTTCAGGAACAAACAAAACATGTCTCATGGGTTTCTGCGTCTAGCAGCAGATTTTAACATAACACAGAGTGGAACCCAATTAAAATAGTTCCCGTTGAACGGAATGAGCCGTGTTCAAGTGGAAAGACAGAGAGGCAACCCCCACGCTGCACCAGTGCTTTGACAGGCTCATAGCAATGACCATCAGTTCAAACACACAGCGCATGCCAACTCCAGGGCAGCAACAGCAGCACAAGCTCTGATGGTAATTTGCTGCTGAATACACACAAAAACCCTCTACGCAACGCTCAGAAATTACTCATGTTTTAGCAGATTTTTGCTTTGCACCCAGCTGTTGCCTGTTCCCAAGGCACGAATTAGCCATTTCCTCTCTGAAAAGCAGGATTAACTCACAGCAATGGTACTCAGCAGCAGTGACACTTGGCCCCCCCAGTCCCCATCCCCACGGGTCCCCAGCTTGCCCTGCAGCACTCCAAAGGAAGCTGAGCACTGCCAGCAAACAAAATCACAGCCCAATAAATGAATCCTTTATCAAAGCTTTTAAAATGTTATTTTTCTGTCAGTTGGCTGAAAACCAGGAATTACTAAATAATCTCCAAAAGTCCCAGAATTGACTGAGTAAGATGAACTCACTTGACAGTTTCAGCCAGTAAACCTAAAAGGCACCCCTTACATCTGATGTGCACAGCAGTCACTGCCCTCTGTCTGGGAACAGTCACCTCGGACATGGACAGGACTGCATTCCTCTGGGCCAGGGCTCTGGGCTGAACTGTCCCACTCCGGTCTGACTGCAGCGACCTCCTGCTCGTCCTGCTTGCCATGTGGAGGACAGATTATCTGACATTCCTGATGGGTTCCCAGAGCAAGGATATCATGACTAGCTAGCAGAGGTTGAAACTAAACCAGTGAACCACTACTGCATGAACTTGGTTGTTGGTCAGGCTTGTTTCCCATGAAGAGCCACTTATGCAGCCAAACAAAATCTGCCCTGCCTAGGATTTTCCTGAATTCAGAGACACTGCAGCATTCCCTCAATACCCAGTGCATGACCATGCAGAAAACTGAAATGTGGCTACATATGCACATTACATGGCACAAACCACTTAACCAAGAAGAGCACTTTGATTCCTCCTCTTTTTATATTCCCTTCCTAATACCATGATCATTTCCACTCACTCCAAGTCCCTCAAAGCAATCATTTTCACTCCATTTTCTGGAATCTTCCCTATCCTTCACCTTCACATGTGCCTTCCAGCTCAGGCACTCTACTTCCACCACCTTCTCTCAAGCTGACTTCTGCACTAGAAGAACTTCTCATCTACTACATAGCAGATGATTTTCAAAAACTGTCACCTTTCTTTTTTTGGTCATTTTTTTTAAAAAATAGCTAAATTCCATCTGGGATCAACAGCTTTTTTTTTCCCTTGTTCCTGCTGGGTTCTGAGTGGCACAGCCAGGGTGCCAGTGAGCTGTGATCTTCAGCAGTGGCACTGAACATGCAACAACATGGTGTGTCTGGGGCTTGGGCTGCTGGACACTGGTTAACACTGGCCCACAGATACAAACACACTGCAAGAAACAACTACAACAACCAAGCTTCAGCTGAGAACTCTGGCAAGAGATTTCTTACCTGCAGCTGCTCAGAAGGACACCTATTTCTGGACTTGCAGCTGTACATTACCTCCCAGCTCTCCTCCAGCAGCACAAACCCTGCACCTCCCTTCTGCACTCAGCAGTCTCTTCTGCTGATGTCCTGCCCTCCATACAACCAGAGGCAAACAGTCTCCTACCAGCACTACAGGCAAGCCTGGAGCGTAAGGGAGGTCTTGCCTGTAAACTGCTGGGCACACCAATCCTGAGCAAAGGCTCTGCTCCGCAGTCTGTATTTGACTGTATCAAGGCAGGCTCAGCCTGTCACCAGGTGGGGAGGAGAGGGCAGGAGATGTTTAAGCAGTTCTGTTGTCACCCCTGCAAAAGGCTGAGCTCTCACTGCAGCATGACACAGGCATGAGCAGCATCAGCTCAGGGCAGACAAAGTGAGCCACAGAACAAACCCAAAAGCACAGAGTTCCCACAAGCAGGGCTGCAAAGAAATCAAACAACTTCAAAATAATTCTGTGGTGAACTTCCCAGGGGCAGAGTTGCCAAACTAGCAATTCTGGGGAGGGCTGGACGAGCCAGAGCTCTCTGCAGGTCTGCACGGCTCCCGGGGAAAAAGCAATCCCTGGCCACCTGAAAATCCAGCCAGGCTGCACAAGCTGCTCCCAGCAAGGAACACCACACAAAATTATTTCAGCACTATATGGAGCATTTCACCCTTTCCAGACTGCTCCAGTTCCAGACAGCTCCAGGGGCTGTGTTATGCTAAACTGCCATTAGGGAAGTTTTCTTATCGAAGGTAAAGGTTTCTCTGGACCTTCCATGCTGCTTTCAGTCTTCACTCTGTCTTCACCCCCCTCCTCCTGTCTCCTCCCTCAAATCCAAAGCCTCATTCTTAGGAAGGCACAAAATGACAGCGACATAATTTCAAAGCACTTCCCAGCCCCAACCCTTCCCAGCTCACGCTGGATAAACCCCCAGGATGAACACCCAGCACCCAAACACGGCCACACTTGCCTTTCGCTGCAGCCACTTCACTTGAGCGGGGAACTCTGTGCTTGGGATGGAAGTTTCGCTGGACTAATACTCGGAAAAAAATAGCTACAGAAATGCAAAATAAACCCTACTGAGTAATTGTGTGAGCATAATGATTCAGAGGCAAGCTAAGCAAAATCCAAGGTTTAAAACAAACAAACCAAAAAAATCCCCCCACAAAGCCCCCAACCCACACATTTGGAATTTTAACTAGTTTTCTGAAATTTTCAAAACAGGACTTTACATCTGCACGGGTGGAATACTCATTTCAGGTTTTGGTGTGTATTTAAATGCTCCCAATTTGATCAAGGTGATTTAAATTAGAAAGTTGAGTACAATTTAAATAACCCATTTTATGCCTGATTTTGTACTTATTTTTTGTTCTTTTTAAGAAAGGTTTAATTGCTGTTCAACACAAATGAACATATTAAGACTAACTTAATACAGGTTTTAAAGGCCATTTCCCTCTCTGTCCCTCTGCTCCAGCACCCAGGAGCCACAGGTTCCCATTTTTATAGAAAGCAATACCTTTTTTATTATTATTTACTCTTAGAACATTTTAAAGTTTATTTTTAATTGGACAACAGGTTTACAAGGGCCTGATTGTGCTAATTACACAAGAAAAACTATCAGAGCCTTTTGCCAGCAAAGCCCAAGGACACAGGACCTGTGGTTGTGAACTGCCCTGGCCAAAGCCAGCCAGGTGAGCTTGTCCGGGTGACCTGGGCAGGAGGAGACAAGACCCCCTTGTTTCTTAGCTCATGGATCAGGTCGAGCCAGGCTTTGCTGCTCTCAGGAGACCCAGCTGAGAGCCCCTGCCATCCCACACACCACCATGACAGTGTGGAAGACCTGAAACACTCTTTACGAATCTCTGATTTGCCTTATACTGGGGGAGTGTTCAATCACCTTTAAACCCTCCCCACTAAGCAGCTGGGGCAAGCATTTAACAAACTTTATTTAGCATTTACTGGGGGCTTTTATAAGAAGCAAACAAAAACACAAATTAAATTAACCCCAAACAGTTCAGCCATTTAGGGTAATTTTAACTTTTATACTCCAGACGCACAACCGCAAAGGTGCCGCCTATTCCTGCAGGACCTCGGCATGGCTCCAGGGGAGGTCAGCTCAGCGCTGCAAATCTCATTATTTCCTCAAATCCTTCCACAGAGGCCTAAGTTTCAGCTTGCTAGTTTTTAACTCAATTCAGAGTAAAATCAAATGCTATTTTTTTGCATGTTTCATGTGCAAAATATTGCTATGTTCATTTATTTATTTAAACATGTTAAACTACTTTAAAAGACATGTTTTTCTGTGGGTTTGTTTGTTTTGTAAGAAAGCTGCCTTTCAAGATCAGAGAATCAACAGAATCTCCCTTTAACATCAGACACTCAAATATTCCCTTGCTGTCTCAGGAAACTGAACAAATACTACATCAGAAAATCCGCTTTCATGCTAAGCTGTAACTCATGGCTGACCATACAAGCCTATTTCTTTTGGCCTGGGTTTGCTTCTTGACACAGCAGTTACTGTGGTCTCTTGACCCATAATTATCATCCAAAAAGAAGATAACGTATTAAGTACCTTTTTCCTTCAGCTGTCAGGACCAGAAGTGCCTGCAGAGGGGCTGTGACCCTAAGAACAATTTGGGTGAAGCCTGTAAGCTGCACCAAGCTCCTGCTAGCACACTCACAGACACCCTTCATGCAACTGTGATATGCCAGTGTTAAATCAGACATTTTTGGCTTGTCCAACATCCATTTTTTTATTAATATGCTATTACAAACTCAATTTCAGAAGAATCCCTCATTCCCATACAACCAAACACACCTGTGGAACTGAAACAAGATCAATCCTGTCAAAAAAGCCTTAAGATTTTTGGAAGAACATTTCAGAACTTTGAGGAAAACCCCCTTAGTTGGTAACCTTTCCCACTGCTGGCACACCAACCTCTCAGACTTTACTTACAGTCTATGGGTCACTGCTGTTTGCAGCTCTGGTTTGGGTTTATTTCCCCTCCTGTTCACACTGGTCAGCACTTCAGAAAGAACCTTTTCTATGCACACACACTTCCTGCTGCCCAAGCCCTACACTTCCAGGGGACCCCAAAGTCCCCCCTGCAGAGGGTCCCTGCCAGTGCAGCCCAACAAGTGACGGCAAGGTCTCTGGTCCCTCTGCTCTCACACCTCCCATCAAGGAAAAGCTGCCAAAAACCACAGTCCTCACCCTGGGAGATGTCACACGTGCCCCTGGGAACTGCTCAGGTAAGACAATCCCCAGCCAAATGTGCATTCCTTTGCCATCACCTTTCTCCTGGCTTGCAGCAAGGACCATCCCACGATGCCAGGGCACCAGTGCAGGACACAGACTGTGTGGTGAAGCCCCCAGAACCTCAGCGAGGCCTTTCCAGCTACTGCTTTACTCACACTCCAAACACGAGGTAAGAGGTGAACAGCACCAATTAAGAGCTGACAAGCAAGAACTTTCTCTGTTAGGGACACTCCACCACCCGCCTCACCCTTTGCCACTTCCTCCTCTCACAGTGACACCTGAGTCCCACACAGCCTCCCTGAGCGATCCTCTTTCCCCGACCCCCCAGTTACTTGTATTGGTAAGCAGAGCCAAACTCCATCTCAGTTCTCTGGAATGCTCCTTTAGCAGACCAGACACCAGAAAGCACCTTCACTCCCAGCACAGGGGTTCCTCACACCCTAAACCGTGTGGCCCCAGTGCCAGGGCCACTTTCAGTTCACAGGCACCTGAATTCCTACCAGAAGGCAGCCACAAGCTACGAGTGGCGCTCCTTCCCTCCCCAGAAAAATGAGAGCTTGCCAGTTTGTTTAGCTCAGTTTCCCTGTAGCACACACCCCCTGAAGAAGCACACTTGCTTCTCTTTCCAAACTGCCATCACAGACAGCAAAAACTTTGAACCTCCCTCCTCAAGGAAAGCGCCTGCTGGTATTTTCACCCCGGTCTCAAAAGAACCATCAGGTACCAGGAGACAAAGGTCACAGTCTTTCCAAAGCTGCTGTTCCTTGAGGGAACAGCACAGGTACTCACAGCAAACTCCCTCTGGCCACACCAGGACCGATGCTGCAGAGCAGGAACAATGACAAGGGGACTCTGTGCAGGAGAACAGCAGCCTCTGAATTGCACCTGCTTCACTGGAGAACAGCCTTAAACACACAAGCAAGCTCTCAAGATCTCTTTCTTCTGTCTCCATGTGCTGCAGCTCTACGAACCCAGCCTTGAGGAACAACTTCCAGTTAATTCACCTTTTCTGTTTGCTTTAGTCCACTCTCCAGGGCTCCATATCCAGCAGATATTTATTTTAAAGCTAAGCCAAAACCATTCAAATGCTAACACTTCAGGGCCTTCAATACTCCTGGCTGCATGCAGGAGGGCCTCTCTTAGAATAAAGAGCGTCCACTTTGGGAACTAAATCAACATGATTATAATTGGGCTGCACGTCAAAGTTTTACAAATCCCAAGACTGGAAATTAAGTAGGTTTTACTCCTTGCAGACCCTTTGTTTCAGAAGGCATAAAACTGCACTGCAGCCTCAGGAACAGTGATTCCTCACCAGAGTCCAGGAACCGCATAAGAAAACTGAGTTACAAAAGCCTGCTTGGTGTTCTGGCTCCTAATGGAGAAAGCAAAGTGCCCTCAAAATCCTGGATGCACTTTCACATGAGAGTCCAATACATGTTTTCTCTGAATATCTAAACAACATGAAGCAACAAATTCCAAACAAAAAGATGAAGTCAAAGACTTTTCCAGTCATTAAAACTTGCCACTTTTGCATCAGGCATGGAAATGCCATATTTCTTTCAAACAGCCTTTTGACGGTGCTTAGGTTTTTATTTCCACCATTTAGGAACAGTTGTATTGATTCACTCGTTCTTCAAAACACTGCATATGTCGTAAGGAAGGTGTACGGAGAGAAGGATCTAAATAGGTTCAGATTTTAGAACAGGTTTGGCAGACCATGCCCAGGTTTGCTTCAGAGGTATGACATGCGTATTACAAATGTGTAAAAGGCATACACCAAATGCATTACAGAAAAAAACACCCCATTGTTTAGGCAAGCTGGGACATGTTACTCAGGTTATTCTCTACTGGAGGCTGATACAAACATGCCAGGGCCACAAACACACAAAAGTGTCTACGTGGCATTTCTGGCACATTTGTAAAGGCCTAATTGACAACCAACTAATGTGAGGTTAAGGGAGAGCAAAAGCCAAGCCAAGGAGTTGTTCAAGAATTTAAGGAGTACACAGGCCTGACAGCAAAAGCCAAAGAAGGGCAGGATCCACGAGAACAGACACGGAGAAAAGGTCCAGGGAGCCACCAACCACCTCCCAGCTGTGCCTTCACACACGCAACGCAGGGACTCGAGGCAGGGGCAACCCAGCCCACACTGCTGCACAGTCTGTTACGTGATGTGAAGCTTTGCCTTCCATCCCAGTGACTTGAAATAACTTGAATGTTTCTTTCTGGACAGAGACGGGTCCAAATTATGCAAAGAAGTTGAAAGACAGCCAACACTCAAATGATTTAACCTTCATCATAACCACAAAGACGTACCTCTGCTCTCCCAGACGGGTGTCTGGGAGCTGGGCTGGGCACAAAGGGCTGCCCAGCTGAGCAAAAAGGTTCTGCCTGAGAGTGGAGCCTGACATCAAAGACAGATCCTGTGCTACCCCTGCGGGGAGGACAGCTCCCGAACCAAGAGAAGCAGAGATGGCCCCGACCACACTCACAGGTAGTCACCCTGGGAGGGAAAACGGGTGGAGTAAAAAGATGCTTGCATTGCAATTTTCATCATCGTTTCGTTTGCACTCAGGATCCACACAGGTTTTGCCATTCAATCCAAAAATAAAAGTCAAGTGGAATAAAAATTACTTAGATCGATGCTCAATACATAAGAATGAATGTCTGGAAAATAATTTCCCGATTTTTCCAAATATTTATTTTCCTATTGTAATCACAATCACCAAGAGCACACACACACCCCTCTGCATTTTGTTGTGAGTTTTATAAAATCACAAGCATCAGCACTTTTTTTGTGGGCTAAGAGTACATCTAAAATACTTTTCTTGCTATTTAACTTGAGCCAGGATTTAAAAGCCAAATTGAAAATAACCTTTCTTTTAAAATGCGCAACTTGCTGTAATTCCACTCCTAAGGAGATATAAATTAGCAAAGTTAATACTCAGACTAGTGCACTACAAGTTGCACAAGTTTTCATTCTGACAATGGAAAATAAGGAGTAGCACATAATGTAATACTTCAAGATTGACTGCCACATGAACTCCATTGCCAAATCCTACTCCAGCCCGGGGTTTGCCCAGCCCATGCCATCAAAGCTGATGTTTCAGCAGGCTGCTGCCCACAACTGCAGCTGCAGCTGCAGCAGGCAGCTACTCTCCAGCAGCAGTAAAAGCTGCAATTTAATGGATTTTAAAAAAAACACCAAAAATATAACTCCTTATGAAGTCAAGAAGAGTTTCAATGTGCAACACGGACCTGATTCTTACCAATAACCAACCTGCAAGGTATCACTTATCTTTATTCTAACACAGGAGTATTATAACGTAACATGATACAATTAATATTCTCTTAAACCAAACCATTATCTTTTCATTTTGTTTTCTTTTAAGATTCAGACTTAAAATGACTTAATTGTTGCAGTCCACCCACACAAACACAAGAGACAAGTTTATTGCAGTGGAGAGCCCTAAATAGCACAGTCTGGTTTAGGCTGACTAATACAAACACGCATTTTGTTTAATTTTACATTTGTTCCTAGGGAGATTTTGCTCTCATCTCTTCTGCCTCCCATTCCACACCACCTGACAGCGTAGGATACCATCGGCCCTGAGGGATGAGTAACGTGGGCAGCTCTGGCACCACGCGGTGGCTCAGGAGACAGGTTGGCCACTGCTGGCCGCCACCTGGGGGACAGGCTGGCCACTGCTGGCCGCTGTCCTGCAGAGAAGGGAGGGTAGGCAGGTGTGTGGGAATTCCAAAAACATGTGTCTGAGCACAGGCTGAGGCCACAGCCGAGGCCAAGAGCAAGCCAGCTGCAAGGAAACCTGCAGGAACTCTTCCCTGGGGAGCAGAGCACAGCAGGTCCACTCTGGCACAGACAAACCAGGCCAAGGCACCCAAAAACACAAGGCCAATACTCCTACATTGCACTCAAGCAAGGCAACCGTTTTCACAAACACTCTGAGACAGCACAGAGTCCTGTGTGTCTGCCCAGCCACTCGTACCCTCAGACATCCCTCCTTAGCACCAGCACAAGAAAACAAACTAGGAATTAACCTGGGTTAGAAGTAATCTGGCAAAGACAGACTAAATGTAACCAACTTAACACCTTATCCAGTGCACCACACGGCCAGAGATGCCAGAACAGGGGAAAGAGCAGCACATGGAGAGGGAGAAGCAGAACTACTTACTCCCCTAGCATTAGTATCCAGCAAAAAGTTTTGCACAACCACAGCCCCAGCTGCCTCAAACTGCTGCCCCAGGAACCCCAGGCCATGCGGGGGGGAGGTTGGAGGGGCCTGCTGAGGCACACTGACTCCTGAAAGCAGGGATCAGCAGCTTCCAGCACTTCAAAGGGAAGCCACTTCAGCCTTCGAGCTATCTGCCCAGCCAAAGGCAGCCGGCAAAGGCTGCCAGCCCACTCCTGCTGTCACCGGAGCCCTGCCAGGCAAACAGCAGACCTGCAATTACAAGAGGTGTTTGTTAGCCTCTTCTGCAGCTCATTAGCAGAGGTAAGGCTTGCAGTCAGAAGAAGAAAGGCCGGACCTTCAGTGAGCACAACTCACTACAACTGCTCTCCAAGACCAGGAATGAGCCCTCCTACCAGTTTCCACTCAACTGAGGATGATCTGTGGCTTCAGCATGCCGGGAAGGAATGTTCCAGGCACTCGGGTTGGCAGCACTACCTCGTCTGTAAAAAGGCCCAGACAACAGCCCTTGGTGTTCCTCCTTGCCCACCTCCTACCTCCATCTCTGGTCATTTCAGACAAGGAAAACTACTCCAAAGCGTGCCTTGGACTATCACCGAACTGGAGGTGTTCAGTTTTAGTAAGGTTTCCCTGACCAAGCTGGAGCCTTCTTCTTCCTAAAGCAGAGTGGAGTCCATCTACAGCAAGCTCCAGATGCATCTTCACAGAAGCACCACGAGCAGGGAACAGTGACTTGGTCTGGCCCTGCCAGGAGGGAAGATGCCCTGACAACAGGACTTCTGGGGGTGAGCAACCCCTGAGCTGCCTCTGCATACCAACAGAGTAACAAACACCACCACGTACACTTCACTCAGCAATAACCTCACTCCAGACGAGGCCAGGAGCAGATGCTTAGGAAGAAGCATAAGGACACAGCATGCAAAGGTCATTCTTCCACCCTCCTCTGCCCCGACCCCACGTTTCCCAGTTGGAGGTAAATTCCCAGGCCCAACACTACATCAGAACCACTGCATTTACTGCCCCCCCTCCCTCCACAGGCTTACCAACTGATCCATTTATTTCTTAAAAGAATGTCTCCTGAATGTCCCACTGCAATCAGCCTATGGCTTAAACAGGCACCACATAAAAACTATTAATTTTAAAGCTGCTGGCTATTGACTACACATGGTAATCCCCCTTTTGTGCACCATAAAAAATTATGTAAGATCGTTACTTCCCGTTTACTCACATGTCAACTGTAACTTTAAGACCTCTATAGTATTTCATTTCAGGCATTTCTCCCCTTTGCAAGAGTCAGTATTCACACACACTGCATCCACCCCACTTCACACAGCCTCGCACAATAAGGCTGAGCCAATCCCACATAAAACTGAAACAGGTCCCAAGCCTGAAGAAGCTGTGGAGCCGAAGGACAATGATTATTCCAATTGATTAGGGACCGTCTTTGTATTCAAACAGAACTCCAGCACTCAAGATAAGGGGCCTTGATCTGGGAAGTTTGTGAGGTGTTTCAGAGCTGCCGGCACATCAGTTTGCAGGCACAAGGAATGCAGAGCATGTTCTGACCAGGGCTGGGCAGAATCTTGTGTCCAAGAGGCCCTGGCCAGCAGCACAGTGCCCGGCACAGGCAGGGAGGGACAGGCACGGCCAGCGCTAGAGCAGCCAGCAAGGCGAGGCACCAACAGCCCAGCTGAGCACAGCATGAGAGGGAGGAGCACATCAAAAGAGCCCTGGTAAAGGAGCTACCCTACCTGGCAGACTGGGATGCAGCGCCTGATGTTGACTATTCAGTGGCACATGAATCACAAGGTCAGCTCTGGTCTTCCAGAGGAAGGCCAGGAAAGGGCACCAGCACCTCTGAACTGCAGCACTGCTTTCTTCCACAGAGAGGAACAGCAACATGCTCGTTTCACTAGGAATACACACACACTCTTGATGTTCCTCCCAGAAAACAGCATCCTGCACAGATCATGGCAAAGGCGGGATTCAACGCTACTTCATAAACCACAGTTTATTCTCTGTGGATTTTGTTACAAGAGTAAAACTTTGAGAGCATGTTCTGAACACCATTTAGGTATAGATGCACATTACTCTGAAATTGGAACCTGTGAGCACTGTGCACACACAATTCCAAAAGAGCACATGTTAAGGGTTGCCATCACCTGAGGATGGGTCACATGCATGCTCAGGGTCCAATGTAACACAGAGAACAATTTCACTACAACCACTTGTCGCTATTTGACTGGACTCCTATGCCTTTCAAAGCATTAATCTAAAACTGTGGTTTGGCTACAGACATGGGGGGGGGAAGGAATTTCTTGAAAGCATTTCCATGGAATTCCACACATTTCACAGTCAACAACATTCTATAAATTCATGATCCCAAAACACTTTGCAAATCCATGTTAATTCAGCTTTCCAACACTGCTAGGAAACATAACTATTCCTTATTTTACAGATATGTACAGTATATAAATGTCTTATGCCCTCAACATGTGGCCACAGAACCTATGGCAGCAGAGTTCAAAAGCTGAGTTTTTTGGCAGTGTCATTTACCCCTGTAACTAAGATGCTCTTAAACTGTCTCAGTTTTGACTACCCTCAGGTCTTATAGCAACTAACCCATGCCCTAACACATGTGCACACCCTAGTCAAGGCCAGTCTGCCAGCCACTCCAGTGCCATCCCTGGATCCTCACCAAGAGAGGCACTCACAAACCCACCCCGTCCAACACCACCACTGCACTCTGCTGTAGCTCCACGGCTGCACAGGTGAGTGGGGTCAGTTTTTAATACACACAGTATCAGATATCAAGATGCCTATTTGAGAGTTGCAATACCAAGAATGTAAATGAATTCAAGCAGCTTTTTTTTTGGCAGGGACAAGGGGGCTGAACGGGTGCCTAATTATTTTACAACGGCTGTCCCTAGATCCTATTTTAGCATCGGGCTTTCATTAAATTTAAGCATGACTTCAGAGTACCAGCTGGCTGGAAAAAAACAAAAACCACAAACACAACCCACCCACAACACCCCACTGGTGTTCTTTCCCCCGCCCATGTTCTCTTCCTACCCTCTCCCAGGGCCTGCAAGACACAAGTTCCATTTGGAGAGCCGGCCTCAAAAGCAGATAAGTTCTGCAGGAAATGGCTATATTTAGCCCTCCCCTTTCCCCTCAGCTCCTCCACACACATTCTCCCGAGGAAGGATCTTTCTACTCTGTGTTAGAGGTGAGCTTTAGCAGGTTGCCTCCGCAGAACAAACGCAACCGACTTCACACGCGCTAAGAGCGTAAACAACCGCCCGAATATCAAATATCCAGCTACTAAGGCAGAAACCAGAATTCTCATGTCTCGAGGAGTGTCGAATTGTGAGTTCCAGGCACGCAATATGGCCAAAGTCCCTTTATGAGTGATGCCCAAGGAGGATGAGGCTGAACTTCTGCACACACCATCTGGGCCTTCACCAATTCTGTTGTCAGTAACCATCGTAGCCATCCTATTCTCTACAGAGTATAAACATGAGGCAACAACCTCAACAGCTCTGAAACCAACATATTTTCAGTTTCCTAATGTATGTATAAAAAGAAGTCATTAAAAGGACAGCAACAGTTCTCGGGCAGTGAATCTGACCCAGAGACTGTCAGCAACACCTCTGGAAGCTTTGTCAGCATCAGCTCAGTAGGACTTCCCTTTCTCAGCTCCAAACTTTGAGATGTGTAATAAGCCTTAAAACTATAAATATATAACAGTTTTATTCCCTTGGGCTGTTTCATTTAAATACTGCCTCACCCTCTATATTCTGGCCTAACTACAATGTAGGCCAGTAAGAGCTGATTATTTACAAACTGAGATGGTCGAGGGGTGATCTAACTCACAGCAACAGACCGTGAGGTTTATCTAGGAATGGAGACAGAACGAAACACACCTGTCACTCAGCGTGAGCAGACAAACAGGCAGAGATTTACAGTCAGGAATGACTCCCGGTTCTGTGCCACTGGGCAAGGAGCACACCCCCACCCCCCATCCCAACCCTGAACCAGAGGAATGCAGGTCTTATCCCAGCAAACAATTCCTGAGGGAAAGCAAACCTCTCAAAACACTGCACACACTTAACACCTCCTGGGGGGAGCACAGTGCACACAGGAACTTTTTGTCTCCTTAAAACAGATCTGTAACACCTCCTCCAAAGAAAAAAAAAGTTTCGGCCATCAAAGGCCCGAGCCCTGCACTTGAGAGCTCTCCACAGCCAGGACTCCAGCTTTCCCATTTCAATTGCAAGGCACCCCAGCACTCTTCAAACAGCTCCAGCCCTTCAAGGACAGAGCTCGGAGAGTATTTGCAAAGTGCCTGCTGCATTCCAGGTCACCACCATCCCTCTGAAGATGAGTATAAGGATCATAGCAAAGATCGGATTACAGGAAACAAAAGAAAAGTGAAGGCTAAAAATAGACTTGTCATTGCCCACAGCAAACTGCTACAGCCACTGAGTTTTCTTACACGAGAGATGGGCTTCAATGCAGACCATAAAAACGATTGAGATTTGGTACAAGAACATGTTCTCTTTCCAAAGCTCAATGTATTGTTTCTAAGAAGTGTTTTTGTACAAAAGTGCAAGTTCTGCAGCTCAGTCCAGAAGCTGAAAGCTCCCACCAGTGACACTGACCTGAGGCACTGGTGGCTCCAGCATACCTACATAAACCCCGATTATTTCAGAACCTGCTGAAGGTGAATTTCTCCCACAATTTTTGGAAAACAAAGTGGTTTAATCCCGGTTTACTTTAAAAGTACTGCTGGAAACAAGTTATTTTTATGCATTTTTATAGACTAACAGAGTTGGAAAGACTGCCCAGACAGCTTTCCCTACTATAATCATGCTCAGATTTCACATGCCAGCATGTGGAGCCTCCAGGTTAGCACACAGACCTGACCCGAGCCTGCTCCAGGGCCATGCTCCCTGTCCAGCCCAAGTCCTGGCAGCAGCCAGGCCACATCCTGCTCCCTTCCCTTGGCCTGGGCCACCGGGGGCTCAGACCCGCAGCCAGCGGGTTTGGCAGGGGGAGAAGCACCTTTAACAGATGAATTGGCACAGGAGACTTTGGCCTGCACCTCTCTCTCCCCACCAAAGCACGGCCCTCCAGCGCACCGACCCGGGCACAGCCCTGCGGCCCCTGTGCAGAAAATTCACTCTGCCCAACCAAAAGCAGCACAAGGCAATAGTAAAAGGCAAGAAGCGAACGGGAGAGCCCCAGCCCCGCCCCTCCCACGGGGGGGACAGGGACAGAGGCTGACCCTGAGGGGGGGGACAGAGAATGACCATGCGGAGGGACAGGGGCTGACCCTGAGGGGGGGGACAGAGAATGACCATGCGGAGGGACAGGGGCTGACCCTGAGGGG
>JAWWMP010000171.1:420864-432328 GCA_035047865.1 Dendrocincla tyrannina | reverse complement strand
CTCTCCAGCAGCTCCAGGTCCTTGTGCTGTTGTTCCCAGGGCTGGGGCAGCTCTGCAGGGGGGTCTCACCTGAGGGGCACAGGGGCAGAGCCCCCCCTGTCCCTCCTGCTGCCCACACGGGCAGTGGTTTCTGGGTCCCAGCGCATGTTTCCAGATCATGCCCAGCCTCTCACCCACCGGCCCCCGTCCTGTCATTCGGGGTTTCAGGGTGCTGGACCAGAGCAAGCTGCGCTCTCCGTCGGGTCCCTGGCAGGGCTCCGCTGCCTTCCCACAGCTGGCGGGGCTGTGGAAGGGCTGGCTGCGTTCTGCCCTCGGGGAGGAGTCGGCACTGACGTCGCCAAACAAAAAGGGAAAGGAATTCTGTCTGTGCCCTGCGCGGAGAAACATTTCCACACAAGGTGGCACCTGTCTCCTTCCTTCCAGCCTCCAGCCGGAGACGCCAAACGCCACCTGAAAATATTCTCTGCAAATTAACTCCTGGCAGACAGGATGCAGAACCCGTCATTCCTTCCCTCCCTGGCGATCGCGTTTCCCTGGGCACTCGCAGTGGGGCACAGCAGGAATTGCGGTCAGCGCCGGGGCTGGGCAGGGCTCAGAGGGACGGGCAGGAGGTGACAGAGCTGTCCCCGCTCCCAGTGCCCGGCTCTGGACACAAGGGCATCTGCTCGGAGCCGAACGGGATCCCTGCCCAGCCCCAGCAGCCCCTGGCGTGTGGCCCTGCACCTCCCGCTGCAGATGGGCAGAGGTTTATGTACTCCAGCAGGTCTGTCCACTGCTTTATCTGGTGGAGCTTAATGCTCTGTGCCTGTAATTTAAATCACAGTGAAGGTATTGTGGAATATCCTTCTGTGCACAGTGCAGTCCCAGCTCTGCTGACATATGAGGGGGTTTTGCATTCTGGAATGGCTGAAGCCACTTGCCCTTCAGTCCCACACCCCCCACAGCTCCAGAGATGCTGTAAGGGCAGAGATCCCTGTCCTGATGTAAGCAGCGCCTCCGATCCACAGCCATCAGAGATACCAGGGATGGTTAGGAAGGCTCTTGTGATCATCTGGCCCACCTACTTCTATCTGTAGTTAATTGAGGTTCAGGGAGAAGAGTCAGAGCAATGAAGTGTCCTGATCCCTGTTTGCAGAGTAAGGAAGGAGCAGGGCTGTCCTGCCACCCCGTGGCCCTGGTACCACGCTGCCCTGGCTGCACAGAGCCCACTGGGCACCAACACGACCCCTCATCCCAGACACAGGGATGTTCCTCCTGAGTATCTCCTCTGCAGCACAGCCAACAGCCCCATACCACCCTGACCATCCCCAGGATGTGCACACCTGACCACTTCCCCTTCACCTGCATTTTCCAAAATCAGCTCATGGGGCTGAGGGCACCCTTGAGGACACATCACCATTTATTCCTACTCCCTTCCTCCAGCCTTAGCTGGTGCCTTGCTATGTGCCTGCCTTCACTGACCACAAGACTTCAGTGGAAGCCTTGCAACATTTGGTGGTCTTAAACCTTAAAACCTGTGGTGAAGTCAGAGAGCTGCCAGATCCCTTACTTGCATCAAAGTCTTTGATCCTCAGAGTTGCAGAGAAAGGCGGGGTTATGTCCTGAAGGCTGCGAGAAACCACCTTGATTTTCATGTGATAATTTTTAACTCCTCTCCTGCTTCTCCCACCTGTCTCCAGCTCCATGGTCTCTGCCTGCCCAGGGCTGGCCCAGTGCTTGGGACTTGGGCTCCCACATCAGTGGAGCAGGACAGCAGGACAGGGAGGGGTGCAGGACAAACCCTCCCCCTGCAGCCTCCCTGAAGGAGAAGAAGAAAGGTCACAGTCTGAATCGTGATTGGGGCTGACAAGCAGCGTGGCTTTGTGAACTGTGCTCAGGCCCTGCGTCATTTGCCTTATTGCCGAAATCTCCTCCCAGCCCTCCCTCCTGCCTGCATCCCCAGGCACCCACAAGCCCAGAGACTGAAGGACGGAAGGATAAAAACACCCATGTAAAAATTAAAAAAAACAGGCACCATCTGGATTCTGAGCCTGGGGAGCAGGGAAGTGCCGGGCAGGAAGGGAGCAAGCAGAGAGGGGCTTGTTTGTGGGTGCCAAGAGCCAGGGAGCACCCTTGTCTGCTCCCCCCACAGCTGGTCTGTACCGTGAGGGAGAGCCACGTCCCTGCTCCGCCTCAGCAAAGCAGGCACTTGCATGAGCCTCTGTGGGTGCTCCCAGCAGAAAACCAGGGGCTGTGGGGCCACTGGGGAGGGCTGGTGGTGCACAGGAGGTGGGCAGCCCCGAGGAAGGGGCAGTTGCTGGTTGCAGAGGGATGGAGCAAGCCATTCCTGTGCTGTGAAGGGCTGGGGCATCATACCCATCCCATGGGATGAAGGCCTGGAACAGCTCACCCATTCCCATGGTGTGAAGGGCTGGAGCAGCTCACTCATCTCCACAGAGTGAAGGGAACAAAAAGCAGCACAAGGAGGGCAAGGGGGAACCTACCCCAGACTGAGCAAGGGGTCCCCTGTTGCCAAACTGCCCTATTGCTCATCTTCCTTCTCATTTTGTTTTCATCCTGCCTGGAGACACGGAAGGAACTCGGCCCTGGGAGAAACAAGATGCCAAAACCAACGTTTGCTGCTGAAGCAGATCCAGGTGGGGCCGAGGAAGAGGCTGTCCAGGACTGTGGGCAGCAGGGATACCATGGTGGAACCGGGCAGAGCCAGCTGCTGCAGCAAACCAGCACCAATCCCAGCCAGAAACTGGCAGGTTTAAACCCAACTGGAGCCCTTTTCCCGAGGTGTGCGAGGAACCAGCCCGGTGCTCTCTGACCGTGCCTTGCCGCCTCCCTTGTGCCTGCAGCTCCCGGGCAGCCCAGGACGCCCAGAGCACTGGGGCAGGGCGGGCACGTCTCGGGATGGATCCCACATGCTGGGAGCAAAGCTACAGAGAGGGGACAGAGGGAAAAGCGACTCGGGCTCGCCCACAGCCCCGAGAACATTCGGCTGCAGCGCTCCCGGCCCCTCCGGCGCAGCCACCCGGGACGGGCCATCAGCGGCTCCCTGAACAGCGACACGCGTCGGGCAGCTGGTTTCGGCCTGAAATAAATGGGTTTGTGGCAGGGCTTCACCTCGGGGAAACATGTCCTGACAAGCTGCAGTTCCTCCTCGCGTGCCCTGAGGCTTTGTGGAGCCTGGCTCCTTCGGAGCGTGTTTTACTGACTGCTCCCGACGCCAGGAGCAGCTTTATATCCATAATAAACACAGCAAAACACGGAGCCAGAGCGAACAGCTGATAAAAATCCATATTTTGCCCCCCTGTGTTTGCTGGTCTGGCTTTGCAGGGCTGGGAAGGGGAGCGGGGAAGCTCCGTGCTCCTGCCAGCTAAAACACTCCCTGATGCTCCTGCTGCTCCGTGCGCCGCCTGCCAGGGACCCCCGCGGGAGGGACCCCCGCGGGAGGGACCCTCGCTGGAGGGATGCAGCAGACACCCCTCGCACTGTGAATGCTCAGCAGGTCCCTGCAGCACTGCTGGCGGAGCAGGGGCTCCCTCCGGCTGCGGGCACAGACGTGTCCCCTGCCCGGCCCGAGGCTCGGCCAGGAGTGCGGGCTGCTGGAACAGCTCACCCAGCAGCAGCGGCAGGAGCAGCACCGCGGCAGGGCCGGCAGGGCCGGGCCAAGCGGAGAAGGAGCTGCCGGGGGTGGTTGGGAGCAGAGGCTGCCCAGCCCCGGCAGGACGCGGCGGGGTGGGAGCTGCCCGTGGAGCACAGCCTGCCATCCCTGTCTGCTCTAAAACAGCTTCTAACCCGACAAGGAGTGCTGGCTCTCCCCGGCTCCTCCCTTGCCGAGAGCCTGTCTACACTGCCATATGTTACTGTGCCGTAGCCTTCGTCGTGCTTTATTTGTCATCCTCTGGCACATATGCTAACAGCTCCACTGCCTGGCACTCGCAGGGGATGGATTTAGCTCTGAATCAGGCACAAACAAACACTCACTCGGGGCAGTGCTCTCTGCTTCTCACCATCCCCAACTCCCCACTCTGCCTCGAGGAAGAGAAACAGGCAGGTGGTCGGGCTAGACGAGCACTGCAGGTCCCTTTCAACTGCAAGTAATTTATTTTAGTATTCTACTGTATCCTATCCTATTACGTTATTCTATTCTATACTTTTATTATATTCTTCTCTATTATTCCATTCCACTCTATTCCATTCCTGCAGCCTCTGCCATGACAAGCATGAGGTAGGAAAAGAACAGCCACACTTCAGTTTGGGATATACTGAAAGCCATCCCAAAGAAGAACCACCATGAGAAAAATAATCACCAAGGAGGAAATCAATTGTGAAGGACTTTTCATACTGGCCAGACAGGCCCCAAAACCTGCACAGCCATGTCAGCTGCTGTCCCTTCTCTTTGACATCAGTTCTGGGAAGCCAAAACCACAATCCAACCGTTCCCCTTGGTGCAATCATGTTTACTTAAACAGAACATGCTTTTCCTTTTACCTTGGCCACAGCAGAGACAAACACCACAGGAACATTGATTACACACCAGTTCTCAGCCTGCCGTTCCAGACAGAGATGTGGCTCCAGGGGATTCTGTCCCTGCTCACTCAGCAGGGCCACCCTCCAAAATCTCTCCCCTTTGCCTCAGGCAGGGCATGGGGCAGGTCCCTGCCTGGGACTGAGCACACCAGGAGCAGGGATGGGGCTTCAGTGACCACCAGGCAGGAATGTCCCGATGGCCCCTGGCTGTGCTGGAGCACTATTTTTAGTTCATAGAGAAATATGTACCTTAAAAAGTTATCTATGTGCTCCAGGAAATTGTTTTATCGTGGGATGATTTGAGCCTTGCCAGGTGTGGCTAGAAATATTCCACCACAAAGGCAGAGAAGGGGGACACATGGAAACACTGCCTTTACCAGCCCGAGCAGCCACCTCCACTCATGGGAGTGCTGGCAGGGGACTGTACGCGCTCCTGCCCTGCCACAGAGTCACTCACATGTCCAGCTGTCTGTCCATCCATCCATTGCTCTGCCGAATCCCACCTTTCCCTCCAGGACTGAATCCTCAGTCCCCAGTGAAGGCCTTGCAGGACACAGAGAGCTGTGGGTGGGCTCAGCCCGCTGCAGAGCCAGCTCTTCACAGGGCCAAGACAGAGGGAGACCAAGGTGCCTCCTCTTCCAAACCCCCCCAGGGCTGTGAACTGCCAGTCAGCCTTGGAGCCACTGCACTGGAGCAGGGTGAGGACTTGTGCCATTCCTTCCCTATCAGCCACGCTCCCTTTGCAAGCAGGTGATTTCAGTGCCCACTCGTCCCACAGTCTGACCTGGGCTCAACACACAAGCTGTTCTCTCTCCTTCCCACACCAGCGACAGTAACACAGCCCCGTGTGCCCCGTTGGCCCCTCAGCGAGGGCTGGGTGGCTGCCCAGCACCAGCCCACCCACCCTGAGTGGGCAGGGGGCACAGGGGGTGTATGGCTCGTGGCACGGGCAGGGCAGCAGCCAGTGCTGCCTCCTGGCCCTGTGCCCCACGGGAGCACAGCTCCCATCGGCAGCAAGGGCTGCTGGAGGCGGGCGTGGGGCAGGGGGAGCCTCGTGTTCCTCCACCAAACAAGCCCAGAGAAGGAGGAGGAGAACCCACAGGAAGCCTCAACCTGAGCTCACCTCCCACAGAGCGTTCCCTGCTGCTGCTGGCAAACAGCAGCAAACCTTTTTCATGTTCCCCAAATCAGGTAACACTCCCTGGACATGCCTGTACAGCCCTGTGTGGAGGCCACAGCACAAACCACCATATGCCTGAAACATGGAGCTTTCTGCAGAAAACTGCAGTGAACACAGTGACTTTGGCAAGAGGAGGGTGTGTGCAGCCTCAAGTAAACTTTTTCTGTGCCACTCACAGTGCAATCTGGTGCTCTCTGAAAGGGAAAAGAGTCTGCAGATCCTTATTCTTCAGGAGTGCTGCGGAGTGTCAGTAATAAGTCATCTTTGGCAGGCATATGTGAACAGCATCCAGGGAAAGAGAACTTCATCAGAGCAGAGAAATCCTTCCGGCCTGCCTTTGGTATAACTCCAGCCAGCCTGGAGGCTGAAAGCTCTGCTCCCTCCCCTTCTCAGAGCCATCCTGACCCTGTCTTGGGCAAGGTACCCAATTTACATGTTCTTGGGCCACTAGTTTACAGTGGTCATTGGTCTTTATATGGAGTTTTGCAATTTAAGGGGTTTAGATGGGTATTTGCCCAGCAAAAGGCTGCCTCAGCTACAGGAATTTCCTTCCCTGCCCCATTAGTGAAACAGGACTGTGTTAGTGCCTGGATGCCAGGTGCAAGCAAGCCCCACAGGATGTGCTTTCACCCAGTAATTAATTACCCAGCATTTATCTAATTAACCAGAATTTCCATCTACCATTCCCAGAGGCCAACAGCAAAGACCAGATACTGCCCCTCCAGCTGCTGCCTAAAATATCTTCCAGTGCCACATCTCCTGTCATTGGGACAGGCAGCAGGACCAGCACCTCCAGTCTCCTCCCGCTCCTGAGGGAGCATCACAGAGTTCTCCCGCGGCCTCGGAGCACTCTGGCTCCCCCAGACTGGGACTGGAACAAGGCTGCAGCTGCACCCTGGACCACACACGGTCCTGATGGGCTCCTGGGCTGCGATGGGGCGGTGGGGACAGAGAGAGCAAACAGTGCTGTCTGGGCACTTTGGAGAGTGAAATCAGGACCTGTTCTGAGTGGGGCTGGAGGTTGGCTACAGCCCAAAATCTGTCTTTGTGCACGCCAGGCATATGCAGGGAAGTTTCAGATTTGCACCAGCTGGGGCCAGAGAACAGCACAGCAAGCAGCAATATCTGGGGCAGCAGTGTCTGGAGCACCCTTTGGTCCCCAGGGAGGCACAGCCAGGGGTGGGAGCACAGTGACAGCCAGCTCGGACAAACCCTGTCACCCCAAGGTGCACATGTGCAGCCACGTGCCCACCCCAGTGGGCACACACTCACCAGCCCTGGGGCGAGCAGGTCACCAGCCCTGCCACCACCACTCGAGGTCATTGGTGATGTGGTGACCCAAACAGCCCATCTGGGAGGAACCACGCTGGCCCCAGGAGGAACCTCAGCACCCGAGGGGCCACGGGGACCCAGTGGAGTGGACTGGCACTGGAGTATTTAACCCTCTGCAGAACCCCTTGAAACCTCTTCTGAGCTCCAAACCCCAAGAGCTGAGGACACGGGGTGGTTTCCTTACCTTTTCATCAGGGGATCACTTTCATCTGACTCTGGTAGAGCCATTATGACTGACACAACAGGTTACTCAGGGTGAGTAACAGTGGAGCATTTGAATTTGTTTTAAACAGACAAGAAAAACATTCTCCGGGTTTTGTTTAAGCCTCGTTTATAAAACCTACCTGCATTGTTATTTAGTTGTTTCCCATCTCTTACAGTAGGTGGGAAGGGACAGCAAACCAGCCTCCTGCTGCCTGTGAAGTCTGGATTTAACTTGCACCCATCCTGCCAGGCAGTTGTTTGGGACAATATGAGTGTGAAATCCTGATTTGCTGGGAGCTTAATAAGCTGTCACATATACTGAACAGCACAGCATGTTGCCCCTGGATATTGCTGGCAGACCTCTGTGAGGGAAAGAGCTAAAGTTACCATTGACAAAACTGATAAATACCGAGAAACACTTTTTGCCAAACACATAGATATAACAGATATCAAAGATATAACAGATATAACAGATGTCAAAGGGGTTGCCTGGAGCAGAAAGGCCGCTGCCCCAGATGCCACACAGAGCTGGCTTGTCCCTGTCCCGTCCCTTCCCTGACAGCAGGGCTGTGTGTACCCTCATGGGGCTTCCAGTCTGCCCTGTCCTGCCAGTTCCCATCCCCGTGGGCACTGCCTGGCACCCCAGCCCATCTCCTCCCTGTCTCCCTACCGGAGTGGGTTTGTCCGTGTTAAAAACCCACACTCGGGCTTGATGGAGGAGGACATCCTGTACCACTTGGACTTGGGAACAAAGCTGCACAACCTGTCAGCAGTGTCTGGGGACATAAAGGTAAAGAGCAGGTGCCAGAGGGAGGCAGCAGCTCCTCCCCTCCTCAGGCTCTCCAGCCCGGTGTCCCACAGCTCTGCTGGCCCATGCCAGGGCCCCACTGCTGCCAATGCTCCCACCGGGCTGCGGTCTGGCTGCTCAACAAAGGGACTCAGCGACCCAGGGCAGCCTGGGCAGGGAGCTTGTCTGTCCTTGCTTGTTTTGGGCAGAAATCCCAATAGAAAATTATCCTTTTAAAAACCTGTAGCTCCATAAAACCTGATTTTATATTGGCCCCATGTTGGAGGACAGACGGAGGAGGCATTTGTCCAAAGCATTTGATCATCATCTACTAGAGACAAGGGGAGGAGGATGTACTATTTTTGCCTGAGACCTGCTGTCAAAACCAGCCTGTGGGGACGGCATCCGCTTCCATTTCAGCCCGGAGCCTTTCCCTAGCGGTGCGGGGGAAGAGCCGCGGTGCCCGGGCTGGAGCATCCCGGCACAGCCCCGCTCCCTGGCAGCAGGATCACCGGCACTGCCCTTGCAGCCGAATGCTCGGCCTCCTCCTACCTTCGGGGAGCATTTTTATCTTTCATATGTAAAATCTGTCCTTTTTCCTCCCTGGCTTCCCAGCCTCCGTGCCATCACCAGTGCTCACTAATTGCGGTCGGCACTGTCCATAGAATAAATGAAGCGACGAGCTCCTCCAGCATCCGGGTTTGCTGTGCTGTCAGTGGGGACACCAACAGCCTCAATTTGCTGAGTTTAGATCTTCTTGCCTGGGACTGATACCCGAGTACGTGCCGCTGTACGGCTGCCGCGACCCGGTGTAGTCAGCACCCTGATGGAGGGACAGCCCGGGTTCCCCGTGAACTCCTGGTTCCGGGACCCTCAGTGCAGCATCCCGCTGCTTTCTCCGGGGAGACGTGCCCGGTACCGCCCGCACTGCCCGTTCTAGCCGAGAAGGACCGACACGGTGCTGTTCGTTCTCAGCTCGTGTCCGTGGGCGGCAGCCCCTCCAGGAGCAGGGCTGGTGGCGGTGCTGCCACCAGCATGAGTTCCGTCCCGTGCCGGGCACACCGACACCACCGCCATCCCCCGGCGCCCACCGGCACTCCTTTCCCTTTTTCCCTCTTTCCCGTGTTCAGCCATCGCCACTAGTGCAGCCTCTCAGCCCTGGCAAAGCTGTGTGTGTTGGAATGGCATCGCTCGGCACCCCGCAGGCTCCGCTCGGGAGGTGCCACATTCACAGGCACACACACATTCTGCTCAGCTCGGGTCTGGCAGTTCGAGAGGCAAAGGCCACTTCCCACCACGCACGAACCATGAAATGCGGAGAGCATTAAAATGCGACAAGCTCTGAAATAAAACCCTGCTGTATTATTAATTATTCTTTCAGAGCAGGACTTTTGGCACTGCACAGAGGGGAAAGCAAACACAGGCTGTGCTTGGGAGAGTTTGCTATCATTTCTTCAGGCACACGATTAGTCTGAAATGTGATTCACAAGAGATGGAGTCGCACGACAGAGCTCACGTTTCATCCCTCTGATAAAACTAAACCAGTCCTGACCCAGGGAAAAGCTGGAGGGAATCAATCAATCCCAGGGGAAGAATCCGCACACGGTTTGCTGTTCCTCAGGCTGCCAGCAGCGGTGACTGCCAGAAGCAAATCCCTGCTGAGCCCATGGCCATGCACCAGCACCAGCTCTGGCCAGTGCAGGAGCCCTCGGCCTGCCCCTGCAAGTGGACACAGGGCAGAGCTCTGGCTGCCCCGAGACCCATCGTGCAGAACAGCTGCCAGCATCACCACATTCCTGCAAGTTGCTTAGAAACACAACTGAGCTCAAACATACAGGGGCAGGAACACAGATTCCTGCTCTGAATATTCACAATGAGAATAAATTTTTTAGGCATTGGCAAATAAGCCAGGCTGATGTTCCAGTATAACAACATGCAAAAAGGTTTCCTATTTAAAACATGATACAAGGAGAACAGAGGACCGGTCTCACAGCCAAGAGAAAGGAGACAAAGCAACACTGAAACTGGCTGTGTAGGTTAATTAATGGAGCTTCCATGCCTGCTTCCTTCAGGTTTTTGAACGTGATAGCAAAACCAAAAAAATGTGAGGCATTTTCCAGGGGACAAAGCAAAGCCCACAGCACCAGACACCTTTTGTTCTTAAAGGTTAAGCTGAGAAAAGGACGCCAGTCTAGCAACAGAGCAGAAAACAGATGACCAAGGGCTGGGCAGAAGCAGCAGCAGCTGTGACAGCTCCAGATGTGCAGAACATTTGCCAGCCCTGGGCAGCAGCAGCAGAGATGGGAGTGGGGCAGCACCATCCATGGAGGATGGGAATAGGCTGGTGCTGGCAGGGGGGAGCTGGCAGCCAGGCAGGTGCTGGGGGACAGAGGGACACGAGAGCAGGGAATGTGAGCCAGAAAGCAGGACAGGTAGCCTGCAAGGCCTGCTGCAAACACCTGACCCCAAAACTTGTCCTCACTGAGGGACATGAACCCTTGTGCCCAGCAGTGTGGCAGAAATGCTGTGACATGGGGCAAAGGCTGGGAGGCCCCCACACAAGTGGAGGCTCTGGTTGGCCTCACTGAAATTCACCACTCCCAGAGCACAAGTAGGACACTACAGAGTGTGAGCCAGCACGTGCATAAGGAGAGCAATGCAAAGGGGAGGTCTTGGAACATTCAGTTGTTAGGATGTGTTTGAGGAGACCTTTCTTGAAGGAGACACACCGTTTGTGCACCTGAACGGGTCCTCAGGGATGAACACTTGCTCTACTGATACAAAGAGCCTTTAAAGCATCAAGAGTGTTAGATACTTGACCTGGACAGGCTACAAAGACCCTCAGATGTCTCTTCCCCCTCAAAAAAAAAATAAAAAAAAATCATTGTTGTAATCATCAGGGGAAAAGGCCACAGCGTGACCCTGAGCTTGTTGTAGTCACAGGCCTGTCACCTGCCACAGGCTCACAGGCACCGACATTTCATTTCTTTCCTTCCAAGAGCATGGGATGGGCATCCCTTCCATTTCCATCATGCTTCATGAGCTGATCAAACTGCTGCACCATACAAAATGTCGGGACATTACTATTATCCGCATCGGTACTTCTGGAGGCTTAGGTAAGCGATTCATGGTCTTCCCTCAGAGGAAAAGAGTTATTATTAAAAAAAAATTTCTCAGCAATAGGTCACGCAGTTTTAGCTTTAGCATTTTGTCAGGTCTCCAAATATCCATGGTATCCTGGCTTGTGCCAGCACTGGTGTGGCAGCAGGACCAGGGCAGGGACCATCCCCCTGTGCTGGCACTGCCAAGGCACCTCCAATCCCAGGATCAATCCTGGGCCCCTCAGACAAGAGAGACCCTGAAGGGCTGGAGAGTGTGCAGGGAAGGGAAGGGAGCTGGGAAGGGGCTGGAGCAGCAGGAGGGGCTGAGGGAGCTGGGGG